>RCWM02000012.1:2102500-2702500 GCA_003667255.2 Euschistus heros
TGGTCTTCGGCATCACCTGCAGTCTTTTTTTTTGTTAGGAGCTGCAATTGAACACATGTAGACAAGATTGAAAATCTTTCTCATCAAACAGTTGTACTAAATTAATCTGAACATTCCATAGCTATAATAAAGAAACGTTGACAACTGAGATCTGGCTTATTTGGGAGAGGAAAAATGATAATATCAAAATTAAGAGACTTGAGCAAGAAGTTGGTGATAACCTGACAAGAAGAACATTGTAACAATTACTCAAAAAATATTCAATCCCATAGGAATTACCTCAGCTGCTACACTTATACCAAAACTAATAATACATAGAGCTTGGCTGGCCAGGGGTAACTGGGATGATCAAGTTGACAAACAGATCCAAGAGAAATTCTTTAAATGTATAAATGAAGTTTAGTTTTTGAAAGAATTGGAAATTCTTCAAAGGGTTCTTGATATTTCTAGAAAATAATCTCCTTTTGCGATGTTAGGAGATTATATAGCTGCTATAAGCCTGATAGCTTGCACTGTGGTCTGTTTTCTAAAATATGAAAGTGTTAAAGAAGTGCAAGTTCATCTGAATGAGGTTGAAGCAAGTGAAGCGCCTATTAAGGAGTGCACTATTCCTAAACTCACGTCATTTTCATTTGCCAGTCCTTCGACTTGAAGAATTTTTATGAAGAATCTCTGCCTTGACCTGAAAATAGAGTGCGAGATGCAAGAGTTTTTTGAGGTTACTGGGATAGATTTGCTGGAACTTTATACTTGCGCAATGGAGACAAGGTTTGGATGTTTGTTTTAACAAGCCCAGTACGTCATGCTGAACATCTGGAGCTAGTATCAACAGAGAACTTTATGATGTGTCTCGGAAGATTTACCACGTGAAGTGTAAGAACCAGAATCAAAGGAACAAATTTTCATGGGAAAGATTTCTTATTAGAGAAAATCAACTGGGTACAAATTGCTACTTACAAGGGGAGGACACACTCAGCCTCTCACGGATCTTGTTGGCAATTTTTTTTTTCTCAGTATTAAGGAGTTGGTAATTTTCTTCAACAGAGATCCCTTTTTTTTCTAGATTCTCTGTCTCCCCCACCATTTGTTTTTCATCTCCAAGAGGTGATGCCATCACCTCTGGTTGGCTAAATACCTCCTAAGATACATTGAATTGGTTAGTAGGGTCTACATCTGGCTGTTTTCACCAAAATCAATCTGCACTTTCCATCTTGACCAGGAATTAGTCACTCTATTATTCCTAATGGCCAATCAATCTTTTGTTTTTGTCACATCCAATAAACACTACTTTTCTGATAGTTGGCTCTTCTGTTTCTTCTTAGATGACTGCTTATTTGTTTAATGCAATAACTGGTTCAACATTATTGAATTACTGCAGCAGGCTCCCAAATTAAAAAATTGTAATAGGAAAAACTAGCATCAGCTCCCTCTCGAATTTGTAAATTCCGAATCATGACCTGTAAATAGTATACATTTTGCCTTTAGTACGAAATGAGCTCTTGTGTCTTTAGTGACAAAAAAAAACAAACAAACAAGAACTCTAACAAGGGGAGGACACACTCAGTCTCTCACGGATCTTGTTGGCAATTTTTTTGGAGGTTCCTGGTAAAATATTAGACACGTATTTTGCCGTTCCGACCAATAGGCCCTGGAAGCCGAGGAAAAAAATAAAATAGCATTAAACTAATTTATTTTATATCTCGAGTTTAAAAAATGATATCGACATGATTCTTGCACCAAGATGTTTAGTTTTGATTGCGAATTTAAGGAAAAATACAGCCACTCCATAGATTTTGGTTTAGGTTAATTAAATTCTAAATGATTAGATTTTCAAGCAAACTACCTCTATAGATTTTTTCACAAAAAAATTGACGTCAGATTCTAGTTTAGCATCCTAAAAACCATTGAAAAACGCTTATTCAAAAAAACAACATATGGTCTAATAAATGAGTTTAGTTTAAAAATTTGATTTAATTGTCTATGTTAGCTTATGAAATATCAAAGAGTTGTAATTTTTTGAGGAATAAACATTTATTGCAGTTTTGAATTTTATAGTAACAACCTTTTCTTTAATACTTGAAAATCAGTTGATCACCAACCAAGAAACAGCATTTATGATAAATAAACAATAAATAAATTTTAAAAAATAAAATTAATCATTCATCAACTAATTTTCATATTACTCTGATTAAAAATAACTGTAAATAAAGTATAACTCGTCTTAACCAGCATCATATCAACAGGCTAATTCTGAGAAAACTTATAAATAAGAAATCTCTCCTCTAGTTCATGCTTTAAAGCTGGCAGGTGACTCAAACATTAATCCTATGATGAGTCTTTCCTAGATAGTTCTTATAAATAAAAAGGGGTGTGTAGAAAGGGATAAGGGTGATTCAAGAATTTGTATTACGGTAAAAAGAATTTGAGGGTTTTATTAAATGTCAACATATTTTTCTATTCAGGAGCTATTCTGATAATTAAATTTTGTGGGAGTAAATTGATACAAGATGAAATTGTGAAGAAAAGTTAGTAATATAGGCTCAGTTTTCAGTATGTTTTTCTATTTTACTCACCACTTATAAAATTAGCTTGTTTAAAACACTTCTTTTATTTTTAACATCTTTTATAAGTTTCTGGTATACCATATTTATTAGATAATGACCCCTGCATATTTCCTACAATGCTACATCAGGTGTACTATGATGATAAACTGTACTTAAATATTTCTAGAATCAAACAGCATTTTTCAAATTAAAAACATTATATTGATAGGGTATTAGTTGACTGAGAAGTATTTAAATATGTAGATTGCTGGGGTATGCAGTCATAGATACACAGAAATTAAAAATAATTAATGCATAAAAAAGTATCTATGACTGCATACCCCAACAATCTACATCTTAAAAACATAATATTACTTTACCTGTGTAAATATTCTAGAGCCAATACTATTTCAGATGCATAGAAAACAGCAACATGTTCAGGAAAGAAACCTGATATACTCAATAGAGATTTCAAATCACCACCAATCATGTATTCCATAACCTAAAAAGTATAAGTAGCAGTGAATTTAAGAAACAATATAATTGAAATACTATATTATAATTAATAATATAGCTACCGAGGTGCTAAAGATACTAAGATAAATATAACAAATACATATATTCTATCAAGAGATGTTTTATGAAATGTGTAAATTATAATAGACTACAATATTTTCTAATGAAAACAAAAAACTTTATCCTCAATTTCCTTGAAGAAAACAATAGAGTCAGGAAATAGAAAAAAAAGGAAGCCCACTGTGGTTCTACCTGGAAATTAATCCTGTAAATGGATTAGGTAAAGTAAATAATTATTCTCTCATAACTATTGACTGATAATAAAACAGAAATAACAGAGGAAGAATCAAGAGAATAAAACAAACGAAATAGTAAACAGCTTCATGAAAAGTTCTACCATTTATAGACTAAAGATGGAGACAATTATGTTGTTATATGTTTTTGAAGATAACATCATTGAAAAGCAATGGTTATGCAAGAATGATGTAGACTAAATCTAGTATAAAAACATTTATAGATAATAATAACTAAGGAAGGACTAAATGATTAGCATTTAAA
Source organism: Euschistus heros (assembly GCA_003667255.2). Classification (NCBI taxonomy): domain Eukaryota; kingdom Metazoa; phylum Arthropoda; class Insecta; order Hemiptera; family Pentatomidae; genus Euschistus; species Euschistus heros. The sequence continues at coordinate 2,106,118 of RCWM02000012.1, forward strand.
TTAACTCTCAAATTTGGCATGTTGTCAATAAAAAAATTGAAAATGATTTATAAAGAACTTAAGAAAGGTAATGTAAAAATTAAAACAATTCTCAGATATTTCCACCATAAATGACAACATATTTTTCAAATATTAATGTCCTTCACACATTTTTTTTTTTAATTTCACAAATCAACAAAAGTAGCTAATATTTCAGATATTACAAGTTTTATAAGAAGTTCTTAAACCATACTAAAAGACCCAATAAAAACTAAAACCTATATGTCATTTAAAGTTTCCTTTTTGTTCCATATACTGTTTATAAAATAAATTAGTCAAAATTCAAATATAAGTTTTCATGATTTATTTATTTACTTTTTTGGCATCGTTTAATATGAAGATACAATTATAATCATTATAGAAATTCAACCTTCAACTGCCAATATTTACAAAGCTGCTATTGTACAAAGTATTCATACGACCTGTTTTGAAAAATGCTTTAGAAATATGGATGACGAAAGGCAGGAAAAGAAACTACTAGTATATGAGAGGAGATATTAAGGCTAAACATCCCGATTTTTAGTAAGATTTTTTTTCAAGAGATGGCAGCACTTTTGGGGCGAATTTATTTTCGCTCTCATTTGTGAATAAATTCATCAATATTAGATCTGTAAACGGATTTGGTAATAAAAACCCCATTAAATTCACGCTACGTTTTCCGATTTTTTTTTTTCAATTATTTTAGAATTTAAAAAAATTATCTGGCGAACTATTGATTTTTTTAAAAAAAAAGCTGGTTATAATCACATGGTCATAAGTCAATTGAATACAATTATGCAAACAGATTCATTTTTTGGTTGCATAGGTTGATCGTAATTTGAAAAATACGATATAACAATAGCGGGTGATTAGATTAGTAAGCTACCTGCTGTTGTAGTGGGGGAAGGGCTGTGAGGACCCAGCTCCCAGTCAGCTACCGATCTAACGTCTCCCCAATAGTGGATAAACCAACATCCTTTTTTTAAGTTTTCCGCTTATAACTCGAAAATGGTGCGTTTTATTAAAAAAGTTTTTTAGTACAAAATTAAAGCTCATTAAATTTGCTACAAGTTTGTACGATTGTAATTTAAAATTTTATGCTAAAAACTTTTTCAATAGAACGCACCGTTTTCGAGTTATAAGCGAAAAATTCAAAAATGAAACATTCAAAGGATCAAAGCATTTTTCTTCCTTCGTGATTTATCGAACAGAATATAATTTTGTATTGTTTTTATATTTCTTAAGTTATAAATTTTGATTTTAATTTTATAAGAATATTTAAATGAATAAAATATTGTATTTGAATATAAAAAATAAAATTATCTAATACGTCACCAAGAAAAAGTATTATAAAATTCCTAAGTCTGAGATTCATACTAACTAAAAATCTAGTGTTTTTTCTACTACTACGTTCATCAAATCGTTGTCTAGTAACAACTGCAATTTATCCAATAGATATTTACATAGCCTACTTCAAAATTCAATCAAAATTTCATATATTATTTATATATCATAGAACAGGGTGGTCTTTTTTGGTCTATCACCACATTCATTCCGTATATTTCCGGTGGGAAGTCCCACCACAGCACTCCTTTTGAAGTTTCATTTTTTTATATTTTGTTAAACTCTATATACCTGTCACTAATTGAGGGAAAAGTTGGCCTGTTTAGACATAAGACCCCTATAGAATGAAGCACAACAGAAACCGAATGGTGTAATTTCCCACTTGCTGTATATAAAATGAGTGCAGTGACCAGAAGGACCACTGAAATTTAAAAATCACAAAAGGAACCAACTAGTTTCCTATTAAAAAAATAAAAATTTCAAATCTTCATGTTAATTATGTTTACAACAATCTGTAAACTTATATTTTTTTAAAAGCAAAATCAAACTTATTTTCTTTTCAGTGAATACAACAGTTATGGAGAAGAAGATGATCAGGAATACAGTCAAAGAGGAACTTTGAGGAAATTCCTAGAATTCCTTCTTAGACGTTGTGTTCCTCTTTGACTGCATACCTGATCATCTTCTTCTCCATTCATCATACCAGTCAACTATACTTTTATCACAACAGTTTTACGTCAAATAAGTGGATCGATTAAAAAAAAATAAAAACATATAATTATAAAAAGATAAATAAATAGAGATTACAAATAATTAAATATAAGTAAACTATTACTGTTTATTTAAACAAGTGAAATTTTTAATTTTATTGATAACAGTTAACTAAGAAATATATAACTATTAGTAATTTATGAATTCCTAAGTACTGTTTCATTGAACCCTTCAACTTCAAAACACATTTAAAATATAGAATGTAACAGCTGATATTTATAAAATTTGATTATCAAGTTTCTTTCGTATCTACTAAGAATTTCAAAGTAAAAACAACATACATATTAGGAGAACATAATATTTATATTTTACATTGCTAAGGGGGAAAAAACCTAAAATTAACCTAATTATTCACTAAAACTCTCGCAAAGTTTAATATGCGGGAGTTATTTGATCAGCTGTTATCTGACGTCACCACCTCCCACTTCTCTAGTAAAGTACTCGTTACTGCGTCTCGTAACAGTTCCCGCCATATTGTCTTATTATAACGTCAGTTACAATAACGTAATAATTAGTAAAATCAATTTTGCAACTTTTTCTCCTTTCCTTTTCTCTGCCTCATATATTATAATTTCCTTTTATTGCTGTATTTATTTATTCTCTATTTTTCACAATGCCTTCTGAAGACAAAAACATCATTTTGCAAGCACAACTATTGGCAAAGAGGGAAACGATATTTGCTGATATAACTAGTAGATACGATGAAATTAAGGGTTCCACTCTTTCGGATATTTTTACTGTCCAAGTGCATTACGAGGATTTACCCTCCCTTCAAGTCAAATTTGAGGGGGTGAATGAAAAATTAAGTGACCTTAATGCTCTATTATCCAAACAAAATCATGTGGATACTCAAGCCCCTGCAATTGCTTTCAATAGTCTGTTAACAAAAATTAAATCCAAATATTTACAATTGAAAAAAGAAGAACCTATTGCAACTTCTACAACGGTTGCCACCCCTATTCATTTGGCTCAAAGTGCTTTCTCCTTACCACCTATCAATCATCAATCATGGAAATCTTCGGAAACTGAAAATATTGAAAAACTCCCAGTTGAACAATCCGTGAGTACAGACCATAAAGACTCAAATGTTTCTGACATTCCAGAAAACATTGACCCTTCTATTGACATCCATACATGTAGTCATGCCCTAACCAGTGATAACGTTCACCAGGACATGCAAATCAATAATCTAGATGCTTCTTTATACTCAAATCGAGTTTCAATAATTAATCACGTAGATAAAACAGGTGGTGCTGATACCACTGTCAGTGATTCATCTGATGAAAGGTCATTTGCTTCTCTTGCAGAAGAGGATAATTACATCTCATCCTCAAATAGCCGCTATTCTTTAGCCAATCAACATTGTTCAAAATTCCTTCTTATTATAAATAAAAACAATAAGAAACCAGTATGTTCACAAGGTAACCAAGATAGAGTAACAAGTAAATTCCGGTCTCGAATCCTATTGAAACTACCCTTTTAAAACCACCAGTTGTCAATATCAAAAGGTCTGTACGATCTAAAATTTCGATGTCTGTTAAATTTTCCCCGGTAGGATTTGCTGATGTTTTCTTCTCTCACTAATCTTGCCCATATTGACTCTAGGAGTCTTTCTCCTACTCATCCCACGCAAGCCAAAATTTTTGTTTAGGGACTCAAGATCCCTCCTCTTTGACCAATTGCCAGGAGCATTGGCCTCCTCCTTATCGTGACCCCGACTTAAGCACCAAGCCATTACCGGATCTTAAGTCTACTCCCATTGCGCTCATCACAAATGAACCTGACCATACCTTTAAACATTTTTCTGGGTCTCTCCTTAATATCCGTGCCGATAAGCCGGCAAAGCCGCCTTGTTGCAGTACTCCTTTCCTCGGTAGCCTGGAGGTCCTCAGGGTGGGCGGCATACTTGACAACGCCGTTCCTAATCATGATTCACAACGTTATAAGTGGACTTCAAATTCCAAACGCCGTTGTGGAACCACGAAACAGGGCGACGTTGTTGTGAGCAAGGGACTGAACAGCTCCTCACTCTCCCGGCCTTTAGCTCTTATTTCCGAGCATTTTCAGGATTCTCTACTCAAAATTCGTACCGGAAAGCCGGCAAAGTCGCTTTGCAACCTGACGCCTTTCATCGACAGCCTGGGTGTTCTCAGGGTGGGCGGCCGACTTAAGAACGCCAATTTAAAGTACGATTCCCGTCACCCAATTTTGCTTCCTAAGTCCGCATATCTATCTCTGTTAATCTGCAAGCACTTTCACAGTTCCTCCCCACACGCTGGGCCTACTACTTGCCAGGCCCTCGTGTGTAGCCGTTACTGGATTATCTCGTTGCGTCAGCTGTTAAGGAAGGTGATCCACCGTTGTACCACATGCCTTCGTTTCCGTGCTCCTACCGTGCAACCCATTATGGCTGACCTGCCTTCGTGCCGCGTTCGGCCCAGCAGACCTTTCTTCAACACCGGGATTGATTTCGCGGGGCCATTTCAGGTTCGCGCGTCGCGGCTTCGTAAATCTGCTCTTACCAAGGGTTACTTATGCGTATTTGTGTGTACCGCCACCAAGGCCGTGCACCTCGAATTTGCCTCTGAGCTTTCCACTGCCGTTTTCCTGGCTACTCTAGATAGATTCGTTGCACGCCGCGGTCTTCCGCATTCCATTCTATCTGACCAGGGTCGTAATTTTGTCGGAGCTAATAAGCAATTAAAAGACGTGCATCTTTTCCTCCGCGCTCATCACGAGGAAATTTCGAATGTCTTGTCGAGTCGAGAGATAAGTTGGGTATTCAATCCTCCTTTAGCGCCCAATTTCGGTGGTCTTTGGGAAGCCGCAGTCAAATCCGCAGAACCTTTGTTATCTCGGTTATCCACCGAAGTTTTATTCACTTTCGAAGAATATGCCACTCTTTTCGCTCGGATCGAGGCTATTCTAAATAGCCGTCCTATCTGTTCATTGCCTTCTGCCCCCGCGGATGCCGCTGCTTACTTAAGTCCGGGACTCTTCCTCATTGGGGCTCCACTTTTATCCGTTGCCGAGATTCCTATTTCTGAGGATCATCATTTAACGTCTAGATGGAAGATCATTTCCCAGTATTCGCAGCATTTTTGGCGACGATGGTCCAGGGAGTACTTAAACTCGCTGCTGCAGCGTACTAAGTGGACCGCAGTGTCCAAACCAATAAAGCAAGGCGATGTTGTTGTGATCAAGGGTGTGAATAGCCCTCCCCTCTCCTGGCCTATAGCCCGCATCTCCGAACTCAAGTCTGGGCTCGACGGTGTACCTCGAGTGGCCATCCTTGAGACCTCCAATGGTACTTTCACTAGGCCGATCAACAAGCTCATTCCGCTCCGGAATGACGTCTGTGCCATTTATGTTTTTTATTTTATATAATTGTTGCTCAGTTGGGCTGATTTTTTTTCTTTTACTTTGTATAATTGTTTACACAGTAGTACTGTTTTATTTTCTTTACATTATATAACTGTTGCCCAGTTGGGCTGTTTCCTTTTCTTTACATTGTATAATTGTGCACCCATTCTTGTTACAGTATTTTTATTATTTCCTTTTTTTCTTTATCTTTCTCCTTACTCAAGCTGAGCTTTCTTTTCTCTTATTTTATTGTATAAATTTGCTGCTGCCGCCCTCCATTTTCATTGTATAACTTTTGGAATAAAATTGGGCAACATCCCAATTTTGGTGGGCGGTATGTTCGCGCCGATCGGCGCTTTTGTGTTAAGGGGGAATGAGAAAATTGTAAGTTAGTTCAAGTGACGCCCTCTACCGACTTCCCTCATTAACCGGCCCTTTACTTAGTTTTCCTATTGCCAACCAGAGGGCAGTTGACTATATTAACTCTCGCAAAGTTTAATATGCGGGAGTTCTAATCGCAATCTTAGTGTTTTCCTTTCGTGCTACAACCAGTAAAATTTTCCTTTTGATTTTATGAGTGGTGATAGCAGAGGAGGAGAGTTCAATCAATTTTTAATCTGTACAATATTATGATCTTGTATCTTTGATTAAAGTCTAAAGTCCATTTTTACCGCGCCGAGGCGAGTTATTCGCACCGGCAATTTTCATAATTTTTGTAATCAATATTATGATCTTGTATCAAAAAATTTTGTAATAATCAATTTTGTATGGAATCAACAAAAGGACTAAAGCTTTTTGAGTTTAATATTAAAACAGTAAATAATTTTAAGCCCAAATGTTAGTTGTAGCAGGAACTAAAACTTTTATGCAAAACCTCTTTTGAATTTAATCTTCATTCAATACGTATATTTGAACTCTTTTGAAAAAAAAAAAAAAAAAAAAAAAAAATCAATAAATAATTCAAGATCTGGCAAGAATATTCTTTTCTGTAAATAATTAAAAATATATATATATATATTTTTTTTTTAAGTATAGATATTCTATAAATTAGAGTAGCAGAAGAATTAAAGTGTCAGGATTCCAGGTGTGTTTGGGTATAGTTCTTAAAAAAACAAATGGACAAAACAGAGAATACAACAAATCAATCAAAAATGAGTATATTTTATAAAAACATATATAAAATTAAATTATTGTTGTTAGTACGCACGCACACACACGCACGCGCACGCACACGCACACGCACACGCACACGCACACACACACACACACACACACACACACACACACACACACACACACACACACACACACACACACACACACACATACATCATACATATATATACACCATCTATAAACAGCTATATTGCACATCACAGCTTAGAAATGTCGGGTTCCCTAATAGGCAATGACCTCACCAACCTGGGATCTAATAATTCAGGGAGAATCACCTCCTTATAGCAAAATATTAATTTTCTAAGCATTTTCGTTTTCCAAAAATCATCGTCTCGGTGTATAATTTCATACAGCATATCTTTAGAGGTCCACACTACAAAATAGCACTTGTTCCTACCGGAAATTTGGAGTTGGCCCTGAACTTGTAAGTAATAATCGCTGTTTTTTTTTTAGTTGCAGTACATTATTTTCTATATTAAAATATTTAAGTTTCAGGCAGACTTCACTAATTGTCATATTATGAGCGGATTTAGGACACTTCACTTCGATTATAGAGTCTGTTCCAATCAAACCATCTGGGGATGCACCAAGGAAGCCATATGTGCAGTAAACGAAAAGTCCACAAGGTTCCACTTTCAGTCCGGTCTTTTCTTCAAATTGTCGAATAGCTACCTCATCATTTTCGGCTCCGTACTCCATAGCTGGTGAACGAAAATGATCATATATCAGCTTTTTAGCAACAGCAGACCATTTTGATGTGGAGCGCCTCTTACATACATATCCGAAATTAGAAGCAGTCAGCCTTTCTTTTCTTTCCGAGTGCCACATTTCATTTTCTCGTTGTCCCCTCGTATTAATTTCTAGGGAAACTATCTCTTCTGCGCCTAGTGATAGCTTGTCTATTATTTCCTCTTTCATGTTTTGCAACTCAATTTCTTCTATGTCCAGTTGCATAGACAATGCACCATAGTGTTGCAGACCTTCTATTTTTTTTATTGTTTCTACCTTCCGTTAAACTCTCTTTGTTGATTTTCTTTTCAGTCGAGACAAAAAGAGGGATCTTCTGCACGACATTCGCTTCTTTTGCCTTCTTTCACCAGATCTTTTGATTATACCAGCCGGACTTTTTTTACCAATATTTTTCATGGCTTGGTAATGCCAAAGTGGTCCTAATTGGAAATCAAGACCTGCTGCTTTGGTTCTGTGAGTGAACGAGCCGCGCTTTCCTCTATTTATTTGTTTGCCTCCAGTAAATTTTGCCACCAATGCCATGTAGTTCTCAGCAGCATTACTGGTCATGTTGGATACTAACTGCGCGCTTTTCGCAATTAGGTATTACTAGGCAATGGGTACTTACTTTTTTTCATTATCAGCTCTTCTTTTCAGTCCAAGTTTTCTTCGTCTAGCAGATAGGCGGAGATTCTTTTTGGATTTAGAACTGTATCTAAGTAAATTTCTACTTCCAATAGATTGCTCTTCTTTCTTATGCTCCATCTTTAGAACGACATGTATTGAACGAAAATACAAGAAATATTGTCTACTGTTACTGGGTTTTCCCTATATTTCTTTTGCCTGGTTTCTGTACTACGGGCTGGAGTTTATCACTTGAGTCTAGCGCTCTATTTTGGCGGTGGACTAGGCGGGTAGAGAGGGCAGTCGTCGGGTTCATTCGGAAGTTGTCGGCGGTCATCAACACTTGTGTCTTTATCGTGATTAGTGGTTGGACTAACTACAGTCAAGACTTATTATTTTTTCTTAGTGAAATACACAACAAGTTTCTTTATTCTCTTGAAACATGTACATAACAACTACAATTAGTGTAACTTTCAGGCTTTTAGCTCTAGTCCAATCACAGCTATTGAAAGACAAAATGAACGATCTAAAAATAAAGACTGATTTTTTGAAAGTTCATAAAAAAATTAGGATCTTTATAGTACAATTGATATTATTTATGGTTTTACTACCAACATATATCAACAAATAAAAAAAAATAATCAGATTGCATTTGACTTTTTTTCTTCTTGAAAAATTATTACAAATTGTGGAATTTCGATGGATTTTATATTCAACTTGTCCTGTGATTTTCATAGTCAATACGGAATGATAGGTAATTAAACTGCTAGTTATGAATGTTCTTGTAAACCGTTATGATCGAAAAAAAAGGCGCGTGCAGCAAAACGAAAACTGCCTCCCTTAATAAACTGTTTGAGAAAATTTAAAAAAAAAATTAAGAATTAATGATCGTCGGTAATTAATTCATTATTGTATTGCGCCACATTTCAGGCTAACCACAGATGAAAACTTATGAAATCACTTGTGCTTTGACTATGATTTTAAAATATAAAACAGTAAATTTGTTGTACAGCTTTTATCACAACCCGAGAAATACCACAAGGAGGTGTCTGTGCTGGTTTCTCATTTTTTTTCTTTTATAAGCCATAAGAACCGTGGTTTTTATGCCATTCAAACAGAAAATATATGTGATTTAGGTGTCTATCTATATTCAAAACTAAGGAACTAAAGTTGAAGAAAAAATGAATCATGGTATATATAATAATAATAAAAAAACAAATGCCATTCAAGGTGTGTCTACATACAAAAAAGGAAGAACCAAATCTAAATAAAAGGCAAATTGATTGAGTTATCTGCAGCATTAGATCAGTTGGAAGTTCCATGGAATTGTCAATTACCATGAATTGTAGAACATCGTTTTAGGATCATATTTAGAGCGATTGTTTCCTTTTCTTTGTTAGTTGGCTTACTAATCGCGTCTGCTTGCTTTTTTTTTTTCTTTCTTTTTTTTTTTTTTTGTTTTCTCGCAGAAACTAAATGAATTTTATTTGGACTGTTTGTATCAAATACTTAGCCGGTGAAAAAGGCTAGATAGTATGTGATTTCCAGCAGTAGCTAAAGAAATTATTTTTATTTATTTGGAAATAAATGGACTGTCCTCTCATTTCTTGCATTTATCAAACGCTTTTTCATATTTTTGATTTATCAAAGTAGTGTAGAACACATTATTACAAAAGTACTTGAAGCCTGACCAGTCTATTTCCAAGGAATATCATCCTCTTTTCATTTGAATATAATCATTTTCTCCGTTTTCAATTGAAAAAACAACAACAAAGAATCAGGATTGTTGATGTACCGAATGAAAAGAAACCGTTCATATACACGAGCCTGGGGAACAATGAAATTACTATATAGCAGAATTGGGGGAATAAAATAAATATACAACTAAATATTTGACAACTAACTTCTTGGAATTTAAATATTTCAGCCGATTTTTTGCCCAACTCTTTATAGTACGATAATTCTAAAACATTTCCAAGAGGTTAGCCATTTTAATGATGTTCATTTTATTTATTTATTTTTTTTTTTTTTCATTTATTGATATTTACAACTGTACAGAATAATATACAACAAGTAAATGTGTTGACAGTGAATACAATGGCATGTAAATAACTTGTGAAGAACTACTCACTAGTAGCACTTCAATAAAATCTACTCTAAAAGGTCTCTAGGCCATCTTCTTTTTAGACACCTCGGAGGATTATCAGGGATGGAGGAGGAAGCAAGTTGGGAGACTAGTGGATTGGAGTGGTTATGGAGCTTACTATGGAAGGATAGGTATCTGGTTTGAGCTAACTCAGCAACATATGGAACATTAAGGTCTTTATGGATAAGCTTATTGGTGACAAAGTAAGGGGCATTTAGGATTTTTCGAAGGATTTTGGATTGTAAGGATTGGATGCGAGATGAATTGGATGGTTTAGTAGAGCCCCAAAGCTCAACTCCGTACGTCCAAATAGGTCTAATAACAGTCATGTAAATAAGTCTTTTGTAATGAATTGGGAGGTTTGATCGTTTGTCTAGTAAATGTTGAAGTAGTCTGTAACGACGAGCAGTTTCTTGTCGTTTTAGTCTTGTATGTGGATTCCAAGTAAGACGTTTGTCCAAGTGGAGTCCTAGGTAGCGGATCTGTTCGACAGGGATTAGTGGAATATTATTGAAGGATACTGTTGGACAGGAAGTCATAGGTTTACGACGAAGGGTAAAGGTTATTTGGTGAGATTTGTTTGGGTTTATTTTGATTCTCCATTTTTGACACCATTCTTGAATGTTTAGGATATGGGATTGGAGTGTTTGGGAGGCAATGAAGGGATCATTATTTACTGATAATACACATGTGTCATCAGCATAAGTGGTAAGGACAGTGGTAGGATGAGTTGGGATGTCAGCTGTATACACCGTGTAGAGGATGGGGCCTAGGATACTACCTTGAGGAACACCGGCAGATTGGGTAAAGAGGGGAGAATAGGAAAATTTATGGTTTACTTGGAAAGTTCTATCACTTAGATATAAACGGATAATTAGAAAATACGTTGAAGGAAGGAATTTGCGGAGCTTGTAAAGTAGTCCTGGGTGCCAGACTCGGTCAAAAGCCTGTTCCACGTCGAGAAAGGCTCCCGTGCAGTACATTCCGCGCTCCAATGCGGAGGAGACAACATCCACCACACGATGACATTGCTGGATCATGGAGTGGGATGTTCGGAATCCAAACTGGTGATCAGGGATGACGTGGTGGGAATCTAGGATAGGATACAAGCGTTTTAAGATTAGTTTTTCAAGGATTTTACCCATGATTGGCAAAAGGGAAATAGGACGGTATGAGGATGGGAGCTCAGGTGGCTTTTTGGGTTTTGGAATCATCTTAACTATAGATAATTTCCAGGAGTCAGGAAAATATGTGGTACGGAGGACAGCATTGTATATGTATGTTAGGAATAGGATGGCTTTCTGAGGAAGGAGTCTTAGGATATGGGATGTAATGAGGTCGTGTCCAGGGGTTTTCTTTGAAGGTAATCTGTGAATGATGTTTGATACTTCTGAAGGATGGAATGCTTTAGGGGGGGGAGGAGACATTTGGAGAGGAATATTTAGTTCTGCTTCAATATCTTTTTGGTGACTAGGATTAACGATATCAGGATGTGGGTTAAAAGTTTGGAAAAGGTGTTGGCCAAAAATGAGAGATTTTTCTTCGTCCGATTTTGACCAGGTTCGGGCTTGGGTTAGTAGAGGATGATTGTAATTTTTATAGTTTAGTAGTTGTTTTGTGTTGTTCCATAAAGATTTGTCGGTGGTGTTAAGGTTTTCTGTATAGTCATGTAATTTTTGAATTTTGTATTTTTTAATTTCTGTCTTAAGTTTATTTGTTAGTCTACAGTAATTATTTTTATCTGATGGGTATCTAGTCCTATGCCACTTTGCTCTTGCTTTACGTTTTTCTCTTAGTAAATCGCGAATATGGTGTGGCAAGTTAGTTTGGAGAGAATTACAATTTGTTTTGTGTGAGGTGTTATCTTTAATTGTGATAGATATTGATGTGGTAAGTTTATCTATGGCGGTGTCTATGTCCTGTTTTGTTTTAAGTGGAATTTTTAGGTCTAATTTATTTTCTAAATCATAACGAAATTTGTCCCAGTCTACTCGTCCTTTAATCAGTCTAGGAGGAGAAGGTTTAGGAACAGGATTTGAATGAAGGAGAAGCAGAACAGGGCTGTGGTCTGATGAAAGGTCGTCCAGGGATTTGACAATGGTTTGAGAGGTGGAAATTTGGGAGGAAATGAATATATCAAGGATATCAGGACGTTTTTTGGTAGATGTAGGCCAATATGTAGGGTTTAAGGGTGAGAGGACAGAATAGGACCTGGATGTTGAAATGCGGGATAAGATGTTGCCACGGGGGTTGGATGTTCTGCAACCCCATCGCTGGTGTTTGGCGTTGTAGTCCCCTCCAGCAATAAAGCGCGGTCCGAGGGATCTAAATAAGGACTCAAGGTCGTTATAAGCAAGGGAATTTCCAGGAGGGCAGTATACAGCTGAAAAAGTTATATGGAAAGGACGAGTGGAAATGGTTACTGATGTGGATTGAATGGTGTCTGTAGGAGTAGAAGGGACAAGAGAATGAGGTATTGATTTATGGATGAGGATGCAAGAACCAGCATGGGCTGTGTTGTCTGGGTGGTCTGACCTGTAAGTAATGTAGTCAGGTATGTGAAAATATGTTTGTATTGTGAAGTGGGTTTCGGTAAGTAGGGCTATATCTATGTGATTGTCATGTAGAAATACGTCAAGTTCGTCTCGATGATTATGAAGACCATTTGCATTCCACAAAATGACAGCTAGAGGCTTTTTGCTCATTTTGGAATGTTAAATGGGACTTCAGAAAGGACTCTGGTGAGGAGGGAAATGAGAGGTTTGATTGTTTCTTTAAGTTCAGTCAGGAATGAAGAGAGGATGGTGTTGATATCACCTGGATTTTGGTTGGGAATAGGATGTGGGGTATTTGTTGGCTCGGGAATATTGGCTGGGGAGGGATCCCATCTTTGGATGTTAGGGGTTGTATGGCGTTTTAAGGTCGAAGGGTATGTAGGATAGGAAGTTTGGGAAGGAACTGGATGTTGCGTTTCTGGTGGTAGTTTTACCCGTAGAGGTAGATGGTGATAGGATTGGTCATTGTACTGAGTTGGAGGTTGACGGGAATGTTGGGATTTGGAAATCAGAGTCAAAGGTTGAGAGATTTGAGGCATCTGGTTTCGAGGTTGTTGTGGTCGGTGCTGCTGCGGGCTGGTAGTGATGTTTGAGTATGTTGATCTAGGTTCCTGGCGGGGGGCCGATCGGTGACCGCTGAAGTTGAGGGTTCATTTCTAGTAAGAATAATTTGGTTTTCCTCACAGGGAGTTTTCAGAGAGTCCTGTTGCTGAGTTGCATGCCTACCATTCATTTGAGTTTGATTTTTTATAGCTGCATTGTGTGATCTTCTTCTTCTTTGGGTATTTTTATAAACTACGCAGCCTTTATAATTGGCGGGGTGATCCTCATTGCATAATACACATTTTGCAGGTGTATCTCTAGTCTTGGAACAGGTTTCTGTGGCATGGGCGCCTGCACATTTGACACATCTAGGCGGATGGTAACAATATGCCTTAGTGTGTCCAAGATTTTGGCACCTAGTACATTGTACTATTACTGGTCGCTGTCTTGGCTGCTCAAAACGGACTACTGAATAAACCAGTCTGTTAATTTGAAAAATTTCTGAATTATTTTTCGCTGGCTCCAGATCTACAAAAAATAGAGGGAGAGGGTACTTTTCTGTAGGATGGAGCACAACTGAAATATTTCTAACATTGTGGCCTATTTCTTCGATATCTCACTTGATCGCATCGGTTGAAGTAGTGCTATGGAGACCTCTCAGTACAACACGATATGATTTTTCCTCCCTTAATTGGTAGCAATGGAATTCATATTTATTGACAGACAAATAGTGAATTAACTTTTTATAATGCTCTTTTGCCGTGGTATTAATTTTTATGTCTTTCACCCTCGAAAAACATTTAAAGTTTGTTTGACCAATCAAATTGGCGATTTCTTGACCGAATACATTAAAATTTTTAATATTGGTCACAAAAATGGGTGGGGGCACAGGGTCTGAAAATCCTTGAGTTGGTTGTGGCTCTGATGGAATTTTTTCTAAGTCGGCAAATTTATTGCTGGTAGGAATATTGACAATAATTTGTGTTTTCTTGGCTGCAGTAGATTTACTACGAGTTGTTGGTGGCTCACTATCAATAATTTGCTTCCCTTTATTTTTTTTTTTTTTTTTTATTTGGGGAGGTCCCAGCGGAACCGGGTGTAGCATTGCGCTGACGTTTTTGAAGTTGTCGCCGCTTCAGATATTGTGAGTCTGTCTCACTTATTTCCGACATTGGAGTTTCATCTTCCGATTCGGTTCCTGATGAATTATCAAGGTCCATTGTATCAAGCAAGTGAAATAAAATTTACAATTTAAACTAACTAAAATGAATTAAAAGAGAAAAAAAAAAACATATGTAAAATATACTTATAAACTAGAGTATTTACAGAACTATATACAATATTTGAATAAAAGGAAAAAAAAAAAAAAAAAAAAAAACACATTACTAACGATGAAAGAAAAAAAAAAAGAAAAGAAAAAGAAAGTAAAAAGAGAGGAAAAAAAAAAAAAAATTGTGTCCTCTAAGAAAAATAAAAGCAATACCAAAAACAATCCGAGTTAGACTCGGCTGTTCAACAGATCAACAGACCTAGACCTTGAGAGATAGTGAGTATAGGTAACGCCCCAATCGGCTGACTGGAGAACTGATCACCTGAGAATTGTCTTTATTATTAATTGTCTTTAATTAATAATAAACGCACTCACCTCACCCAGTTTCTCTGTCTAAAGATTCCATTGTATAAACTTTCACTGTTTATAAAGTTTGGCTGAAGGATTATAGTTTATACTATTGATAATATTGTCACTAGCACAGAGCACTTAACGATGTAATGTTAATAGCGGCCATGACACTTCACTCATTTTTCGTTTTTTGATTATATTTACGATGTTTACGGACAATTAGTAGAAAAGTATTCGTACAAAGTCGAATTTTCACAACTCAGCGAACCGACAACACTATACATTCAGATTACATTATAATAAATATTATGTGGGTACTTACTTTATATCATTATCATTGTCTCTTCTTTTTAGTGCAGTTCTTCTTCGTCTAGCAGATAGGTGGAAATTCTTTTTGGATTTAGATCTATTTCTATGTAAATTTCTACGTCCAATAAATTGTTCTTCTTCGTTATGCTCTATCTTTACAACGATAGAAATTGAACAAAAATACAATTTGGTCTGAACAGGTAATATTTTCAATTGTTACTGGGTTTTCCCGAATATCTTTTACCTGGTTTCTATACTATGGGCTTGATTTCATATACTGACATGCCAACTAAATTATTATATTTATATCTATAGTTACTTTAGTCTATATAGGTTATACATATTGATACATAGGTAGCATATTATAGTTACTTATAAGTTATACATATTGATACATAGGTAACATATTATAGTTACCTAAATACCTATCGGTTAGATAACTATATGAAATTAATTTAGACTATTTTATGTTATTTGTCCCTAATACTTTGTGGGTGAGAAGGGTCAGTTTAATTTCCTGCAGTAAGTAAACGAATCTTTTTCTCTATTTGAAAATAAATAGACAATGACTCCTTTGTTGACTTTATAAAAAGACATATTTATCACAACTATAACAGCTACGCAGCTATCAGTTCATGATTTTTCGAATTTTTCAAATTAGAGTACAACACATTACAGTAATAGTTTTTTTTGTTGAAATTGTAATTATCATGGTTGGCATTCAATCTGTTGGACCGTCAAACGCTTCAAGTGAAAATAAAAGTTTACAAATTACTGTAACTAGGCCTGTTTGTCCCTAATAATTAGTCATTGAAAAAGGCCAGTGTTTGGTATAGATACCGCAATAAAATAAGGATTGCATAAACAAAATTTAATTTTTATAATTTGGTTATAAATAGACAAATAACACATTTGATAAATTCATCAAAATATATATTAAAACTTTAATTCAGCTTTTGTCGATTCGATAAATTTATTTTAATTGCCTTATTCTTACTTCAAAAAATGAGAAATTGTTAATAGACTGAATCTAACAACACATAAAAAATAATAATAACAAGAAAACAAAATCATACAATATTTCTTTAGCTCTTCACAAATCGAGGAATACCTATGTGAGAGTGATTTCGGTAAGGTAGAGACCGTCTCAGCCGTTGACCCAATTCCATCCGGTTGTAAACAAAATTCGTATTTTTCACATTACGATCGCAATATGCATGCTATGATTAGTTGAAATATGTCATTCGTTTCAAAAAACGTTTCTACAACTGACTATAACCTCATATTTTTAAAAATATATATTTAACACCTATTTTTACGTTCTATTTTCTTAATTATTGAATTTATAGAAAAAAACGCTTCGTAGCGTGAATTCTGTGTTTACCAAATACCCAAAGAATTTTACAGATTGAAAATCGAACATTCCGTTCCGGAGAAATTGCGGAAATAAATTCTTCTGTTTCCAACTCTTGACTGAAAGGGGTATATTTAGCCTTAATAGATATTCATGGGGCTAACCAGAAAAACTTAGAAATCTAAAAAAATGCGTAGTATTTGGCTAATTTATTAAAAACAAATATCTTCTTTTCCCGATAACACATGGTAAAAAAATCCAAGGAATTAGTGAACAAAATTAAAAACACTAAAATTTCAGATAATGTGAAATCAATATATTTGGTGTGATAAATATCTTCACCAGTATCCTAGTACTGGACACAATAGAAATTTCAGAAAAACTAATTTTCCAATTAAGTCAATCACCATTAAAAAAACTGCATTTTTGCACTGTGATGCAAAAATCCTATGAACAAAAATTCCTAAGAAAACATTAAGGTGTTGTTACTCCCTTAACATAAGCAGCCAGGTTTCGCATCCATAAAGGTCTCTTGGTTGTATAATAGTCTTATATATCCTAATTTTTAAATTTCTAGAGAGTAAGCTCGAACTAAGTAGTATTACGAGCAAGAAATAACAAGCACTACCGGCTTTTAGACTTGCCCTTATTTCCTCTGGGATTTCATTTTTCCTTAATATGGTAAACCCTAGATATTTGGATTGCTCAACCTGATCAACCTTGATTAAATACCAGAGAAATAGAATCTCCCTGTTTTAAACCACAACATAACTCAAACTTTTCGGAGTAAAAAGTGTCGATTCAGACTCTATTAAATGTTTCGGACATGCACACCTTTACTAGATTAACCAATTTCTTTGGTATCCCCAGTTCAATAAAAATATCAAACAGTTTCTGGCGGTTAATCGAATCTTAAGCCTTTTGGAAATCAACAAAGAGCTGATAAACTATGTCTTTAAATTCTAATTTTTCCCCTTATTTTAATAATTATTTCCTCTGTGTAATCATTCATTCGGTTCGTTAGAATTGTTGTAAATATTTTACAACATGTCGGAAGGAGACACCATGATAGTTGCTGCACTCTGTTATAGAACCCTTTTTGTGAATTGGAATAAGTATAGATTCTTTCCATTCTTTGGGCATTTTTCTTTATCCCAAATCATTGTTACTAATAGATGTATTTTAGAAACTAAAGCATCTCCAGATGCTTTGACTAATTCTACAGGGATATTGTCGATTCCGGCTGCTTTATAAGATTTTAATTTTATGAAAGCTATTTCAACTTCCTCCTTACTCGGTTCTTCTATTAACAGTTCTAAAACCCTTTTTGTGAATCGGAATAAGTATAGATTCTTTCTATTCTTCGGGCATTGTTTCTTTTTCCCAGATCATTGTTACTAATTGATGTATTTTAGAAACTACAGCTTCTCCAGATGCTTTGACTAATTCTACAGAGATATTGTTGGTTCCAAGCTGCTTTATAAGATTTTAATTTTATGAAAGCTATTTCAACTTCTTCCTTACTCGGTTCTTCTATTAACAGTTCTGCGCTGTGAAAAGTAGGAGGGGAATTTATGTTATTTTCCAAACCCAAAATAATATCAAAGAATGTTCTGAATTTTTCTACTAGTATATGATCCACTAGTATATTATTTTTTTCATGCCTGATTCCTTTTATTATTAGGATCGAAACGTTCACGCGATCTGCTTGCTAATGCCCTTATACATATCCCTTAATCTGTTAATCCCTTATATATTATAAATAAAGATATTTATAAAACAAATTAAGATTATTGGATTTGACCTATTAAATACAAATATATTCAATATAATAGCTATTTAATGATACAAGTCTCTTTTTTCATTATTAAGGAAGTTTAAACTCCATTAAATAAAGTTAATGGAACTAAAATATATACAATAAAAACATATCACATACCAGAAAGACACAGGAAGGAGTCTGAAGGGAATAGTATAACTGAACACAGTAGGGGCTTCTTGTGAGCGCCAAAGCATTTCTCTCTCTGTTCACTAAAACATAATATAAAACTAATCAAATAAATCATTGCTTGAGTTAAATAGGTAATTGCTATGAGATTGTTATTTTCAGTGTGTGTATGTGCGTGTGCGTGTGTGTGGTTTTTCAGGACATGGTTTAAGGTGGATGTAGATGGATTCACAAAGATGTTTTTCCAAGTTAGAAACAGGATATAGAAGGCTCCAGATTTTTGTGTTGTTGTCTATTATGTTACTGAATCCATTTTTTTTTATTTTTCATTTCTTGTATTTTGTATTAATTTATTGTTTATTATTATCCTTCAAAGTTTTGTTAATACCAAGATATGTTTTTGTTGTTTTAGGCAAATTTTTGTTATATTAGGTGAGAATGTTTCAAGTTAGGATGTACAAGTGGGTATCCACGAGATATTAAACTTCTTAACTGCTTTTTAGAGAATTTG
This sequence comes from Euschistus heros, assembly GCA_003667255.2. NCBI lineage: Eukaryota > Metazoa > Arthropoda > Insecta > Hemiptera > Pentatomidae > Euschistus > Euschistus heros. Next base: position 2,125,130 of record RCWM02000012.1, read on the forward strand.
AGAAGAGCTATTAAGAATTTCAAGTTAGCAGAGGTTAGCTGGGTTATTATACTAAATTCAACTATAACCTCTACAAAATAATACAGTTAAAGGAAGCTGACAACATTGAGATAAAGAAGAGCTAAAGAAGTATGAGAAAGGCAAAATTGCAAGACAAGAAAACTAATGAAGACCAGAGTGAAATTGAGGAGACAATCGTTGATATTTCTCAGCTGATAAATCCCTACCAAAGAATATCCCCTCAACATAGGCAGAAATTTTAAATTGCTGCCATTGAAGCTGTTCCTGAAGTCAAGAGCAACTAACCTAACAATCACAGGCTTGGGCAAAAGCCCTGTGGACATCATAAATGGGTTTCCATCGCCCACAAATATAGATGTAAAAGCTTCTGCATTAAAAACAATCACAACAGAGGCTTGGTCAAGGTACGCTAGGAAGACAATCTCATGCAACTAAAGTCATTTGATGGAAGGAGCAGCACCAAAACAGGCTACATGCCAAGCTAACACAGAAGAAAAAGCCCAATCTTGAGGTAAGGGGTGTGCCTTGTGCATGGGACTCAGCAAGCCAGGCAAGGTTTCTATGGGAATGAATACCTGAGAAATCAGTTCCAACTCTTCTGGTTAGGGAAGACCTCAATCCACTTTTCTCTTCACTGGTTGGGGATGGCTTTACTAAGAATTGAGTGATGGAATGATCTGCTTTCAGTAGTTGGAAATGGGAATTTAAGATGGAGGATTGTAGTCAATGACATTTAAAGAATATCTGAGTGCCCCTTGCTGCACAAAATGCCAGGGGGTATGAACACACCAAGGCCACATGAATAGCCAAACTCGGTTGTCTGGTCTGCATTTGGTGCTCAGGGAGTAGTCATCTAATGAAAGAATTGAAAAAGGCAAATGCTGATCCCAGCACAAGTCTGGCGACAGTCGTGATTCTCGTTCTAAACGAGAATGTACCTCAAACTTTTTAGAATACAAAGAACCATTTCGGACTCTGTAAAATGTTTTGGACATTCACATCTTCACAAACCAATTTCTTGTAAGTATTCCCAGTTCAATAAAAATATCAAACAGTTTATGGTAGTTAATCAAATCATAAGCCTTTTATAAATCAATTTAAAGTTGATGCACTAAAAATTAAAGTATTATAAAATTAAAACAATATTCACCTTGAGTTGTCATATTTTTATTCACCATTTCTTCTTTCTTCATAACTTTTATAGCATAAGGTTGTTCTGGATTTGATTTCTTGAATCCAAGGAATACTTTTCTAGAAAACGAAATATATATAATATATATACAATATACATTATAAATATATACAAAAAGTAAATATATCATTCATCAATATAACATCTCATGATTGTGTGAACAAAGTATTTAGAATTATTAGAAATAAATATATAATAAAAAAGAATTTTATACAATAAAAGATAAAGAAATTAAGTTCATGTCAATATAAAAATAGGAAATATTTTAGTAAATAGGTCCATTGGTTATAGCAACAGCTTCCATATTGAACAAATCTTGATAAGGTCCAGACTCGACATATCAATAAGGTACAGAGATTATTGGAAGTAATTATGAATGAATGATGCAAACTGTCATTAGATTGTAAAATCTAATTTTTCTAATGATGGTAGATTATATAGAAAGATGAATGATTCTTTTTAACTAAAATTTCTACATTTTCTTAAGGTGGGATACTAGTGAACATATTCATGATATTAAAATATATTAATTTGGCATTGTCTGGAATTTTGATGTTGTTAATACTGGTGAATAATCCAATTGAGTCTTTTGAAATTTGAGTTGCATTATAACCAACTAAATTTGATAATGAAAATGATGAACGTGTAAGTAGAGCTTTAACAAAATTTCTATCCTTAGTGTTGACTCAATAAACCAAAATTTAATGTAATAAAAAAATATTTAAAAAACAGTCACAGATATTGCTCAATATTTTAATAATGAGTAAATACCACAACAACAGAGGCAGTTGTTGGTTTAAGTTGTACATTAAAACAAGAAAGCCTAATAAAGTAACACATAATGAAAACCCAAATAATTTCTTGAATATTAATAGAATGAAAAAAAAAATGTAACAAGTCTAAAAAGTACACAATACGATGTAAAATACAATAAGATAACTAGAAAAGATACCTTGTATAATGAAAGGAACCAAATTTATTAATATAATACCTCAAGTGAAATTTATTAATGGTATAAATATAAAAACCCAAGTTGGTAAAAGTTAATAAGGGCTAATAACTCTATCCAGTAATATCCTCTCTATTAAGGAACTTCCACAATGGCGTCACGATGAAAATGAACATTGTCATTAAAAGAATGACTCATATGCCCTGAATCCAAACTGTTCTTCTGCAATTAAATTACTCTGTCTGGTGTGATTGTGGATAAGAATTAATAATAATCATTGAAAGATTTTAGAAATTAGGTTTAATAAAGTTATAGGTCTGTAATTTGAATAGTGTTTGGGAACTATTCAACTATTGGTTTGGGAATCGCAATAGTTTTTTAGGTTTTCCAAGCCTTCGGGAAATAATTGTACCTTAATATGGAGTTAAATATTTTGGTTACATGGAAAATGGCTTTTCTGCTGAGGTGTTTTATAGCTATTGAGGGAATACCATCGTCACCTGGGGCCTTTTTTGTTTTCAGGTTTCTCATTATTTTACTAGTCTCTCTGGGTGAGATCGAAGGGGAATTGTAATTGAATGGGAGATTTAGATAGTCACAGACTGATTTTTGAATTTTCTGTTGATGGTGATTTGAGCCAAAATTTGATGTGATTAAATGAGTTGAGTGAAAATGGGTGGCTAGTAGGTCGGCTTTATCACTATCCAGATAGGCATAACAACTATTTTGTTTTAGTGGAGGAATTTTTGAAGAACACTTAGTAAAGATCCTATGTATTTTCCAAATATTTTTGTCACTGGGTGTAAATGAGTTCAGAGTATAAGCCCTGTTTTTGTTTTACAACTGTTGATGCGGAATCAGACATAATTGTTGAATTTATAAAAAACTGTCTTTGGTATAATGAATTTATTTTATTGATATTTTTTCCTAAGTTTATTTTAATTTTTATTAGTGCCAATAGAACTAACAGTAAATTGTTGCAACGGAACGTTTTTGACGATTTTTGAGGTATAGAAGCTCTCATAGAGAGTTTGAAGTGCTGGTTTAGTTTTTTCAAGTTACAATCAACGTAGTAAGGGTTTTTAATTATTCGGTTTATGCTAATTGGTGAATCTTACGTTTTACAAAATTTTGGCTAATCAGCCTCTTTGAATACAATTTTTTTTTTATTAGGGTAAAAGGTTAGTGATAACCCAATATGAAAAATCACAGGGTTGTGGTCCGAATTGAGACAAGTTAAAGCGATGAGCGGAGATAAATTTTGAATATTTTTTGTCAGGGCTAGGTCAATGATACTAGGTTTGTATTTTTTCTGAGTAGAAATGTGGGTTAGTTCAAATGGACTATGAAATGGAATTTCATTTTTTACCAGGTAGTTTAAAATGAGTATTCCATTTTTGTTTGTGCTATGGCAATTCCATTGAATGTGCTTTGCGTTTAGATCACCAAAAATTAATACATATTTGTTTAAACAAAATAGTTTGTTGATAACAAAGATTTTTATTTTATATGGTGGAATATAAACGGAAATTACTATAGTTGATTTATTGTTAATGATTGTATTACTACTGCTTCTGCTACTGCTTCAGTGAATTTCAAGTTGGGCACGTATGCAGTAGAAAAATACAGATTTTGAAGTACATAGTGTACACTTAATAAAATGTTTTTATTATGAGTGTTGTTAATGATTTGTAGTGGAATTATGGTGATGGAATTAGCGAAGTCAAAGTTTGTGAGTAGTTTTACAACAATAATGATTATAAAATATTTTAGGAGGTGTAGATAGTTAGGGTAGGCAGTCATGGATACTCAGCAGATCAAAATAAAATGTTTATTTTATTTTAATTGTTAAAGCCAACGTTTCGACTTGCATTGCAAGTCTTCATCAGGGCTAGAAGAAAAGAAAACAAGCAAAAAGGTATGACTACATTGTAAAAATATATGAATAAACACACACCACAAAACATAGGAATGAGTGAGAAAAAATAAATAAACATAAAATGAAAAATAAATAACTGTATAGTAACATAAATAAGTAAGGATAGTAACATAAAGGCAATATCTAAAGGCCATAAGGCCAATAAAGACTATTGAATTGAGGTTAAAATGAGAATAAATTAAAATGAGTGATAGTTACTTAAATGCTAATGAGTAATTTCGACAAAATAACTGGTGAACATAAACAATGTAGATGCTAAGTTGTTGAGCTAATGAGGACAAGTTACAGACCTGCTGAGTATCTATGACTGCCTACCCTAACTATCTACATCTCCTATATATCACAGTCAACTATATCTTATGACTATAAAATATTTTAGCATGCAAATATTAAATATGAATATATTTGTTAAAAAGTCCATTAATCAATAAAAGACAGAAGACCTTCTATTAAAATAAATACTTTTGACATACCGTCTTCAGCATTTTTTAATTGAAACATCATTTTTTTAAAAGTTCGAGATAATTTTACTTATATTAAATGAACTGAAAATATTTTTTATTTCTTTAAAACAGTCAGTGAACAAAGGTTCAGGATTATGTTGATCATTTTGAGAGAAGGTGCTTTGAGGCCACTGCGATTTTGGGGTTGGTAATGTCGGAAATGATTGGTCTGTAGGCTTGAAAGTATTTCTTGGTTTAAGGTATAATTACTTTCCTCCTCAAACTCCCCCGCACCTCCATCCCCGTTATTAATATACAGGTCCCTACCTTCCTTTCTGATAACATTAAAAAAACTCTCTGCTCTACCTTCCCTAACCAACACCTGGGCCTTAAATCCCACAACAAACTCAACTACATCTATACTCAAAGATCCCATCCCTATCCACCTCAGATTCAACGTTATTAACCCTGTGCTACTCCTAATTGTCAGTCCTCCTATATTGGCCATTGTCAGTCCTCCTATATTGGCCAAACCAAAAACCACCTTAAAAACCCGCATCTCCCAACACAAACTTTCCATTTCTTCCAAAAATTCCTCTGCCACCAAAATCTCGGAACATGCCATATCCTTAAACCATACCTTTGATTTTGAAAAAACTTTTATTCTTGCCATGGTCCATAACCATAGTAAACGTTTATTATCCGAATCTATTTACATCCATCTCGAGCCTAATCCCGTCCACCACAATAGTGACAAAGAGTACATTTTCCACACTTATTCCCAAGCTTGGAACCTTATTAAAAAACAATAACCTTCCCTTGTCCTTTTCGTCTCTATTATGTTTTTTTGTTATTATATTATTATTTCTATTTGCAACATTTTGTTATTTCTCTGAATCATTTTATATTTATGTTACACCCTGATCATGATGGCATTGGCATTATTGTATTTATCTCTTTTTATTCTGTTTGTATTTATTTGTTATTTTATAGTCTCTCTCTGTTGTTCATTTTTCTTTTATATTTTTGTTACATTTTCCTATTCTGCATCCATATTTCCCGCGCCTTTTCTCCCTTTTACCTACCCAGCTGTTCTTACCACTTCACATCAGTCTCCTCACAAGTGTGGTTCGGTGGGTAAGTGTTCTTTGACATTCCCCCCCCCCTTTTTCCTTTTATCTTTCCACTTTTATTGTCCTTCACCTTTATATTTTTTTATCCGTTTCTTTTCTTTCATCACCTTCTGCATTATTTCCCTCATTCTTATCCCATATTACCATATTTTTATTTTATTTTTTTATATACATTACATTTCCTTCTGTCCTTTTTTATTGTTCATTTATTATCCTTTTATCCACTACCATTAATTTTTATTTATTTATATTATATTTTTCCCCCTTATCATTCCTGTCTTGTCCTTGCTACTTTGTCCTTACTGATTTATGTATCTGGTCTTTCCTATGCGGTTTTTTGTATATTGTTTTTTATCCATGCCATTCTGCATTACATTTGTCATCTGTTTATCGGTCTGTTATTTTATGTCACATCTAGTATTTTGTTTATTATAGCCCTGAAGAAGACCTGCAAGGCAGGTCGAAACGTTGGCACGTATTAAAGAATTTCTTTTTAGACGTGGTGTTCCTCTTTGACTGCATCCCAGATCATCTTCTTCTCCATTCATCATAACAGTCAACTATACTTTTATCATTTCTTGGTATAGCTTTTAGAACTGGTTTTTTCTTACTTAGTTGTATTTCAAATTATCAGTTATCGGAACAGTGTCTACGGTCACTACACCGACCATACTTACTATACCCCAGAATTGTCGTTACGCTCACCTCTTGAAAGAATTTCCCAAGATTACTCGACCATCACCGATCAGTGGACCCGCTCGAAGTGTCATCGAGCACCACATCGAGACTAAAGGAAACCCAGTTACCTGCAAGGCAAGAAGACTTCCACCTGAGAGGTATGCAGCGGTGAAGCAGGAGTTCCAAACCATGATTGAGGAAGGTATTTGCAGACCATCAAGCAGTGCCTGGTCAAGTCCTCTCCATGTAGTTCCCAAAAAAGACGGAAAAATCAGAGTCTGCGGAGATTATCGCGCATTGAATGCTAAAACGGTACCTGATAGGTACGCAGTGCCAAACATAATGGATTTCACCACCCAGTTAGATGGCGCCAAGGTATTCTCGACTCTAGATATTGTACGTGCATACCACCATATCGCCGTTGCTGAGGAAGACATTGGAAAGACAGCTATCATTACGCCTTTTGGCCTGTTTGAATTTCTCAGGATGCCATTCGGTTTGAAAAATGCAGCACAAACTTTTCAGCGTTTCGTGGATAACATGTTGCGAGATCTGCCATACGTTTTTCCATACCTGGACGATTTCTTAGTTGCTTCGAAATCACAGGGGGAACATGAGCATCATCTCAAAGAAATTTTTAAGAGGCTCAATGAATATGATCTTTCCCTCAATGTAAGCAAATGTGTTTTTGGAGAACTTCAGGTCGATTTTCTCGGCTACAGGGTGGACGCAAATGGTATACAGCCTCTTCCTGCAAAAGTTCAAATGATTCAGGAGTACCCGAAACCCAGCAACATCAGTGAACTTCGCAGGTTTCTAGGTATGATAAACTTTTACAGGAGATGCCTCCCTCACGCTGCCGAAACACAAAAACCATTGAACCAACTCACACACAACTGCAAACGGAAGGATAAAACTCCCATTGCATGGACGGAAGAGACACTACGAGCTTTTGAACAGTGCAAACAGAGTCTCGTTGAAGCTGTTAGGCTCTCCCATCCTGGAATTTCAGGGGAAGTCTCTTTAACCTGTGATGCATCCGACAAAGGTATTGGTGGTGCCCTGCAGCAGCAAAAGAACGGTGAATGGCAACCCCTTGGATTTTTTTCAAAAGCTTTGTCAAATACACAAAGAAATTATGCTACTTACGACAGGGAACTCCTCGCGATTTACGAAGGAATTAAACATTTTCGACCTCTTCTAGAAGGTTTAAATTTCCACATCATAACGGACCATAAGCCCTTAATACATGCTTTTCAACAAAAATCTGAGACAGCCTCTCCTCGTCGAATCAGGCATTTAAATTTTATAAGTCAGTTTACCACAGATATTAGATATAAACCCGGATCCGAAAATGTGGTAGCAGACACACTATCCCGAATCGAAGAAATTCAATCACCGGATGAATTCTCAGAAATAGCGGACGCACAGAAGAAGGACAGTAGCATAGAAGACCTCAAGAAAAATACCAGGCTGCAACTAAAATCCATCTTCATCCCCGGTACAGATATAGAGCTCCTTTGCGAGACTTCAACTTCGACAGCTCGACCCTACATCCCAAAAGAGTTTCGCCGCGTCACTTTTGACCGTCTTCACTCATTGAGCCACCCAGGTATCAGAGCTAGTAGGAAGTTGCTCGCTAGTCGCTACTTCTGGCCGGAAATTAATCGGGATGTTGGTGAATGGGCAAAGACCTGCATTCCTTGCCAAAAGTCTAAAATTCACCGCCACACAGTGACTCCTCTGGGCAGTTATTTACCGGCACCCAGATTTCAACACGTGCACATCGACATAGTGGGACCACTGTTACCATCTGATGGAATGAGATACCTTTTAACCATGGTAGACAGAGCGACCCACTGGCCAGAAGCAATTCCACTCGCTGAGATCAGTGCTTCGGCTGTCGCTCAGGCATTTTATGCCAATTGGGTTACACGATTCGGCTCTCCTCAGCGGATTACGACAGACCAAGGCAGACAATTTGAGGCGGAACTTTTTCTTAGACTCTCAGCAATAATGGGGATTCGGAGGCAGAGAACTACCGCTTATCATCCACAATCCAATGGCTGTGTAGAGCGATGGCACCGGAGTTTGAAAACAGCAATAACGGCTCATCTTAGCTCTACACGATGGACACAGGTTTTGCCATCCGTGTTGCTCGGACTACGAGCTACTTTCAGAGAAGATGTGGGAGCTAGCGTGGCTGAAGCAGTATACGGGCAACCTTTGCGTCTTCCTGGTGACTTTTTAGAGGACACAACAAGTCGAGAGCCTTGTGTTGCCCTTCAGCAGTTGAAAGAGGATCTCGCACGACTCAAGCCCTCAAAAGCACGGGAAGTGTACAACAGAAAAACCTTCCAACATAGAGATTTAGCAACTTGTTCCCACGTATTCCTGCGTGAAGATGCTGTTCATAAGCCACTAACACCTCCATATTCTGGCCCTCATTAACACTTCTTTGGTATTTTGAACATTGAGGTGAGCTTGAAAAGTATTCTTCAGAGCAGTAGCTACATTTAGTAGTGAAACTATCAATTAGAACATTTGGGCAATCTTTAGATAAATGATTTTTAGAGCACTTTAAGCATTTATGATTTCTGTAACAATTTCAGGCCACGTGATTAAAATCTAGTCAGATGTAACATTGTGTAACTAATTTATTTGATTTATATTTTTCCCATTTTATCACCACACTGCAGCAATATTGAATTGAGTTTAATTATGCTAATTGATCTTTATTTTCAAGTATAACTACGATATAGGTAGTTTTATAGGTCCAGCTTCTGTTTATTTCTCCATTTGATAAATTTTAAAAGTCTGTAAACCTCGATTAAATAAGTCGGCTGAGATATCTTCTGTTGATATTTCCGGGGGCATCCCTTTTAATACAACTTTGGGTTTTATCTCGTTTTTCGGAGTGTACGAGTGGAAGCCGTTGTTTCTTTCTTTAAACTCATTTTTTATTAAAGTAAAATCTTGATTACTCTTGGTGTAAAATGCTGTTCTATTGCCCTGATATTTTATGTTCATTTCTTTTACTTTAGATGTAAGGATTTTAATTATTTCTGTGAAGTCATTACAACAGCTATTTACTATTACAGGGGAATAATGATTCGTTTTTTTAGAGATATTTAAATTATTGGATATATCGGAAATCTCCTCTTCGTCGAGATCCAAAAAAAATATCATAGCTATTCGCTACATCTATATTAAATTTAATTTTCTCACCTCTTTTTCTTTTCAAAGGTTGGTTTGCGGTTGAAGTACTTGGTGTAGGTACATCCATATTTTCCATGGCCCCCCTTCTCTAGGGCACTTTGAGATTTTCTTCTTTGATGGAATAACTATTTGAATAGCGATAAGTAGAAACAAAAACAATAGTGTTTTTTTTAGAAAATAAAAACTAAAACTTGAAGATTTTTAAGTTTTAATCGACACGGTTCCTATTCACACACATCAAGGGTGTGCACGGCATGTGAACCCCTCGAAGGTCAACAGGCAACTGGAATGTAGAATTAATATTATATTAAATCAGTATTAATATAATGCTAAATCACCATTAATGTTAACTTCTGATAAACTTTCTGATGTTAAGGAAGTGTGAATAACAAATTATAAAAAATAAAAACACAGAACCCTAGTTGAAAGTTAAGATGTTAATTTATGCTATACTTTCTCAAGGGAAGTTGAAATAAGAAAATATGAAACCTGTGACATACTTTCTCTCATTTATTTTTAGATGAATGTTTGTTTACTTATTGGGCTTATTAAACCAGAAGATCTCGACATTAAAAACTACTTGTTCAAAATTTAACACAAAATAAAAAACACTTTATTTTATAATGATAACAACCAAACTGGGAAGGTTACAATTAAAACATTATTAATAATTATATACAAAACTGGTTGCCTTTGCAACACATAAAAGTATTCCGTTAAAAAAAATTAGTAAAACTAATATTTGTTATGCTTAGTAGCTACCGCTACATCACTCCCCTCCTAGTGATGGAGTCACTGATCACCTTCTTCACCAAATGTCCGCTCCTTGTTCCTGTAACCATCTTCCTGATTATTTGATGTATGCAGTTGTCCAGATGATGAACATGCTTTTTCTTGTTTATTCTTGCTATGGTCTTCATTGATTGGTGATGATGATGGTTTTATTATAGTGGTTTCCGTATGTGTATCACTAGATAGGATATAGGCTGGCTTGAGACGATCGAGGGAGACAGTAACTTCTCTATTGTCAATCAAAAGAGTAAATATCTTATCGCCTCGACGTAAGACTTGGTGGGGGCCAGAATATGGAGGTGTTAGTGGTTTATGAACAGCATCTTCACGCAGGAATATGTGGGAACAAGTTGCTAAATCCTTATGTTGGAAGGTTTTTCTGTTGTACACTTCCCGTGATTTTGAGGGCTTGAGTCGTGCGAGATCCTCTTTTAACAGCTGTAGGTCAACACAAGGTTCTCGACTTGTTGCGTCCTCTAAAAAGTCACCTGGAAGACGCAAGGGTTGCCCATATAGAGCTTCAGCCACACTAGCTCCCACATCTTCTCTGAACGTAGACCGTAGTCCGAGCAACACGGCTAGCAAAACCTGTGTCTAACGTGTAGAGCTAAGATGAGCCGTTAATGCTGCTTTCAAGCTCCTGTGCCATCTCTCCACACAGCCATTGGATTGTGGATGATAAGCGGTAGTTCTCTGCCTCCGAATCCCCATTATTGCTGAGAGCCTAAGGAAAAGTTCCACCTCAAATTGTCTGCCTTGGTCTGTCGTAATCCGCTGAGGAGAGCCGAATCGTGTAACCCAATTGGCATAAAATACCTGTGCGACAGCCAAAGCACTGATCTCAGCGAGTGGAATCGCTTCTGGCCAATGAGTCGCTCTGTCTACCATGGTTAGAAGGTATCTCATTCCATCAGATGGTAACAGTTGTCCCACTATGTCGGTGAGCACGTGTTGAAATCTGGGTGCCGGTAAGTAACTGCCTAGGGGAGTCACTGTGTGGCAGTGAATTTTAGACTTTTGGCAAGGAATGCAGTTCTTTGCCCATTCACCAACATCCCGATTAATTTCCGGTCACAGAAGTAACGACTAGCGAGCAACTTCCTACTAGCTCTGATACCTGGGTGGCTCAATGAGTGAAGGTGGTCGAAAGTGACGCGGCGAAACTCTTTCTCGCAAAGGAGCTCTATATTTGTACCGGGATGATGATGAATTTTAGTTGCAGCCTGATATTTTTCTTATGGTCTTCTATGCTACTTTCCTTCTTCTGTGCTTCCTTTATTTCTAAGAATTCATCCGGTAATTGAATTTCTTAAATGCGGGATAGTGTGTCAGCTACCACATTTTCTTACGTTGAGGGAAAGGTCATATTCATTCAACCTCTTAAAAACTTCTTTGAGATGATGTTCAAGTTCCTCCTGCGATTTCGAAGCTACTAAGAAGTCGTCCAGGTATGGAAAAACGTATGGCAGATCTCGCAACATGTTATCCACGAAACGCTGGAAAGTTTGTGCTGCGTTTTTTAGCCTGAATGGCATCCTGAGAAATTCAAACAGGGCGAAAGGCGTGATAATAGCAGTCTTTCCAATGTCTTCCTCAGCAACGGGGATATGATGGTACGCACGTACAATATCTAGAGCAGAGAATACCTTAGCGCCATCTAACTGGATTGTGAAATCCATTATGTTTGGCACTGCGTACCTATCAGGTACCGTTTTAGCATTCAATGCGCGGTAATCTCCGCAGGCTCTGATTTGTCCGTCTTTTTTTGGAACTACATGGAGAGGACTTGACCAGGCACTGCTTGATGGTCTGCAAATACCTTCCTCAATCATGGTTTGGAACTCCTGCTTCACCGCTGCATACCTTTCAGGTGGAAGTCTTCTTGCCTTGCAGGTAACTGGGTTTCCTTTAGTCTCGATGTGGTGCTCGATGACACTTCGAGCGGGTCCACGGATCGGTGATGGTCAAGTAATCTTGGGAAATTCCCTCAAAAGGTGAGCGTAACAACAATTTTGGGGTATAGTCAGTATGGTCGGTGTAGTGACCGTAGACACTGTTCCTATAATTGATAATCCAGAATGCCGATCGGTCAACTGTTTTTCTGTCTTTCTAATATCGATATTGATGCCATGATGGAAGAGGAAATCGGCTCCAATTATTGTCATACTTACGCCCACCAACAGAAATGTCCATGGAAGGATTCGTCGCAGTCCAAGATCAAGTTTGAGTGTCTTCTCTATATCGGTAGGTATTGGAATATTATTGGCTGCCACCAGTGTGAATTCGGTTGGTTTCTTCTGTATCTTGGGGATACGCGGAAATATTGAGATAGAAGCACCTATATAAATTAGGAAACATATCCTAGATTCTCGATCCGTTATAAAAAGGCGGCGTTGAGGTTGGGTTCCAACGACTGCCGCCTGCTCCGTCGACCCTTCCAGTTTAAAGAACTTAAGGATTTCCAACCACACGGTTTGACACATTTGTTTGCCTTTGGTGCAAATCGTTTGTGGTAGAAACATATTTTACTCTCCTGGGGTCTAGATTGAGTGCTGTTTCGCCCTTTGTCTCTAAATTGTATTCGAAGCTCGGCCACTTCTTCTCTAAGGCTCCGCAGTTCCTCAAGAACGGTATCGCTAGTTTCTGTATGTGACACTCTAACAGCGGCATTTACTTCTGCTGGCGTCTCAACTTCCATAATATTATCTGCCAGAGAGGCTAAAACCTCAATATCATCTTGGCTCGTAGCAGCCAAAATTTCCTGAATTCAAGTAGATAGTTTTGTTAGCCACAGGGTCTTCACTATAGATTCCCCCGTCAAAGAACCTGCCAATAGCAGCATACATCTATATAATTGAGAGGGTTTTTGGCTCCCCAGCTGCGTATCACTTAATAATTTATTAATTTTGGAAGAATTGGACTCACCATAGATCGAAACGAGGCGTCTTTTGAGTGCGCCATAGGGATCTTCTTCCGTAACTGCCAATAGGTCAGCGACCTGGGTTAGGACCTCAAGTTCCAGCCCCGCGACTACAGTCTGAAATTTGATCTTCGAAGAGGTGATACATGAAGTAGCAAACACAGCATCTACTTGTAAAAACCACAATTCCGGGTTGGATTTGTAAAAGACTGGTAGTCTTGTAGTCGGCCCACCAAAGGCTCCTATTTGGTAGTCTAGTACCGATTTTGAAGTGATTTGAGACTCGGAGAAACCAGGGCTTGCAGGCATTGCCTTACTTGGATCGCTCTTCATCTCCGTTTCTAGAGGCATCTCGGTAAAAAAATTCACGTAAAGGTCACCAGTTGTCGAGTATGATTATTTTTAAGGTAAACCAGAAGGTCTCAACATTAAAAACTACGTGTTCAAAATTTAACACAAAATAAAAAACACTTTATTTTATAATGATAACAACCAAACTGGGAAGGTTACAATTAAAACATTATGAATAATTATATACAAAACTGGTTGCCCTCGCTACACATAAAAGTAGTCCGTTAAAATAAATTAGTAAAACTAATATTTGTTATGCTTAGTAGCTACGGCTACAGGCTAAATATATGGGTTATCCTATAGGTCACCAACCTATACTAACCAGGGGAGGAAGGGTGGCAAGATACATTTCGTGGGTCCACCACGAAATAAATTTTAAGGTGGGATTTGAACCAATGACCTATAGTACCGAGCACACTGAGACCCACACCCCAACTCACTCGGCCATCGAGTTCCATTTAGATTGATGTGTTTTATTGAATTAATGGTAACGGTTGGCTTATGAGCTGCCACCAAACTGGCTTGGCCCGCCCTTCACCGACCAGTTCGATCCTTACACTTCACTTCGAGTTTACATTTATTGATAGTTCTTTCCTATAACCTCACATGTAAACAATCACTTCTACAGTTTCAACTTGGATTGTGTTGTTTAGTGTGTAATATTGATATTTAGTCTTCTTAAATCTAACTAAGTGAAACAGAAGTTAACAAAATGGGTTTCATAAAGGATTAAGTGTTATATCAATTCATGTTTTCTTATTTTCTCTTATCTAATGTGTGTCACAGTCTGGCTTGAGACGCTGCCTGATAAACATCTCCGTTAACTGCTTCTGTAAATTTAACATTTTTTTTTTTCTCTCTCTCTCTATTCTATTAGTATTCTCTTATTGTTTTCGTTATTTTGTTTACTCAAAGTTTTATTATTAATTAAACTAGTAAATTACAAATATAAGTTTCGTTTTTATTTTTCTACAATAATTACGATAACTGTTGACGAGTTGGTGAAGCAAGAGTGCCTAATGCCCACTGTATTACCGCACTCTACTAAGCAAGGTTACATATCTATTTATTGACTCTCGCTAAGTTGAATATTATTAAAATGGCTGTATGTTCAATTTGTGAAACGTCGATCGCACGAGAAGAAAAAAAGATTTAAAACTGTCAAAAATGTAAGATGATATTTCATGAAAAATGCTGTAATCTTCATGAAAAAGAAATTGAGGCCATAAGAACAGCAAAAAAAATATGGTTGCGCGAAAAATGCGACAAAACAAAAAAAACAGCAACAGTCGAGGAAAAAAAAACCAAAATTCATTAAAATCTATTCCGGATCATAACACCGAACCTACGGCATCTCAATTATTGTCCGCAATAAAAAAAATTGAAGCAACCACCAAAGATCTGGAAGGCACATTAGAAAAATACGCCGAGATAAGTTTCGAGCTGAGTGATCGGCTCTCAAAAATTGAAAAACATTTAGAAGGCATATCCAAGCATCTGGAGGAAGTGGTGCTGGAAAACAAAGCACTAAAAACAAGAGTCACTGAGCTGGAAGTTAGGGTGAATAAGGCAGAACAAGGGTTGTTATGCAGCTCGGTCGAGATACGCGGTATACCGGTACGCCCGGGGGAGACCCCCGCAGGCCTGGTAACAAGTGTAGGAGCTGGCCTTGGTCTTAAGTTAAACATTGAGGATATAGATATGGTTGAACGCCAAATGTTGAGAAAAGATGACCCGCGACCACCACCCATCATCGCGCGCTTCGTGAGGCAGTCAGTGAGGGACGATCTGGTGCAAAAAAGAAAGATTAAGCGAGACTTCTCGACCCGAGATATAGGTTGGCAGGAAAATGATTCCCACCGGATATATCTCGCCGAAGAGATGACACCAGCGAACAGGCACCTATACTGGCTTGCACGGCAGAAGAGGTCCACCGGAAAAGTGAAATATGTCTGGTTTGCGGCTGGTAGAGTGCGCTGCCGGAAAGATGACGGCCATCCGGTAATCTTCATTGACCAGGCTCAAGACCTTGATGTTCTCGGATGACTACCAGGATTGCAAGTACCATCCAGTCTTTCTCGCGGACACAGCATTCTCTCTGATCTTCATTTTTTTTTCGGCTTTTGTATTGGTATTAGTCTTACAGTTTATTATATTTGACATTTACCATATATTTCCATATATCTTTCTTTTTCATCTTTACTTTTTCCTACATCGCAATCGATTTATTTATTTTTTTTTCAGAAAAAAATCATTTTTTCTACAAGTTTATGTAAATTTTTGTCTACGTTTTAGTAATGATTTGACAAACCATAATTTTTTCGTTAATTATTACATATCTAGATCTCTATACAATGTAATATTTTTATTTTAATTTTTCTTATCTCAGTGTTTCAAATTTCCTAATGTTAGATGCATTTATGTTTTCCCGTTGTTCTTACTACCTTATTGGTTCTGTGATAATTATTGTACCTATAAGCTCCAATTAAAAATTTCCATTATCTCTCAAAGTAACCTTGTCCTCCCTCTTTCCTATGTCTAATATACTACTGACATGTCACGTGAACTTCCAATCCCTCCCAGTGCACTTCGATGAATTTCATGACTACTTTATCCATAACACCTACCATATCATTGCAGTTTCTGAGACTTGGTTGAAACCATATATTCCCACCTCTTCCATATCTATTCCTGATTACACCCTTATTCGCCATGATCGGACGGACCGAACTGGTGGAGGTGTTTATATGTTCGCAATAACCTAAGAGCAAAAATTCTTCTAAAATCCAGTTCTATTTATATTCCACACCTTGAATACATGTTCACTGAAATCTCCTTGAAATCATTTTCCCTCCTTTACCTCATAGTTTACCGCCCTCCTCAGGTCAAATTCGACCCATCATTCGAATCATCTCTTTTTACTTATGTTCCTCTGTATAATAATGTCATCATTGCTGGTGACTTTAATACTAACCTCCTCTCAGATTCTTCTGATAAAATGTATCTTATGGACTTGGTGTATTCTCTACATCTTTTTGCAGTACCTTTCCAACCCACCCATCACACCCAGTTCACAGATACGTTAATTGACCTCTTGATTGTTGATTCTCAGAAAAACCTATTATCCTTCTCTCAAAATCCAGTACCTTTCTTCTCATGCCACGATCTCATCCAAATCTCCTGACATATCTGTCCCTATCCTTATTCCTAAGAAAATATCTTGGAGAAATCTAGACCATATAACCCCAGATAGAATAGAACCCTTACTTGATGCACTATCCCATTCCATTGAATCCATTTATTCTTCCCCCTCAATTGACGAAATGGTAGAATGCCTCACATCGAATCTTTATACTGTCCTTAATCATCTTGCCCCTCTCAAAACCTCAATTATCCGACGACTACCAGCTCCATGGATTAACCCTGACATTAGAAATCTGATGAAGCGAAGAGATGCTGCCAGGAGACGTTTTAGGCGTACTAGACATTCAGATGATTATTCATCGTTTAAGCTTCTTAGAAACCTCACCCAGTCCTCTTTATGCCGTGCTAAAGCACAGTATTTTCAAAATATCCTATCTCAAGCTCCTGACCCTAAATCTAAATGGAAAATTTTGAGAAAATTTGCAGTACCCAGTTCCACATCTGATAACAATTATCCATTCACTCCAGATGAACTTAATTCCTACTTTGCTGACCCCACCCTAATGAACTCCCTGTAAACACCTTATCCTATTCTATTCCTCAAACCCCTTTTAATTCTAATAACTTTTATTTTCTTAATATTTCCCCTAATGACCTAATTGATTCAGTCTTTAAATCTCGTACCAATGACCATCGCTTGGATCAAATACCTTTAAAAATAATCAAACTCTGCCTTCCTGTTATATTACCTGCCCTGCTCCACAAATATAATTTCTCCTTACAAAACTCTATTTTCCCTACAGTTTGGAAAAAAGTCCTTGTCCGTCCATTAAATAAAGTTCCTTCTCCTTCTTCAGTTTCCCACTTTAGACCTATATCAATCCTATCAAATTTATCAAAACCATTAGAAAGATTAGCACATACCCAACTCACCTCCTTTCTTGACTGTAAAACCCTCCTTAATCCTTTCCAATCAGGATTCCGTTCCAGATACTCCACGCAGTCTGCTTTGGTAAAAATTACTCAAGACATTTACTACTCCTTAGACCAACAGAATATTACGATCCTGATCCTTTTTGATTTTTCAAAAGCTTTTGATTCTGTTGACCATACAATCCTCCTCTCCAAACTCCATAACCTCTCAATATCTAATAGTGCGTTAAGCTGGCTTCTTTCCTTTTTATCCAACCATTCCTAAACAGTGATTATACCTGGAAAACCTCACTCATCTTCACTACCACTCGCGAGGAGTCCCCCAGGGATCTTCTCTTTCACCTACCCTATTTTCTATTTATGTTAATGACTTGCCGAATCGCATCCACTACTCCCAATATCATCTTTATGCTGACGACTTGCAAATATATTTATCCTTTCATCCTTCAAATATGCTAGAGGCGACTTGTAAGCTACAGAAAGACATAGATAGCATTAACCTTTGGGCAGTGGAGAATAAATTAAGTCTAAATCCAGAAAAAACAAAGGCTATTCTCATTGGGTCAAAACCTCACCTAAAAGCTCTTTCCTACTATTCACTGCTTTTCCTAAAAAACCATCCAATTCATTTCCAAAATTCCATTAAAAATCTGGGAATAACTTTCGATCAACATCTTGCGTGGAATAGCCATATCTCTCAAATCACAAGGAAACCTATTTTTGTTCTTAAGCAACTTTCACATTACCGTGATTCATTACCATTAAGTACTCGAAAACTTTTAGTATCATCACTCATTTTTCCTAACTTTGACTACGGATGCGTAGTATATGGAGGACTGTCTGATGAGCTCGAGATGAGATGTAAAAGAGTAATGAACTGTTTTATTAGATTTATTTTCGGGATCTCCAGACGTTCTCACCTATCTCACAGGTATTCTGAAATTGGGTGGCTGTACCCCGGTTTTCGACGTCAATACTTCCTGGGTGCTCTCATATTTCAAACCTTGAAAACCAAAAAACCCACCTATATCCATGACCTACTTACTCTACGCTCCTCCATTCACCTCTTAAATACTAGAACCCAACCCTTCAACCTATACACTCCGGCGCATCGAACTGCATCCTTCGAGAAATCCTTTATTATCCGTGTTTCCTCGTTCTGGAAGTCACTGCCCATCACAATTCAAAAAAGCTCCACTCTTACTCCCTTTAAACATCATTTATTCCTTTACCTCCTTCATTTTCAATCTTCCGAGCTAATGTAAAGTATGAATATTTATGTAATATATATTATAATAGTTTACATAAGATGTATCCTCTCACAAGATGTCTCAGTTATTTTATAACACATAATTTAATTATTTATCAATTTTTATTATTATCTATTGTTATTATTTATTATAATTAATTATCAAAGCCAGATGATTGTCCTATGTACTGTAATCATATGTTATTCTTAGGGGACAAGTAGTCCCAGAATAAAGTTCATTTTCTTCTTCTTCTTCTTCTTCTTAAAAGTGTCACAAAACTTAAGAACATTAATTTGTACATGGATTTGGTGTTTTAAATATTTTATTTGTTGTATCAATTTAAGTGATAAAATTTCAGTATGCATATTTTGTGAATGGATTCTTTGTCATCCATAATACTTATTGTCCTAAAGTGAGACAGATTGTATAATTAATTCAATAAAACATATCGATCTAAAAATAAATGTGAGAAAGTATATCATAGGTTTCATATTTTCTTATTTCCACTTCCCTTGACAAAATATAGCAAAAATTAACATCATAACAATCAACTGTTATATAATCCCTAATAACATGGAGAATAGACAATGTGAAAATAATCACAGATTAAGAGGTAAATGGCATATTATATAACTGTAAAACTATTGGTGTAATGTTATAGATTAATGAATTTTTAAAAAATTTTAAGAAATTTTAGATGATGGAGCATTTTCTCCGATACATCCGATACTAAATCCTAAACGAAACTCATGTTAACTTCTGTTTCACCTATTTACATTCAAGAAGACTAAATATCAACATAATAAAACACAATCCAAGTTAAAACTATAGAAGTGATTGTTTACATGTGAGGTTATAGGAATGAACTATCGATAAATATAAACTCGAAGTGAAGTGTAAACATCGAACTGGTCGGTGTAGTGTGGGTCAGGCCAGTTTTGAGAAGACACAAACGCTTACGTAACAGTACCTAATTTCAAACTAAGGCCACAGTAACAGAAACCAGTTAGGACCTTAGGGATTTACACTCTAACATTAGTGAAGATTCAATTATTGTAAAATTATTATTACATTTCTTTCTATGACTTCAATTCAATTAACACACAAGAGCATAACACAATAAACATAAAAGTGCACTCAAAAATATAATGAATAAATAGTTAATTTGATGAGGGAGTAATAAACAGTATCTTACCCAAATGCACCTCTACTAATCGGCTTAACAATCTCAAATTCATCAATTCCAGGAGCCTATAATTGAAAAGAAAACAATGGTTGATAATATGAAAATACAAATATAGATTTTACAAATAAACAAAAATTGCACTCAGAGACCATTTTGTCAACATTGTATAGGATAAATGGTAATTTATAAAGCACTAAATTGCAAAAGGAACAATAAATGCTTAATAAAAAAAAAACGACATTGTAGAGGTCAGATTAAGGTTTATATTTATTACAATATAACATTACTACAATGAAAACAGGGGAAAAAATGAACATAAAGAAATGATCTACTAACTGCAAAAAGTATAAACATTACTTATTGCAAGACATTATTGAGAAAGATAATATTAGAATCTTCATCAGATACTAAATATCACTATAATAAATGATATGTATAATTTAAGCTTAAGCCCGAAATTTTATACTTTTTCATTCTATTTAACATTGAGTTAAACATAGTGTTACCATTAAGATATAACAATATAAAATCCTTAATTTGATTTATAATAGTGCTGTATTAAACTAACCGATAATAACCATGACAGTAGTAATGTACACAGTTAAAGTCCTAAATGGGCTGTAGAGTCCTAAGTTTAGATAGATGGAACTAAGGCAGTGAGTGATATTTATAATTTAAATCAAGTTCAACTATCAGTTCAATAGCAAGAAAAAATGGATTACAAATATTAAAAGGTGGACTAAAAATATGTTCTTCAATGCAAAGAAAGTTTATCTAAACATTAAGGTACTCCAGACTTGAAATTGCACAAAGGTAAATACGAAACTAAACTTTATATAATTAAGCGCTTAAACGGCAAGAATAATATTAAGTACCTTAGGGCAGCTGGAGCTTGATAAAGTTTCTTGCAACATTTCAAGGCAACAACTATTATTGAAAAAACTTAGACCACTAAACAAGGTGATCAAAATATCAAAGCGTCATAACCTTCTCTTTAACCTACCCTCATCTAAAAATAACAACACGTGAAATTATGCAATTTAAAAGTTTTTAATAAATACTTAGGACTAAACTCACTCAAAAAAAAATTATGGATATCAATATTCGTTCAATTTTAAAATTGTTTAAAGATTATTACAAGATTGTTTAGATTTACGCCTAATGTAATCTTCAGATCTATGATCATACTTAGAATAACGTTCATATAGTCCACTCAATAAACACACTGTAGAGTGGATGAAATATGTGATAATTTTTTACTTCAAAGCTTAGTTAGAAATAGTCAAAAGGTAAACATACAAAAAGTCCCCGCCCCTGGGGGGTGAACTAGCGGTGGGGGGGAGGGGAGAAGTTCAATGATCTTAGGATTTTTTAAAGGGAGTAAAAATCCTTAGCTATGCCGTCCTTCGGAAGGAACGTAAAATGGGGGTACCGAGCCTGTACGATGTCTGGTACTCGTTAAAGATCCCTATCCTAATTATACCTGGATAGGCAAAATTTAGGACTCCCCCACCGTAGCATCGTCGAATTAGCCATAGCAGCATAAAGTGACGTTAAACGAATTAAACAAACAAACTAATAAGGCATGAGAGATTGATAGCATCGGCCGTTCCCGGCGTTACTCGGGCGAGGTCGTTTAACTCTGTGATGTCTGATGGTCGAACATCCAACTTCCCCCTACCACCAGAAAATACAATTCACAATAGTCACAACTTAACCTCTACTAGTAGTGGTGCTCAAGCGTAATTTGTGTTTGTGAGTGTGTTAATTTTATTCAGTTTTAGTTTACATTTTTAAAATGCCAAAACGTACATGCAAGTTCAACAGTGAACTGGAAAAAGAATTTCCGTTCATTAAAAAAACTAAAAGTGATTCTAATGTTCGGTGTCTCACGTGTAGCACAAATTTTTCTGTTTCCCACGGCGGAAAAGCTGACATCACTCAACACCTAAAGAGTGAAAAACACAAGTTAGCTCTCTCAGCTGCATCCTCCTCGAATACTCTAAGTAAATTTTTCTAGTCTTCAACTTGCGGGACTGCAGAACTGGAGCTGGCCGCTGCCGAGGGAGTATTTGCTTTTCATGCCGTCAGCCACTGCCAGAGCTTTCGCTCAATGGACTGTACGACAAAAATAATACAGAAAATCTTCGAACCAAAATTTGCGTGTGCCCGTACCAAAGCTGAAGTTGTAATAGTGAATGTGTTAGCTCTATTTGCAGAGAACGAGCTAAAATCAGATTTAGATAAAGCTAAATTTATTTCAGTCTCTTTTGATTCTTCAAATCACAAAGATCTGAAAATGTTTACAACATTAGTACGGTACTTTGATCCCAAAACGGGAGTACAGGTAAAACTGTTGGAACTACAGGCACTTCCTGGTGAAACGTCGGACATTGTATGTGATCATTTAATCACATTGATGCAAAATGCAAACATATTGGATAAAGTTGTGGGATTTTCAGCCGACAATACCAATACTAACTTCGGTGGCGCAGCTCGGTCAGGAAAGAACAATGTTTTTTACAAGCTAAAGAACTACCTACGGCGAGATGTCATTGGAATTGGTTGTGCTGCCCATATAATAAATAACACAATCCAGACAGTCTCCCTATGGATATTGAGGCTATTGTTGTTAAGATTTACAGCCACTTTTACATTTACACGGTAAGAGTCGAGTCATTTAAAGAATTCTGTGAGGAAGCTGCTGTGGAGTACAAGAAACTCTTGGGCTACAGCAAAACAAGATGGCAAGCACTTGTGCCCGCTGTAGAGCGCCTTTTGAAATTATTTCAGCCCCTAAAAAACCTACTTTCTTACCAATGACAAAAGTCCTAAACTCATCAAAGACTTTTTCAACGACCCATGTGCTGAATTATGGCTTTATTTTGTACATAGTCAAGCTGCTGTTTTTCACTCTTCCATGTTACAAGTTGAAGGTCAGAGTGTGAATGCTGTTCAAGTTGCTTCAGTTTTGCAAATCAAAATGTCCCTATCAAGAATATTGCACTGGTGGTTTCATTTTTCTTGTCCTTACCAGGAACAAACGCTCCTGTGGAACGAGTTTTCTCAATTATTAATGACATTTGGTCATTAGAAAAATCTCAAATGAAAATGTCGACCCTTAAAGCAATGATGCTAGTAAAATGTAACTTTGCAATGGGTTGTGTACAGTTTTTAGATTTTATCAAACAAAAGCCTGATATTTTGAAAAAAATTCACTCATCTCAAAAATATGAAAAATAAACATTGAAGTCAGTTTTTTTCGACAATATTTTTTCAAGTGATATCAAGTTTATTTCTAAATGTAGTCTGATAATAATACTGAATAAAATAGTATTTCATATATATATTGGTAAATAGTATTTTTTAAAAAGTGTCTCTAACTTCCCCGATATTGAGGGTCCCGTTTTGAGAATCTCATAATCTGGTCACCTTAAGCATACTACACTCACCCCCACACAGAAGTCAAAGGTCACCAACAGTACACACCCAAGGGCAACCTCCCCTTGGATGCCGCCCCGGATGGGGATGCAGGTCTGCAGGCAATAAGTGGCAGCCCCACTAGCAGACTAGGGTACGCAGAGAGGGTTGATAGCCCCGCTATCCGAAATCAAATTATCCAGAAACCCCACACGAAAGCCTCGGATATAAACAGATCTAACGGTAAAAAACCCGGCATTCTTAAAAGGATTCTCAATCTTGGATATTGGAACACATGTTCATTATACAGACCCGGAGCACTCAAACTGCTCCTAGATCAAATCGACCGCTATAAACTCGACCTTGTTGCCATCCAGGAAATCCGATGGATAGGAAGTGGTATCCTGGAGAAGCGCAAGCATTCTGTATATTACAGCTGTAATAATAGGTAACATCAGTTCGGAACTGGGTTTGTGGTGAAAGGAGACTATAGACGACTCGTTATCGGATTCAAGCCCATTAGTCCGCGAATACGTCTCATCCGCATCCGTGGGAAATTCTACAATTACAGTATTTTGAGCGTTCATGCCCCCACAGAAGTAGCTAATGAAGCGGATAAGGGTCAGTTCTACGATCTCCTAGAAAGAACCCTTGATGCATGCCCTGAATATGACGTGAAGGTAGTGGCAGGAGACTTTAATGCAAAGGTTGGGAAGGAAGATATCTATATCCCAACCATTGGGAAACATAGTCTCCACGAAGAGAGTAACGAAAACGGAGCCCGGCTATTGAACTTTGCAGCTTCCAGAGATCTAGTTGTCGGCACTACACTCTTCCTGCACAAGAAGATTCATAAAGGCACATGGATAACCCCAGACAGATCAGTGGTCAATCAGATCGACCACTTATTGATAGGGAGGCGACAAAAGTCAAATCTACTCGATACGAGGGTATTCCGAGGAGCTAATGTTGATTCTGACCATTATCTCTCAATAGCACACCTTAAAGCCAAGATCTCCACGTCTAGACTGTGCAGCAGGAATCGTAGAATTAAAAGGTTCAACTTGCAGAAACTCCAGGACCCAGATGTTAAGAACAATTATACTGTGGAGCTTGACAAGGCCCTACAGTTAACACAGAATGACTGTGGATCCGTGGAAGAGGAGTGGGAGACTTGTTCTAAAGCCCTGCATAGGACAGCTGAGATAATTCTGGGACCAGCTCAGAAGGAGTCCCCATGGTTTGATGATGAATGCGAAGGTGCAACCCAACGCAAAATATAGCATATCAAGCCATGACACAGAGGGGCACAAGAAGTAACGTCCAGGAGTACAGGAGGCTCCGACGAGAGGAGAAGAGACTCCATCTTAGGATGAAAAGGCTAAAAGAGCACGAAGTACTTCGAAAAATCGAGGATCTGCATGGAAGTAAAGAAGTAAGGGAATTCTTCCGCATGATAAATAAACTAAGGAAACTCCCTACCAACGTAAAGTCTTCTTGCCTGGACAAAGAAGGTAACCTTCTCACAGACAGAGCAGGTGTCTTGATAGAGTGGAAAAGACTCTTTGTAGAACTCCTGACAGACATGCAGCCAAATGCCGACCCAGGGATGGTTAATAGAGCGCTGCCTGACGATGGAGAGATGGAGGCTGAGGCTGAGTCTGAACCACCCAGCGAAGAAGAGATTGAGAATGCAGTAGAAAAACTTAAGAACCACAAGGCTCCAGGGCATGATGGGCTACCTGCGGAACTATTGCGAGCTGGAGGCAGTGAACTGATAAAGGTACTGCAAGCTCTCTTACAATCAGTGCGGTGGATGAAGTGATGCCCTCAGCATGGAAAAAGTCGATCATCTATCCTTTTCACAAGAAGGGTAATCGCCTTAAATGCTCCAACTATAGAGGCATATCCTTATTAACGTCCGGATACAAGGTCCTCTCGAATATATTATTCACACGTCTTCTCCCCTATGCCAATAGAGTCATCGGCCCCTACCAGTGTGGGTTTAGAAGCGGGAAATCGACAGTGGATCAAATCTTCAGCCTGAGGACCATATTGGAGAGAGGATATGAATACAAGTTAAAGACTCGCCATCTCTTCATCGACTTTAGAGTCGCATACGATAGTATTAACAGAGAGGACCTTACCAAACAATGGAGGAATTCCAGATCCCTCAGAAGCTCATACGTATGGTGAGGATGACTATGAGCGAGGTTTTGTGCTCAGTATGCATCAACGGAGATCTGTCAGGAGAATTCCGAGCGACGAAAAGGCTACGGCAGGGCCATGCCCTTGCGTGCCGGTTGTTCAATATTGCCCTGGAGAAGGCCGTGAGGGAGTCGGGTATACAGGTTGGGCACACAATTTTCAATCGAAGTGTGCAACTCTTGGCTTACGCGGACGATGTTGATATTGTTGGCCGGTCTCAACGCACTGTCGAGGAAGCATTTCAGGCACTGGTGGCTCCCGCAAAGAAACTTGGACTGGAAGTGAACCAGACAAAGACTAAATATTTGGTGACCGAGGAGACGCCTGGACGCAATACAACAGTGACATTTGGTGACTACACATTCGAGCAAGTCACTGACTCGCATGGGGGAAGAAGAATTACCTGGGAGGCTATTGAAGAAACCGCTTCATGGAACAAGAAGAAGAGGAAGGCCGAGATGCAGGTGGAAGGATGGAGTTGCGACTGACGCTTGGAGCATCCTGGGATTGCGCAACTGGATGGTGGCTGCACAAAACCGTGACGAATGGCGGAAGTTGCTGGTGGAGGCCCGGACCCGGCAACGGGTTGTAGCGCCGAGATAGATAGATAGAAACATTAAAGCTAATTAAATCTCCTATAAAATTGATTCTACATAAATTTGTCGTAATTCTAGCCGTTTTCGAGATATGCGTTATTGAAAATCGGTGATTTTCGGTAAAAAAACAAACAATGCCAGTTAATACTGGTTCCTTAAGGAGAGAGGTTAATTAGCTTCGAAAATAATAGTAAGTACTTCTATTCAATATCAGGAGTGTTGCCGTTATACAATATCTTTGACCCAATTTTTATTAAATCTACAAATTACAATTATATTATCAAAAAGCCTACCTTGGTTTGTTTAGTTTTTTATTAGTAAAAAAGGATATAAAAGTTCATCAGCGCCGAAAAATGAGGTGAATGTCAGGAGTGTTACCTCACTGACATCATTCTACAGTGAGGTGAACATTTTTATATTAAATGGGATGAATTTTTATGAGAACAATTTTTAAACTAAGTCATCAATTTTTAAACAGGAATCTTTTTCAGATTCCTCATCTCAAAAAACATGTAGGAATTAAATTTTGTCGAAATCAAAAAAAAAATTTTTTTTACCTTTAAAATTTTGTAGGATTTTAGAAGGCAAGGGGCTGTCAATTTCTGAAAAAATGTAAATAATTTGCGCTATCTCACATATTTCGCCACCGAAGACCAAATTTTAAGGACATTTAGAAGCTGTAAAACTGCATAGTTTAGCCCGAATTCGGAGGTCACAGGATTTCTCCTTTTTGAAATATCTCAAGTTATAGCTGACCTTGGATTTTTTCATTCACATCAGTTTTTGTCCACTAAAATCTGGAGTAAATCCAATGTTATACGCATGGATAAAAAGCAGAATGTATGCTGATTCTGGTGATGCTATTACTATTGTAATCGGTTAAACCCAGCAGTTGTTATGGTCGTTAGATATTGTTGATGAAATCTCAACTTCAAAATTTTAACCTCCTCGAAAGGGGTAAAAAATCAATAATTTTTGATTTTGATAAAATTTCACATATAAGGGTTTTATGTTGCATTAAATCGAGATTTGAGGTTAGTTGTTCACAAAAAAAAGTTTCCATTGATTTACAGCAGATTTCCTTGGAATTTTGTCATTTTTGAGCACCCTTAAGCCGTGTAGTGTCTTGAGCATAACAAAAGTATATTATATAAAATAGCATACCTAACTGCAATTAAACGTGAAAGAATCATTTCTATATCTTAACTGAGAGCTCAGAAAAAAAATAAAACGTGATTTTCAATTTTTTTTTCTCTGCTTCTAATGCCCATTGGCGGCTATAACTCTAGTTTTGCACTATTATAGGTCCCTACTACCCACACAAAAATCGGCATTCAAATCTGTGAGTTACAACTCCAAACGTCCCCTTGTAAGTAAAATTAGTTGTCCCATGATATAATTTTATTGCAGTCCAGAGAAAATCTAAAGAAAATTATAGTTTTTAAGAAATTATTTAATTTAGGTAGCACAAATGATATAAAAATCACTTCTGTTGACATAAAAAAAAAAACAACAAAGAAACTGATGATTGCAAAGTATTTTTCAAAAATTTAACATGCTTAAGAAATGATACAAATATATTCGTTCAAGAAAAATGAAGTTCATTTTTCGAATATTTTACTCTATCTCTAAACCCAAAACGGCAATTTGTTTGAGAATGATCCATATAGTGAATATTTTCATAAGTTGGGAGAGAGGAAAGAAAAAAAATCCTGCGCAAATGAGACACCTGGCACACAACAAACACGAATGAGTTAAATTAATAGATGCTATCCCTAACAGAATATTACGTACTGTCAGAGTCAAAAGTATTCGCACACCTGCTATAAATCATAAGAAATAACAAATATTAGCGTTATTTATTAGGATTGATTTACGACAATTAGACCATTTAATTTATACGTCAAAACTTTTTTCAATACATATATATTTGAATTTATTGAACATTTTATAAAATAGCACATTAAGAATAAGAAACAACAATAACGACATGAGTCACTAGTATTCCTACACTTAATACAATTTCTATTTAATACTGACATTCGATAAAAATTAATATTTAGTAGGGCCACCATTGGCTTTTAATATGTACTTTGTGCGCTGTGGCTTTGAATTCACTAATTTTTGAGCTAAAGACACTATAATTTTGTAATAATGACGTAATTTAAATTTTCATTGTTAGAAACACACCTTTTCTCAACTTGATCCTCTAAGTATTTCCACAAATACTCACCATATCCGGTGATTAAGAGGGAGTGACCACCCTCTTTGGAGTGTTTTACTAGATCCACATTTTAGAATTCCAAGCAGTATGCTTCAGTTCCAAATTTGTGAGCAGTGATTGCAAGATTTCTTCTTATTACGTCGATATATTTTACATGGTCCATTATGTCATCGATAAATTTGAGACTCTAGTGGCACTCAAACAACCCCAGAACATAAGTCACTTTCCTCCGATCTTAGCAGTTAAATCAATATTTCTCATTTCCATTGCTGTATTTTTTCCTCCAAACTTTTCTTTGCCCTTCTGAAAATTAAACATTTCAATTTTACACTCGTCGGTAAATATTATTCCATTGCAAAGGTAACGATCATATTTTTAAAGTTCTTTGGAATATGCATATCTTAATATTCCTTATTGATGGTTTTCTCCTAGCCGTTCCGCCGTGAAGCTGGTTCCATCTCAAGAATTGGTGCATTGTTGAAACACTCTCTTGTTCTCATCTTTCTCAGAAACGTTCATCTACTAATTTAGGGCCACTGATTATTGGTTTTCTTTTAACTTTCCTCGTGATATGTCTTTCATATATTTCTTGGTCGTCCTTGTGATGAAAAGAATACCTTGTATAGAAAGGCTTTATTTGACAAAAAACAGGTAACTATTTAATACACAATACACCTGAAACACAATATACATTCAATAGTAATTAATAACAACATACAATTCATAAATAATAATACATAATGAAGATATATATGCTTTATTGAGACAATAAGCAATAAACATAGAGCTACCCAACTTTATTGGGTTGCTATAAACACAGCATACTCATCTATCCAATTAAAGACAACAATATAATTTATAATTTACTTATAGTTCTATAATATAATACTTAATACTACCTAATACTAGACTAACTGATAACATTTTTTTTTTCTCTCTTCCCTTCCTCTTCAATTTTTTTTTATTTATTTTTCCATTATCTTTTCTTCTCTCTTTTCCTCCCTTCTTTTCCTATTTCACTTCATTCTTTCATTTTATGTTATTTCCCCCCTATTATTGACATATCTAACATATGTTATTCTTATGACAGTCCTGTTCTCTCTACATATTTAAATTTTTTTTTCATTCCATACCTTTTAATAGCATCTGTTGAGTGAGGTCTGTTCACTTCTCTAAGCGACCGAAACTCATTATGTAGCACACAATAATTTCTCTTTCCTCTTCAATCGTCTCACTGGTTTTGCGTCCCATTTTCAATTTACAAACAGCAGTAATAATCACTAATGAGCGCTTCACCTTTACAAATGACGTCTAGGTAAAGACTAGTTGGAGGTTATCCTAAAACTATTCAGACAGGGGGTGGAAACAAAAGTTAAAGACTAGTGTACGAATACTTTTGACTCATACCAATGAAGCATCTTACTTTAATGTATAGGATACTAAGCTAAATTCAGTCAATTTTCTTATGAAAAAATATTGCCTCTTTTCTATAGCCATGGATTCAATATTATATGTGTTTAAATCAAATAAAAATGTAATAAATACAAAATTAAATTAAAGAAAATATAACTAATACTTTTGACTCTGACTGTGTATATATATATATATATATATGTGTGTGTGTGTGTGTGTGTGTGTGTGTGTGTGTGTGTGTGTGTGTGTGTGCGCGCGCGCGCGCGCGTGTGTGTGTGTGTGTGTGTGTGTGTGTGTGTGTGTGTGTGTGTGTGTGTGTGTGTGTGCGCGTGTGTGTGTGCGCGCGCGTGTGTGTGTGTGTGGGTGTGTGTGTGTGTGTGTGTGTGTGTGTGTGTGTGTGTGTGTGTGTGTGTGTGTGTGTGTGTGTATATATATTTATTTATTTATATATTTTAAAACTATTTATTGATATTTACAACTGTACATCAAGTAAATTTGAGGAAATGATTATAATGACATGTAAATCACTTGTGAAGAACTACTCACTAGTAGCACTTCAAAAAATGTTCTAAAATAGAAGGTCTCTAGGCCATCTTCTTTTCAGACGCCTTGGTGGGTTATCGGGTATCGAATGAGAAGCAAGTTGGGAGACTAATGGATTCGTGTGGGAGTGCAGTTTACTATGAAAGGATTGGTATCTGGTTTGGGCTAAATCAGCAACATATGGAACATTGAGGTCTTTATGGATAAGTTTATTCGTGACAAAGTAAGGAGCATTGAGGATTTTTCGAAAGATTTTGGATTGTAAGGATTGGATTCGAGAAGAATTGGATGGTTTAGTGGAGCCCCAAAGCTCAACTCCGTATGACCATATAGGTCTAATAACTGTCATGTAAATGAGACTCTTGTAATTTATTGGAAGCTTTAATCGCTTGTCTAGTAAATGTTGGAGTAGTCTATAACGATGGGCCGTTTCTTGTCGTTTTAGTCTTGTATGTGGATTCCAAGTGGGACGCTTGTCCAAATGGAGTCCCATGTAGCGTATCTGTTCAACAGGGATTAGAGGAATATCATTAAAGGATACCGTAGGACAGGATGTCGTAGGTTTACGACGGAGGGTAAAGGTTATTTGATGGGATTTATTTGGATTTATTTTAATTCTCCATTTTTGACACCATTCTTGAAGGTTTATGATGTGGGATTGGAGTGCCTAGAATGCAATGAAGGGATCATTATTTACTGATAACGAACATGTTATAACAAATTGTATATAAATGAAGGAAAAGTTACGTTACAAAATTCATTATATACATTTACTATGAATTGCATAAATCAATATGTTCAAGTATACATGATAATAGTAACAAACATTCTTTAACTTTACAAAAATTAATCATTAGAGAAAAATATTTCATTGACGTGCAAAATCTAGAACGAAATCCGTTATAATAAAGTCAATAGATAGAGGGCGTTGGTTTGGATTGTGAGAGGACATAAAAAATTGTTCTTGAATATATGAAGGGGAGAAGCTAGTTAGATATAAAAAATGAGAAAATTTCAGGAGTTGTGCAGATAAGCAAAAAGCATTGAAATGCAGTTGACCAGTAGGGCAAGAAGAATCTTTCTCCTGCGGAGTGCAAAACAAATCTTTTCATGCGGTGTAAAATCAAAGGCTTTCTTCAGTTTCAAGAGGCAAATAAACATTCTTCCCACGGGTTTTTTATCTCCTAGGTCGGAAAGCAGGTTTCTGCTGTCCGAGGTCATATAAAATTATTTGGCGTATATATTAAAAAAGCAAATAATATACATACAAATAAATAAATATATACAAATAAATAATAACAAGATCAGTTTAGGTTATTAAAAACACTGGGCTCAGGACAACTTTAGAGTAAGGCGATGTGGCAACTGCTGCAAATTCCACCACACGAGGGACAGGTGTGAGCACGGTAACTAGAACAGTCCCTTTTTCCATATTTTCGGTATACTTCCATTTAACCAAATTAATTGGTAAATGTTCGATATCAAATTTGGATAACAAGCGGTCACATGTTGTAATATGTCTGTTGTAGTGTCTGTCCATTAAATAGTCAACTGTTTCTTTATAGTTTTTCCCGCTGCATATTTGTAAATGGAACTCCAAGGGTTACTTTCATTTGAGCAGTATTCCCTCCAGGTATCTAATTTAGAATTTTTTAACAAAGCTTGATACTTGTGTCTACTGTTTAAATACTCTGTTTTACGTAGCAGTCTTAGTGCGTTGTTGTTCTTAGTCTTTTGGTATAAATTTCGGAGTTTATTAGTTGTCTTTCGTAGTTCTGTCAGTCGGTTGTTCCACCATGGGACTGATCGATATATTTTATTTTGTGATTGTGGATTAGAAATTTTGAAAGTTATATTGCAAGCTTTAATAATAGATTTGATTCAACAATTTACTGTCCTGTCTATACTGTAAGAAAAAATCATTTCAATGATTCTTGATTCTATTTGTGATGCAGTCAGGTTAGTCTCCATAGAGGATTGAATACCATAGAGGAGACAAGGTGGTGGTGGGGGTATGCTGCAAACTAAGGGACCGTGTAGCGCCTAAGAGGAGGCTCCTAGCCTCTACACCTCTCCTTTGCAAATTAATCCTAAGAAACTTTTCTTCTTCATTTTTGTAGTTTTTGCTCATTAAGTATTTTTATTTTCATTAATAAACTTACCATTGAATTCAACACATAAATAAAGGGTTTAGGCTTTAAAGGGAGCAATAATAGGCATTAAATAATAGTTAATATTACATTATTTTATTATTTAGAATTAAGGCTTTTAAAATAAATACAATAGAAAACACATTTTTACAACATATAATTGAGGTATCAAGCCTACATGCTTTTAAAAACTTTACATTATTGGTAAAACGCTAAAATTTGTAAAATAATAGGGAATTATTTTTTATTATATTTATATTTTCCCTACTATGTTATTTACATTTTTCCTATTATGCTTATTATATTTATATTTTCCCTATTATGTTATTTATATTTTCTCTATTATGTTTATTATATTTATATTTCCCCTACTATGTTATTTTTCCCTATTATTTTTACAAATTTTAGTGTTTTACCAATAATGTAAAGTTTTACGTAGCAGTTTTAGTGCGTTGTTGTTCTTAGTCTTTTGGTATAAATTTCGGAGTTTATTAGTTGTCTTTCGTAGTTCTGTCAGTCGGTTGTTCCACACAAACATGGAATAAGAATATTAGATGTTTAATAAGGTTCTTATTATCTTATAGATACGTGTTGTTTTGGCACATTATTCGCTATAACTCCAAAACCATTTGTCTGATCCAAAATTTAATATTTTTATCTAAAAACTGGTAAAATTTACTATTAGATCCTATATATGTAAGTTATAATTAACACCGTGAAATACCCACACCAGTATACTGAACATTTCATAACTTACATATTTTGCAAAACATACACATTTAGCGTGCTAGCTTGGGTGGTTTACAGGATTTAATATAATTTACATATATAGCATCTGATAGAAAATTTAATCAGCTTTGAGATAGAAAAAAGAAATTTGGGTTCGAACAAATATTTGAGGAGTTAGAGCGACAAATGTGCCAAAAAAAACTTGGATTTTACAACAGTACGTTTTCATTAGCGGGCTGGCATGTACATTTTACGGGATCTGATTAAAACTTCATTTATGGATTCTTATAGTAAATTTAATCAGCTTTAAGATGAAAAAAATTAATGTTGTATCAGACAAATAGTTTCAGAGTTATAGACAAAAGAGTACGACTAACGTGTTTTCGCTTGACTGACGGCAAGTTCGCAAATTTCTCCTTTTTTTCCCAATAACGTAACTTCGCGAATAATGGTCCGATTTCGGATTTCTTTTTTTTATTATGTAAGTACTAGTTCCAGCTACAATTAATATTTGAAGACTTCTTCGAAAAAAGCTTTGTTATCGTGTTATAGATAAAAAAAAAAAAAAATAACGAGGTTTTTTTGGCGGTTTTTTGCGATTTTGAATATGAAGCCTATGGTTGCCGTGGTAACAAACTTCAGATTCGGATTCAGCACCCTAAAAAACATAAAGATCCGTTGAGAATAAAAGTTCCGCAGTTTTTTCTTGAAAACGACCTTTTGGAGCCTTATTTATAGGACTACTATACAAGGAAGTCAATTCAAAAATATATTTGTTCTCATTATGGAGATTATCGTTGAAATCAGAAAACTAGTCGTAATTTAAGAATGGAAGAAAAGGTTTGAGAGGAAATAGGCAAAACAAGTCCTGATAATCACACTGCAGGCCAGAAAATCATCAGCAGGTTTGAAGAAACTGGGTACTTTCGTAGTTCGTTAAGGCCTGCACGTCCAAAAAAAAAAAAAAACTTCGAAGATACATCTGCGAGAAAGAGGTGATCAAATACCAAGACTCACTGAAATTGATTTCAGTTGTGCCTTAATATGTTATTAAACATCAACATATTGGTCCATAATTCAGTCGATTACTTTAAGTTTTCCAACGCCAGATGCACTAATACACGCCCAGACCATGATTACACTGCATCTATCTTCAACAGTGGGATATGAATTTTTAGTCTCTAGGCCTGTTTTTGTTTGTCACTAAATAAAACCTGCTACCTGAAACTATTTGGTTAGTTGACACTGTTTTGCAACATTAGTATACTGTTAAATTTTACTTATGAAGGGTTATTTCCTAGCTGAGGTATATTCTGCACTTTTTATTATGTTCCGCACTGCGTAACTTTAATGTCATAATCTTTTCTGGCATACCTGCAACTGAGGTGACACTGGTTTCTAAGTTTTTGTGAATAGTTTTCAAAATGTTTCGCACATGTACCCTTTAATGTTATTTTTGACGTCCAGACCTTAGTGGACTGTGAAAGTTCCCAGTTTCTTCTGTTGATAATTTTTTCATATCATAGAGTGATTATCAGGAATTGTTTGCCTCTAAAACTTTTCTTAATTTCTTAAATTATGACTATTTTTTTTTTTTATTTCTACAAAAATCTCCATAATGAGAACAAATATAATTTTTAATTTACTTCCTTGCACGGCAACAGATCCTAGAAGACTAAAATAAGATCAGAAGAGAACAATGGCGATAGTCCTCCAGAGGAATAAAAAGTTTTTGTTGGATATTTTCTCTCTATGAAAAGTGTACACAGCCTTTTTTGGTTTAAATTTTCTTATCAAATTACTATAATCCCGAAATTACGCCAACAAAAAAAATTTGTTTGATGCGTATAAGTTGGCACATTCATTTTAATAACATATTATAAAATTCCAAATAAAGCTAATCAATTAATATATATATATATGACAGTAACACTCCTGATATTTTAAGTAGTTTTTAAAACATTTTTCCATTTTTCTACTTCAGAATTATACTCTGGATAAGAAATTTCCTACAAAAATTACAAAAGATGTGGTAGAGCAGTAAAAAAAAATTCAAAGGCAAGATAACGTGACCAAGTTAAGTACGAGTGACAATTTTTTTGACGAAAGCGGCAGTTTGTTTGAGAATGACCCATATATTAAATATATTGTATTGTAACCAGTTTTTTCTCTGTAGAGCATGATTATGAGAAAAGTATAGTCCTGAAACGTTACATACATACATAGACACACATGTACATATGAGTAAGCCCCAAATTGAATAAGCGGCATGTTTCGCTTTTTATTTTTCTCAGTTAATAACATACTAGATATAATACTTTTTAAAAAAGAAGATAGCCTAAAGATGTGATTTAATTCAGAAATATTTAGCTAAAAATGGTTGATGACTTTAAGGAGATGACTATTTATACTTAGAAAATGTCTCCTTAACCAACGATAAAATTAATATTTTGTAGTTACAAGTAGTTTAATACAGGAGTAAATTTAATATCTCCTCTTTACGCAGGATTAATTGTTACATTTTTCGTTTAAAAAAGTACGTTGTATTCAAGCTTGTTCGTATAAACGAGTCGTTACAGAACAGTCTCAATGGAGTTTTAGTTTACAGTAACACTAATAGTAAAGTTCATCATTTGAAAAGTTAAAAAACCTACCACGAAAATTAAAATCAAATCTGAAATAATGGCAGAGACAAGTGATATACCCTCCATTAGAAGAAGGGATTCTGATAAAAAAGACAATGATAAAGCTTTAACAGCACTGCTTCACAAATTAGCTTTTGTATGCTATCAAATTATAAAGATATTATACTAAGTTGAATGATTTTCGTTAGAATTACAGGCTATTTGTTTTTTGTGTTTAAAGGACGACTTTGCTTTGTTGGATACTGCAGCATTTGTGGATGATGATTGTACCTGTGAATCTTGTAATGAAAGAAGGTATCTTTTTTTCTTTATTTCATTACAAATTATTATTTTTCAATAGAAGGAGCTTATTTATTTATTTTATTTGAGATGTCAGTGTATGCAATACTGTTGTACCTATAAATATCTCTATATTTTTCTTAATCAAGTTGTAAGTCACACTATTTGTTGAACTTGAAATAATTGTGAATGGTGTAATAGGAAAATTAGTTATGTTTTAGCTAACATAGTATGATTGTTTAATTTTTTTTAAATTTGAATAAATCAATCAATAGTTTTTTTTTTATTTATTACTAGGTTTGTTGGGTATTGTAATTACTCTTCTATTTTATCCAAACAGGACATTAACTACTGAAAGTATAGAAGAGATCAAAATGATTCAATCTTGCTGGCTTGAGCTAAGACAGTATATAAGGATTGTATATCGATTAAGTATGAAAGGATCTTTAAAGAGCATTGATGAAGATTACCAAGAATATATGAAGGATATTGTTGCCAAGTATGTCCATTTTATTTCACATTGATTTTGCTTAATAGTTTAAATCTGACTGTTAAATACTGTTATTTTTTGACATTATTGATTATCCTGCTTTTTAACTCATAGATATTGTGAAGACCTATTGACCAATGTATTAAATATGTGTCATCTGTATTAATACAATTATTTCTAAAACTGACATGATTCCAGTGGACCTATTAAAATTTAATTCATTTCATCATTATTCTTTATTACTTCAATTTATTAACTTTTTATTATTTTGTGGGCTTTGTCTAATACAATTATTGTTAAATAGTTATACCATCTCGAGATGTCTATGATTTTCCATTTCTTTTGTTTGACTAGAAATTATGAATGCTCAACTCAAGTGGTTGGGCTTAAATGGGGTGTCAAATTCCTCAGGAGATCCTATGAAGAGATAACAATTCACAAGAATAGAATTATTGTGTTGTATTTAAGGTTGCTTACTCTCTAAAATTAAAAAAAAATATATATATAAAAAATAGTGGAACTTTTTTTATTACTAAAATATGTGAAGAGAGTAATTATTTTTTGTAAAACCAATATAATATGCATTAGGTGTAAAATGGCAAATTTTGTGTATCACTATGTTTTATATTTTAATAGTGCTGAGGTTTAAGAGATATTTTATAATCTCGTAATTTATCTATATATAACAGAGATTTTATGAATTTATCTATCTATAGGAAGTTACAGAGTAATGCAGAGCTTGAAATAGACAGTAAAATATACTCATATTCAATTAAATAATGAAAAAATATTTAAATATGTAGTGTGACCTGTGGATCCCAGTGCAGTTTGAAAATCGTGGTTAGCATCATTCCTCAATGGAGTTTACAATCGTAGAACTACTCTACCCATCAGAACCAAATTTTAACTACATCATCTTCTTAGTTCTAGGACGGTTCAGCAATAATAAAATATAAATGTACTACAATGTTACATGGCAGAAATGAGGTTTGCCACACTGTTATATAATTTTATGGTTAGAAATTAAAATCCAACCAGATGAAACCAATTAAATAATTTCTGTTGAATAAAAATTATTTCCAAATCAAAACCTTGATCCATTGCTTTTATATATTGTGTGTAAAAATATGATTCAGGAGCCTTTAGTTGTAAGCACTTTTAATGCAGTTCATTATCCCCCAAGAGTTTCTTAGGAGTTATTCTCTGTCCATCTGGATTTTTACTGTTTTCTTAATAAAATAATTTATTAAATGGAAAAATGACAGCTTTGTGTGAATATATCATTGAAGAAAAAATGCTATGTTGCATACTTCAATAAAAGATTTTTTATCAATGAATTAATTAGACTTCATTTAATTTAAATTATTCGTGTTTTTCGTATGGGAGTGGGTGAAGCCTCGATATGGAATGCTACTGTAATATATACAATGGATCTTTTACTGCTTTAGGCTGATCATAATGTTGGATTCCTCTCACTATGCTTGCTAAGGAGATATACAAACCTCTAAGGTTTTTAAGCCCAATTTGTTACTAGAAGGGATGTGTAATCTAACAGCGGAAAAATATCAATGGTAGTTTGAAACCTGATACCTCTTGAGTTGCTTTATTTAGTATGGGAGAGAAAAGGTGCTGGAGCAGTGATAGTGGACCATTACCTTGTAATTTATGTAATTCTTGTGTTTTTTTATCTGTAATGTAAATTTTGTATGTATTTAGTAAATTCTGATATATTGCCATTAATATTTTTTTCACTATTTTTATATTGCTTATGTAACTGCCTCCATTAACCTTTGTGCGGGCATCCCCTTGAATCTTGCAGTAATAGGGGCGTGGTGGCAATCTGGCCGCCCTATTATATACAATACTTTTCTGGCTCATAAATGCATGTTTATGCTGTTTTAGCATTGGCTTAGCTAAGTGTATCTTTTATACAAAAAAACACACATTAATTTCAATGATAAATAAAACTAAAACATTTAATTGCAAAATGCCTCGTAGGCATAAAAAATTTATGATATTGTGTAAATTCAGTCTTTTTATAAATTAGCGCCCAAGAGTGTTATTAGAGAATACCTGTGGGTCCCGTTTCACTGGCCTTGGTTAAAGGGTTAGTAGAATTTCATTTTAACTTAAAAGGCGGTCAATATGCTGCCCACACGCCCGCCTGAAGGTTAACTACTGCTTTTATAATATTGAAGTGTATCTTCAGAATTTTGAATAGAATAGTAAGTATAATTATCATGATTACTTTTGTTTGATTAGTTATTTATAAATTGTACAAAGAGAAAAATATCACTAATGCTTACCATAGTGCCTAATATTGATATAACAAACTCAAACTAAGTGTTTTGTTTCACTGCTAATTAACTAATTCCATATTTCCTTCACTGACAAATATAAGGTATGAACTATAAAAAAAATTGTAGATATGTTTAATTAAAGACTTTACGGTGGTTAAAGTCTACGTCTCCGCTCCATATGTTAGGACTGGTCGAATTAAGGTTTTATACAGCCGCACCTTAGTGGTTTGAGACAGTAGGCTACTTTTTAAAAGTTTTATATTTGTGAAGTAAGCCCTATTTGCTGCCGTTACTCTTTATGTTGTTTCAATTAATCTTTATTAGAAGAAAAACTTTAAAAATTCTTATATTAAATTATATCTTAAGCCAAAACTATTATGCATTTATAATTTTATTTAATTCAAGCTGAATGGAAATAAAAGTAATATCTATTGTAATGTTTATTTATTTGCTTTAAAAATTTCTATATAGTATTTGGCCCATAAACTATTTGCTTTTATAAACTCACTTTTCTTTTTTGACATAGAAATATAAGTTTTAAACAAATCTCATTAATCTTTTAATTTATTGTCGTACATTTTTACATTGATATAGTAAATATGTAGTCTTCATATCAAATTGCTTATGTTTTTAGAACTGATCATAGAGGATGAATGTTTTAACAGTTAAAAGTGTCTTCTAATAAACTAAATAACATAGAAGTGGAAAATAGTTCATCAATTCCTAATGATTTAATTACCTTGAGGTTGTTTGTGTCAGACCAAAATACCTTTTTGCCAATCTTCAGCATTACAGCTTTGCTGTAGTACCTTAGTTAGCCTCCTCTTGTTAATGGCTCCACTAAGCCGTGATTTGTCTCTATCTCTACATCCTTTCATATCTTGGCCTTATCCTTTCTCTTTGGATGCTGTATTAGTGGATTACTTGGTTCATGGATGTTACTTGTATTAATATATACATATTCTCACTTTTTTTTTAATTTTTATCCTTCAAAACTTAGATCATAGTGATTTGGTATTTCTGAATATCAGCAGATGTTTCTAGGATTTAACCCCATTTCATATTCCCACTGGAGTCGGAAGGCTGGGCTACCAACTTTTAACCCTATTATTCTAACTAAATTTAAAATTACCCTTCCAAATTCCTGATAACTTTATCCTAGTGTCCTTTGACGTAGAAAGCCTATTTACCAACATTCCTATCGACAAAGCCCTTACCATTGTAAATAATAACTGGCATACCATAGAACCCCACACTCCTCTTAACCGAACATCTTATCTTGAATCCCTTAAACTTTGTTTAAAATCTGGCTACCTTACTTTTAAAAATAACTTCTACTACCAAATCTCTGGACTAGCCATGGGCAACCCCCTTGCTCCCGATATTTCCACATTGTCCTTAATGATCTCCTCGATTCCATTATTCCTTTGTTTCCTTATGACATTTGCTTTATTAAAAAATATATAGATGACATACTTATCCTAAATCCCGACAGCATTCCTGCCATCCTAGTTGCATTTAACTCAGTTTCACTAACTGGTACATTAAACCTACTT
Organism: Euschistus heros; assembly: GCA_003667255.2. Classification (NCBI taxonomy): domain Eukaryota; kingdom Metazoa; phylum Arthropoda; class Insecta; order Hemiptera; family Pentatomidae; genus Euschistus; species Euschistus heros. Next base: position 2,165,833 of record RCWM02000012.1, read on the forward strand.
ACTCAGGCAGGCTCTTAAATTACAACTCCCAACACTCTTATCATCAAAAAATTAATACAGCAAAAAACCTTATCCACCGCAGTCTCTCCCTTTCCGATTCCCTAATACCACACTTCTACTACTGACCGCATAAAACAAATACTCATCTTTAATAATTTTCCCCTAAACATTATCAATAAACTCCTTAATAAATACAATAACCACTCATCTACCACCCCTTCCTTTACAAACTCTCTTTTACCTTCACCTCTATACCTATACAGATCCTTCCCCTATATACATACCCATCCTTTTAGATAAGATACAAAAGTCTCTACGCTCAACCTTTCCCAATCTACGTCTAAGTCTCAAGCTCCATAACAAACTCCTAAATATTTGCTCCCATACCACTTCCTCTCCAGTCTAATATCATCTATCGTATTCCTTGTTTTTTCCCTAATTGCAATTCTTCTTACATCAGTGAGACCAAAAACCATCTCAAAACCCGCATCTCTCAACATAAACGTTCCATCACATCTCGTATGGCTTTAAGCCACAAAACTCTCTGAGCATTGTTTATCCCTTAATCATAGTTTCAATTTTGAAAAAAAACCACATACTTGTTTCCTTCAGTAACTTAGAAAAACGTTTAATATGCAAATCCATCCATATCTACCTTGAACCCCTACCTGTTAATCAAATAGTAGATAAAGAATATATTTCCCTCACATATTCCCAAGTTTTAAACCTCATCAAAAAACCTTAATTTCCATCTGGTTTTATTTTTATTTTTTTAATTGTGTTATTGCTTTAAATTCTTGCTTACTCCAGCTATTTATCACCAGATTTGATTTCATATAAATATTTTTTCCTGCTCCTGCTCTTTAGTTGAGATCCCCGCTGCTAGATCCCTCCACCCCCATCCGTCCTACCCATTCCAGTGCCCTTAACAGTCAAAATTGTATCAGTTTCTGATTGCTACTTCACACACTCTCTGAAAGTAAGTCTTGCACAACAATTTCTTTCATAACCGCTTATTCTCATTTCCACTCATTACACTCTATTTCTAGTCTGATTCCTCATCTTTCTAATTATTCATCCTTTATTTAAAGAAATCCTTTTCCTATCTTTAAATTTAAGTGTTATTGCACAGTTCATGCTAACTTTCACTTCCCTCAAATTTGCCCCCTTATTCTTTTCTATTTTCCTTCTACTATGTACATTTATAATTATATTACTACTTATGCCCCAATATTTATCACTCCTTTACTGCTATGTATTTCTCATTGTTATACTTTATATATTTATTATTAATTATATTGTTAACTTCCTACTATTGTTATTTATTGTTTGTATTTACTCATTAACTCAAGATTTGGCCATCTCATTTCCACTGTTACAAATGATAACATTAAAAGTCTTATCTATTTATTCTAAATGCCTGTAGTTGTAAACAAACATCGTCTGAGCTATCATTTTGTTTCACATAAAATACTAATATTTTCATTAATCACCTTCAGGGAAAAGTTTAAGTAAATTTAAATTATAGAAGTCATCTGTAGTAAACAAAGAAATATTAACAATAATAATAGTTTTATAAAAGAAGTTAATCAGATTGGGCTTTTTTTTTGTCCCGGACCTTTCACTTCGAGGGTTTCTTTAATAACTACTTTATAATCCTGTTTTTTCTTTTTGTTAGGTTTATAGATAATTTTTTTATTTAGTTCATTAGTAATTTTACTCTTTATTTTATGCCAATGATGTAATTATTTATGACTTATTGGGCAACAATTTACATATTTTGTTTTTCTTTAAAGTTGTCATGGTCTTGTCATATTGTTTTCAAACCATTGTACCCTAGTCGATTTATACAAAAAAAAAATGTTGAAGTTGTCAAAAGTTCATAAATCTTCCATTTTTAAATATGTTATCAAGACATATAAGGGTATTTGATATCCAACTTTGCAACCCCCAAAACCTGGTGGGATTGTGTAGTACTCGAAAAATCATGAAATTTCAGCACTATTTTCTGTTTTTTCTTATATCTCAGAAACTATGTAATTTTTTTGTTATAAAGCATATTTACACTTAAATAGCACTAAATTTGTGACAATTTAAGCCTAACCGCATTAATTAATGTTACCATCTAGCTCTCGGCCGTAGGCGATCCACCACACCATCGAATTCTTCCCACATCCAATCACTCCAATCCAAAATCCTTCGAAAAATCCTAGATGCTCCTTTCTTTGTCACAAATGAATTGATCTACAATGACCTTAATATCCCATATGTTGCTGATTTGGCACGAACCAGGTACCTTTCCTTTCATAATAAACCCACTGCTCATCCAAATCCACTTGTTACACAACTTGCTTCCCATTCCATTCCTGGCAATCCTCCGAGGCGTCTGAAAAGAAGATGGCCTCGTGATCTTCTTTTGTAAATATTCATTAGAGTACTACCAATGGGTAGTTCCTCTACAAGTTTTATTCATGTCATTATATGTGATGTATACCTCCTATTTACTAGATTTGTTTTTTTTTAAAATGCAGTTGTAAATTTCTATTAATAAAAGAATAAAAAAAGAAGTTCTCGGCCGCATACTGATGAAAGTTCTGGTTTCCCAAAAATCTCTCAAGAAAAGAATTTAAAGGGGATTCAATAAGTTTTTATTTGAGACCCAAAAGGTGCCGGAAGGTTTTTTTCGGAAATGAGAAATACTGGAAAATGGGAAAATCTGATTTGTTGATATATTTTAGGTTGGTACCTACCAAAGTTGTCACTATATTAATTTTAGTTGTCTTTTACCTGCCACTTTACTAATTGTTTTTAAATATTTTAACTAACTATATATATGTTATACTCTCATTTTCTCCATTCTTTGAAATCTTAGGTATTTATATTATTTTTCGACGATACAAGTTTATTAAGTAAATTGTTGACATTTTACTTTAACCCTTTGACTGCTACAGACTACTTTATGAGTCCAGTGGTTGCAGTGCCCTGGGTGCTACAGACTACTATATGAGTCTGGCTGGTTTTACGCCAAACTGCTACTAACTCTTATTGTAGTTCTTTTTTCATTGCCATCTATAGACTGTTTATAGAAGCTGCAGTGCCTCTTTAAGCCAATAGATAGCATACAACTTCACTTTCGGCATATCACTTCAATTTCACCAAGTTTGTTTGTACCTGCTTCGACCCTTTTTTTACTGCCCTGTACCGTTTCTCTTTACCTGAAATTTCGCCTGTATATCCTTCTGTATATTTTCTGCTTTTGTTTTGAATAGTTAGTGCGTTATGTTTAAAGAAAGTATTATGTTGAGAATTTATTAGAACTTCTGGGGGTGCAAGTGAAATTGAAAGAGAATCTTCTTTAGATCATGACGAGGATTTTTTTGATCAATGCGGTAAAGTGTCTATTGGATAAATGCCAGTAACTAGTTGAATATCAAAATAAGAGAAAAGGAGGATGGGAAACATGAATAGAAAATGTAGAATAAATAAAGAAAACGAAACCGCTAAGCTTAAAAAGTACGCCGCACACCAGGGCACTGCAGGTGCCTAGACTATGCCGCAGCCAAAGGGTTAAATCACTTTTCTTCCAAATCTAATTTTTCCATTTCCAAGAAAACCATTTGATATAGAGGCACTGTTTGGGTCTCAAATAAAAGCTTATTAAATACCCTTTAAATTCTTTTCTGTATGCATGTATTTGGGAAACCAGTACTTCCGTTAGTTTATGGCTGAGAACTAGACTGTGATAGAAATTAATACAGTTAGGCTTAAAATTGTCACAAATTTAGTGGTATTTAATAGTGTAAACCTGCTCTATCACCAAAAATCACATAGTTTCCAAGAAATGAATGAAAAATTGAAACTAGTGCTTAAATTTTGTGTTTTATACAAATCACACCAGGTTTTCAGGGTCCTATCAACATATTAAGAAATGGTAGACACATGTGCATTTGTGAACTTCGATGTATAAATCGACCGGGCTATTGTGTCTTTATAATGAATAGATTGATATGATTTTGTGAACTGTGAAGAATGTGTTTTAATCGTTTTAAAATATTTTCATGGTAAGCATTCAAAAATTTTAGTTGTAACCGAAATTAAATAATTCAATCACCTCTGTGGTGTTTTTTCTTAAGTATGTGCTGGTAATTACTACAGACTTACTGATAACTCTGTTGTATTTCAAAGCCTTGTTATATTTCAGATAATTCCAGGTATTTCTTTGATTGAAAAGAGAACATACACTCTTTTATGGTAAGTACTTAACTCCATTTTTCTACCTTTACCTGATTTTCATTAGATATTGTAGTAGTTTTTTAAAGAAGCATTTCTCCTTCACATCTTTGTTTGAGTTCTTAGCTATTTTAAAAAAATTCATTGGAAAGTTAAACTAGTAATTAGTACCGTTATCACGAAAAATCATAATTTTGTCTTCATGTTGATTCAATTAAACATTCATTACCATAAAATATTCTTAAAAAATAATAATTTTATTGAAAACATAAACTATGTTTTGATTATGAAAAAATATACTTGTTATAGTCATTGATATATGTTTTTTTAATTATTTGTATTCTTTCCTCGTATGAGATTTCACCATGCTCTGATTTCTATTTAGACATCCTTTTGATAATTTTTTAATTCATTTGCTCCTTCTTTATTGGATGAGCTGAGATGTTGCTGTTATATCTTTAATTCTATTTTTCTACATTATTTTGTTTCTAATAACATTTTTTTTTTTTGATCAGTTAGTTTAATGAGCCTTTTTAGCTTAATGTATAGCACCAATCTCTATAAAAATTTGGCTATAAGATTTTATTGTTTTATTTTTATTTATTTATTTTCGGTAAGGTTCTTTAAAGGCTAACTATGTTATGTTTTTAATTCAACTATTTCTTGAAAAGTTTTTACAAGGCTACATCTGATAAATGTAAATTAAGTAATAGCTTTTAGGCACCTGAAACGTGCAAGATTTTTGGAAAATGAACAAATGATGAAAAAAGGTTATGAATCAGCACTCGATTGATAGGAATATGTTGGAGAAGGAAATGAGACATAAATGGGAGTATTGTGTTAGATCTGGTCTTATTGATTCTGATTTTGACAGGATTCAGTTGAGAGGGGCTCTGCCAGTGGATATTGTTGGTGGTATCAGCATCAGACCTATAAGTTTTTTTTGGGCCTTATTATTATTATAAAACTGTTTAATGGTAAAAATTTTCAATATAGTTCTGTAGGGAGGAAATTATTAGAAATTCTAGGCTTCAGAACTTAAAATTATTTCTGTTGGTCTAAGCAAAATATATCGTATTTAGGATTGATGAATTAAATGCCACTTCTATATCGTATTTGTTATAGTCCAATACAATTGTACATTTTTTCTTAAAGCAGGCTATTTTCACTACTTAGAGAGGAACCCATGTACGTAAAGTTCTGCACACTTTCAAGGCTGAGACCAAGAAGAGATGTGTTTTACATCATTTTACTTGCATGTGACGACACCAATATATATTTTGTTTTATCATGGTTCAGGAAAGAAAGGCTCCTCTTGCTATTTTTAATAATTAATTCAAGTGCTTTCTTCTGAGATTCTTCACTTCTGGCCATTATTACCAAATCATCTGCATATCCACAGATCTGCCAAGTTTTGTTATCCAGGGTTCCATTCTTACTACATCCTTTACAAGTGAGTGTAGAGCCAGGTTGGAAAGTATGGCAGACAACGCATCTCCCTGTTTTACCTCCCTTACTACTTTGAATGGTTCACTTATCTTTTTACCTATCATTACTTTAGCCTTGGCGTTTCTCCTATATCTATAAACATTTTGACCATCATTATGTTCATATTTGGATTTCTGAACAATTAAATTTTTTTAAAAGGTGGGGTTCTTAGTTCTAGGCTCAACTCCACAAACTTGGTTGCGAAGGGATCTTCGAAATCGTTGGTCGAAACTTCAATGACGTTAAATTCAAAAGTGAAGGTATGGCGATCATGGTTGCTTTTGTTAAAAAAAGTGCTGAAATTGAAAAAAATAGAAATTAAAACGTTACTTCACAAAGTGATTTGGCAGTGGAACATGAGTTTTAGTGACATAATTTACAAATTTCTTACATTCATACAATCACATTATGGTTTCGAATGTACCCTTGGTGATTAATAGATATTCTTCTGTTGTGGTCTGTAAAAATTACCAAGAAAGCAGAATATATTCTACAAATATACTTACATTCAACTCATGACGTTATCCTCACTAAAACTACATGACAATAAATTTCTAAAGAACAATGTTTGGTAAATAATAGTAGAAGATGTGATTCATCGACCTTCTGGGAAAAGCTAATATTAATGTAATTCAGTTGGTAGGGATTACGTTGCACTCAATCCCCGTGTTGTTTAGGATTGTCCTTAATAGAATCAGCCAAGAATTAGAGAGAGACATAAGAAGAGAGCAGCATGAAATGAGACCTGGAAGATCTTGTATTGACCTGATTAACTCAAAATGGATAATCGTAGAACAGTTCAGAGAATACCATATCATAGTCCAGGGGTTCCCAACCGGTGGTACGTGGGAACGTTTCAGGTGGTACGCGTGAGTGAGTGACGGCGTCGGGGGTGAGGCGACGAGAGCTGTCTTCCTCTTCTTCCCCTCACTTCCATTCTTCCGCCTCACAATATTTGCTAGTGATTGTGCAGTCTTTATATGTTGTAATAGTTCGTTGTGGGTTTTGTAATAATAAATTGTGATTTCGTATAAGAAAACTGAACTATGAAACGATTTCTGACGTTCTCTTCTACTTCAAAGGATTATGCTAAAAAATCTAAATCACCGGCCAATCGTAAATACGATAAAAGCTACTTACAGTACGGTTTTATAGTGAAGCCAGGGACTGAAATCATTGATATTCCTATTCCTCAATGTGTTGTATGTCTTGAAACACTTTCGAACCATAGCATGAAGCCTTCTTTACTGATGCGACACCATAATACTAAGCACCGTGATTTGATTGGTTAGCCGATTGAATTTTTTAAAAGAAAATATAATTTGTTTAAGAAAGAAACCCAATGTTTAACGAAGTTTGTCAATAATACTGATATTAACTTGTTAAATGCGTCATACCTTGCTAGTTTAAGAATTGCAAAAGATGGAAAGCTTTACACAATCGGTGAGACACTTTTACTGCTGGCCGTTTTGGATATGGTCCAAGCCGTGTTAGGAGAAAAGGGAGCCAAAGAAATTCAAAAAATACCATTGTCAAATAACACAGTAAAGAGACAAATTGTCGATGTATCTAATAATATTGAAAAACAACTGGCTTTGAAACTCCAAGAATGCACTTATTTTGCACTTCAACTTGAAGAAAGCACCGATTTTACAAACATGTTTAGCTACTTGTTTTCATGCGATTTGATTATGAAGAAGAGGTGTTAAAAGAGTTTTTGTTCTGCAAACCACTTGAATCAAATACCACAGCGGAACTCATTTTTAAGGTAATTGATGAATATGTGTTCAACGTAGGCATTCCCTGGTCTAAGTGTATTGGCTTGTGTACAGATGGGGCAAAATCTACATCATGTAGATTGACAGGGCTAGCAGCAAAAATAAAGGAAGTTGCTCCTGAATGCAAATGTACGCATTGTGTCATCCATCGAGAAGCATTAGTTGCTAAAGGTATGCCGGAAAATCTTAACTCCGTTCTATGATATGCTGTGAAAGTTATTAACTTCATAAAGGGTAGGGCTCTAAACACAAGATTTTCTCCTTGATGTGTGAAGAAATGGGTGGAAATTCTCCTGCATACAGAAGTAAGGTGGTTATCTAGGGGGAAAATTTTGAACCGTCTGTTTGAACTGAGATCAGAAGTTTTTATGTTTTTAAGTGAAAAAAATCATAGCATGAAAAAATTGTTTGCTGATAAAGAATGTTTGTCAAGATTGGCTTATCTAGCCGACATTTTTGACAAACCCAACACACTGAACTTGGGACTCCAGGGAAGAAACACAACAGCCTCCACAGCCAGTGACAAAATAAACTCCTTCAAAAGGTAGTTGGTCCTGTTTTGTTCACAAATAAAGGAGGAGGATTTAACTGCATTTCCCACTCTATCATCATTTTTTGAAGAAAATGAAATATCTCCATAAGATGTGGTTGCAGATATCATTGTTTACTTGGAAGGCCTTCAAAAAAGCTTTAAGAAGTATTTCTCGGAAGATTATTCAAAAGTGGACTGGATCAGAAATCCTTTTTCGGGAACCTCATCAAATGAATTGGAACTAAAAGAAAGTTTTATTGATCTTACAGAAGATAGTTCCATGAAAAATTATTTTTAAGAGAAATCTTTAATTAACTTCTGGATTGGATGTAAAACCAAATACCCTATGATCTTCCGGCAAGCTCTGCTATTTTTGATGCCGTTTGTTACGAGTTACTTGTGTGAGAGTGGATTTTCTGACCTCTTGTACATAAAATATAAACATGGAAGCAGAAAAAGTGTTGAAGGGGACTTAAGAGTGAAGGTAAGTTCCATTACTCCTAATGTTGATATTTTAATCACAAGCAAACTACAAGTTTCGCACTAAAGACTATAAAAGTATATTTTGTATGATGATTTTTTTATTTTTTTTTGCTGAGTTTGTTCTAATTTTTTATTTGTATGTTTTTAGACCTATGGCTAATAAATTAATACCATTTTAATCTTTTTATTTCTCCTTTATTATAAGCATGTTATAAATAAACAAATATTTAACCATTAAATATGAAGTTTTCTCAGGAATTTAATTCAAAAAGCCTTTGAACACTTTTAGAAAAGTAAATATTATATGTATATTAAAATATTTAGGCCAGGTAGTATGCCACAATTTCTCAAAAAGTCAAACGGTACGCAGATACGAAAAGGTTGGGAACCCCTGCCATAGTCCACTTTGGGTTGTTTTAGTCGACTTCCTGAAAGCAAGTTAAATATTCATTGTAAAAAAGTGTTTTTGAGGAAAATTTGTCCTTTTGTGCAACTAGTTAAAGAGATATAATAGATTTTCCTGATGTAATTTTGGCAGATATTGGTGGCCACTTTAAAAAAATCTCCCTTTAGCAGAAACGCGTACCTATGATAAAATGATCTACATGGGTTAGGGAAACACCCAGAACAAAAATTTGTTGTACACATCTCTGTACAACAGTCACCTTCTCTACAGCAACTAGACTAAGATGTCATCTGCATAATTTATGTCTTCTAGGCGTCCAGAGAGCCCCCATTGGATGCCTCTGCGTCTTCCCCTGCATGCTCCTTTCTTTACTTCATCCAGAATCAAGAGAAACAATAATGGGGAGATCAGACAAACCTGATGCAATCCCAGCCTGGTAATAAATGGCTCAGATAGGTTGTTCTTATGTACTGCACTACATGCAAATGAATCATGCATGGCCTTAGTAATAGCTATTATTTTGTCGGTACTCTTTTCTTGGTAAGGATTTCCATATCTTGGTCCTGTCAGCACTGTCAAATGTTTTCAGGAAGTCAATAAAAACAAGCCAAAGTGGACTCTGGTATTCTCCGAACTGTTCCTCGATTATCTATAATGAGTTAATCAGGTCAACACAAGATCTTCCAGGTCTCAATCCATGCTGCTCTCTTCTTATGTCTCTCTCTGATTCTTGGCTAATTCTATTGACAATCCTCGACAACACTTTACTGGGGATTGAGTGCTATGTAATCCCTACCAACTGAATTACATTAACATAAGCTTTTCCCAGAAGGTCGATGAATCGCATCTTCTTTTCATCAACCTAACATTGTTCTTTAGAAATTTATTGACATGTAGTTTTAGTGAGGATAATGTCATATGTTGAATGTATGTATATTTGTAGAATACATTCGAACCATAGTGAGATCATATGAATGTAAGAAATTTGTAAATGATGTCGCTGAAATTCATGTTCCGCTGCCAAATCACTTTGTGGAGTACTGTTTTTATTTTATTTTTTTTCAATGTCAGCACTTTTTTTAACAAAAGCAACCATGATCACCTTACCTTCACATTTGAATACCTCTATATTCTACGTCTAGGGCTGGAAGGGTGGTTCAACTTAATGTTAACTAACATTTTATGTGAATATATAGATTTCTTTAACTTTCAGAACTGATTCCACTTCTTATTCAAGTGTACTACTTCTACACCTTCAGCCATCACAGCCACAATTTCTTTCTATTTATAATAAACAAGTATTATATGTCAGATTAATGATTGCATATTGTGTTGTCTTTACAACTTTCTCTATTTCAAGAGAAAGTATTAAAATAACTGGAACTTCAGATAACCACTTATGAAAAATGATAACTTAACACTACCACAAGTACTGTATTAATTCCTAAAATTGTGTACTTTAACATAAAAGCTTTTAGCCAGACCCTAAACTAAGAGTTCCCTAGATAATTAATGTTAAACATATGGTGTATTCATGCAAAAACCTAATTTGACCAATGTGTAACTACAGAAATTTGATGTAAATTCACTAGGAATATATAATTTGTCTTGCATTTGTATTGTTTAGTCTTATCTTATTTAATTCTCTAAATTTCTCATTATTTAATTTTTAGACATAATTAATTTTTTGTTGTAGTTATAAAATTGCCTTTGTGTGTTATTTTACAAACTAATTTTCTATACATCTATGACTTAATTTAAACCTTTTATTTTAATCTTTATATTTAATTTATATATTATATTATCTAGGTATTTAATTTTATCTTAATATCATTTATTATTCCATCAATTAACTCTTTTGACTTCACTAAGGATTAAATATTGTTCTATTCTTATTACTTTTACAGAAAAAATTCTGGATCATTTCATAGTTTAGTTCTTTTCAGTCATTGTTTCCTGTATGACTGGCCGTTAATATGTGATACATATTTTTCATTTTTCTTGTATGGTTTAATATTTATTTATTCTAACAAGGTAGAGAGAATATGTTATCAACTTGCTTTAAGTATAACGGGAGTGGAAAGATCTAGGGACATCTGTGAGTTTGATCATAGATTGTAGCCTGAATTTTCAACTGCCATCTGTTTATGGTTTGACCAGTGCATCTTCTCTTTAGTACTATCACTTTATTACCTTATGTTGAGCCTCAAGTCATATTGTTTTAATAAGTAATAATTACAGTGTTTATTTTTTGTAGCTATTTATTTTTCACTATTCTCATAAAATTAAATTTATTATTTTCTCAGATCAACTTATTCGAAGACTCTTCAGGGATTGATTTCATCTACAAAATGTTTGAATAGGCTTTTAGCTCCTGATTTTTCAAGATACTGTTCAGACTATGTTTATTTGTAACCAAAGTTCTGCTAATATTACTGTTAGTTAAAATACTACTGGTTACTTTTTATTTAAAATATTGTTTCTCCAGTTTTTCTCTTCATAATTGATGTTTTTCCGAGCATTGAACATTTTTTAGATTTGTTTTATTTTATTACTGTTGTAGTCAATGAAGGCCTGAAATAGGGTATAGAATGCGTTTTCTGTAATCCAATGTTTTTCTTCAGAAACATTTTCAGGGTAGTTAAAAAGTAAACATACTAAAAGTCCTGGTATTTTCGGGCCTGGAAACAGGAAGGGGGGAGGGGTGAAAGGTCCTTTTTTTTGGTTTTGTGCTTATATCTCAAAAACAGTGTGTTGTATGCAAAAGATGACTATTTACTAAATTAATGTTAATTAAATTCTCTGCAACTTTTATTATATACACAATTTTCATATTCTATACCGTTTCCGAGATATACACTTGGAAAATGTAAACATTTTCGAGAAAAAAAAATTTCACCTCACGTTTTCTGTTGAACTTCCCTCCATATCTTCTAAAACGTTCATCCTTCGACACAAGTCTTCATAAATAATATTGTATAAAATTAAATTTGCTTCAAAATAAACATATATATGCCAATTTATCTTTAATCTGTCAAAAGTTGCATGAATTTTAACTTTTTTTGGTAAAACATACTAAATATCCTTCACATTTGCCAAGCGTATATCTCAGAAACAGTACAGAATATGAAAAATGTGTATACAATAATTGTTGTAGACAATGTAATAAATTTTAATTTAGTAAATAGTCATATTTTTCATACGATGCACCGTTTTTGAGATATGAGCGCAAAACCAAAAAAAGGGACCTCAGGACTTTTAGTATGTTTATTTTTTAACTACCATGAACATGTTTCCGAAGAACATGTATTACAAATACGAATATAGAATGCAGTTTCTGAATCAGTTCTGACATTTTAATATGTGGTTCAACCTGCATTGTAGCTCACTTTTTAAAGTTCAAAAGAAAACAAATGTTATCTGAGCCTAATCAGATTGCTTTGTTTGGGCTTAACCTCTTTATGTACTCCAAGTACAGTCCTGTGAATAAGTATAAACACAATAGAGTTGCAATATTTTAAAATCTCTATAAAAATACGTAACCAAAGTATTAAATTTAAAAAAGTTAATTGTATATAATAACAATATTAAAGAGCATTTTAATTTCATTGCCTCAGTTTATAATCTTAACAACAACAAAACATGTAAATAAATCCTATTTAGGTTGTGAATAAATATAGACTCAGGGTATTGATACATGTTTATTTTTAATTAATTTTATATTTATGAAAGTCTGTCTATTCACTTCACCACAGCTCAAAAAACATCAATTTCATCAGTGCTTACAGTTTGCTGAAAAACACTTTCAGGAAAGCCAAATTTTGGCCAGTGTGATTTTTAGAGACAAAAAAGGTTTAATCTTGATGGCCTGGGCAGTTTTAATTATTACTGGCACAATATAAAAAAGGGAAAAAAAATGTCTCGAAGGTGGTAACATTGGGGTGGTGGATTTATTTTCTGGGGTAGTTATCGTATAATTTTACAATATTTTAAATACCTGGTCTCAGCTATCCATTTCTGTACTAAACTGGCATAGCATCCAAGATTAAATTGCTTCAAAATCTGGGGAGAAGAAGCACCAGTTTTTTATATTTCTCTTAGTGCGTTTCACATGCTTGGAAAGTCCTGGAGGCCTTCCAGTTCTTTTATTTTTCCTGTAGTGTTCTACTTCTAAATTCAAAAAGTTTTTAACAGCACTCTAGAAGCAGTTTAACTCGTGTGTAATTTTCCTTTATGTCATATCGCCACTTTTTAAGTCAATAGTCCTTTGCTGCTCAATTGCAGTCCTGTGTGGCATATTTTAAAAGGATAAATGACCCTTTCTCTTTCTGATGTGAAAAGATGAAGTGAATTGACAGTCTTTCATTAATATAAAAGTAATTTAAAATAAACATTTATCAATACCTTGACTCTATATTTGTTCGCAACCTTAATAAGACTTATTTACCTGTTTTGTTGTTGTTAAGATTATAAACTGAGGCAATGAAATTAAAATGCTCTTTAATATTGTTATTATATGCAATTAAGTTTGAAATAATGCTTTAGATAAGTATTGTTTTAGAGATTTTAAAATATTCCAACTTTATCTATTGAGTTTACATTTATTCACAGGACTGTAGGGTTGGAATTATGGGCTATCCTGCAGGTATAGCAGCAACCTTTTCTAGCCAGAGTGGGTAGGTAGAGATTCATTCCATGGACTGCCTCAAAATAAATGGATTCAAACCAACATATCTGAAGTTATGATGACACCTTAACTTGCTTGTTTTGTATTGTATTGCTAGTAAAATATTGTATGAATGAACCTCACAACAAATTTGTTCTTCTAAAAAAGGAATATAAAGTGACCTGGTACTTCCCAAAAAGAGCTCTTTTGTTGTTAAAAAGTAAGATCTTGGATTATTGTGTTACAATATGGTGATTAAAAGTGGTTTTGATTAAATATAGTAAATTAGTAGTTTACAATATAACTAATTTATTCTGGTAATATTAGTTATAGCTCTTGCAATGTCCTCTTTTCTGTCAAAATGGCAATCTTGAATATTCCTAGCAATATAATTTATGCATAGCTATTAGTTTATTTTGTTTCCTCTTGTACCATTAGGTATTAATTTTTAGAAGGCTGTCCAAACCTTTTCTTTTAGTTAATTTTATTAATCTGACTTATTCCGAGATCAGTCAAATATGTCTCTTTAGGACAAGTGCACTTTAAGCTCAGATTATACTCTGCCTCTGGGTCACTTTTCAAGTAACCTTGTTTCCTTAAAAATACTAAGCCAGTCATGTTATGTTAGAATTATCTGTTTCTTTTAAATTTCTCTTTGTATTCTTTCTTATGAATAATGGAATCATTTTTATCTGTTGAATATATTTAGCAAACATTTACTTTAAATGGCATTCAAGCTTGCCATTTACCCATAATTTGGGCGAAGGGGATTTAAGGTAGTTGGGAATAGGGGTTCTAAGAGTTTTCATTTATTTTATATATATATATATATATATATATATATATATATATATATATATATATATATATATATAATTAAAAGGCCATAAACCTAGTAAAAGAAACCAAGTGAAAAATAAAATTTAAAGAAAATATCAGCATAATAACCGTTCAAGGCAGCGGACTTTCACCTGTTCTCTTCAACGTTTTTCCCGACAAAGTCATTAGAACTTTATGGGAGAAAGAAACTTCAGGAGTTAAATTAGGAAATCAGAAGAGCAGTATCCTAATAAAATGTCTGGCTTCTGCGGATGACTTGGCCCTACTGGCATTGTCAGAAAAAGATGAAATTAGGCAGATAAATTCCCTGAAGAAACTAGCTGAAAAAACTAAATGTATGACCACAGACCCCCCACTTAAGTAGGAAAGGTAAAATCCAGGTGGTTAAAAGCTTTAAATATCTGGGCAAAATTATCAGCAGAAATTTATCAGAGAAAGAAACCATAGAGTATGGGATTAAAAATTTGGAGAATTTATGCTACTTAAAGAGTAGCATTTATAATAAAAAATGCCTCTAAAAAAAGCCAACATCAGGCACTACGGTACAGCGGTAAAACCAGTGATATTGTATGGGATAGAGACTATGTGCTTTCCCAGTCTAGAAAAACTACTGAAAATAGAGAGAAGGATTCTTGGGATAATCCACCAGACCTAAATAAAACAAGAAGGATACAGGCTGAAATCTAACAGAGAAAATTACAGTGAAATCTCTGACTTGGAAACAGAAATGAGGGTATGAAGACTCAGGTTTTATGGACACATGCAGAGGATGTGCGAAGAGACATTTAACTACAAAATTTTCAGTAAAATTATGGGGGATAAATTCAACCACAGATACACAGTACAAATCAAATAGGAAACACAGAAACTCTGGATTACACAGAATTTGTGTGCGTGTGTGTGTGTGTGTGTGTGTATGTATTATATTTTATGGATATAGTTAAGAAGAAAATGTATAATTAAGTATAACCTTATTTTTCAAATGATTTATCGTTATGTTTTTTCTCGTTTTTAAAATTACATCTGAGCTTATGTCATTAATGTGCTCATTTTACATTATTCCTAATATTATTCTTTGTTAATTCTTGTTTTTTATTTATTTATGTTGTAGACTTTTTGATGTATGTGATCCTCACCAGCTTTATCAAAGGTTGGAAGCCCAAGTTAAGGAATTTGTTATAGAAGTTAAAGTTCGACTTCTTCAATTTTTGGATAAATTATCTGATAATTCACAGCTTCCTCATATATTTATATCTGGTAATTAGGAATATTGTCTTTTTTCTATCAAAAATAAAACCTTTTAAGTAAGTTTATATGAAGCATTTTTATTAAAGTGCTACCAATGGGTGGTTACTTTACAAGACATTGACATGCCATTAATTTACAGTTCTACTAATTTAATTATTGTATTATTGTGCAGTTTTTAAAAATAAATGATTAAAATAAAAAATATTTTGAATCAATATTATTAGTTTTATTTACATAAACATGCTAGATCACCATTATATTGTTCAATCTAATTATTATTGCAGTGCTATGGGCCCAGATATATAAATAAATAATAAAGTTTATTTTCATTTCATTTTATACTCAGGTAATTGAGGCCCACCAGGTTACTGAGGCTGCTGTAGGCATTTTATGCCAACTAGGTCTAGGAAACTTCCTCACTTACTAAACTCCATTTTTCCAGCAACTTAGAAAATGGTTTGTTATCTGCCCAGTGAATGAATTCCCTTCTTCTACAGTTATTTACATTCCTAGCTCATCTCCCTTCTTGAACTTCAATCCTTTCCAGTTAGGTTTCTGCTCCAGTTATTTCACTCAATCTGCTTTGTTAAAAATTACATAAGACTTTTACTCCTCCTTTGACCAACAAAATATTATGATTCTTATCCTGTTTGATTTCTCAAAAACCTTTTATTCCCTTGATTACTCTATCCTTCTCTTCAAACTACATAACCTCTCCCTATCTAGTTGTGCTTTAAGCTGGTTTCATTATTTTTTTCCAACCGTTTCCTGTTGTCTGCGTACATGCGTGGGTGTATACAATGTTGCAGCTTACTTTTAAGGAAGAACAAAGCCTTCAAATGTTTGAAAATAAGTTAATAGTAAAATATTTGCCCCTAAAAAGGATGATTATATGTGAGAATTTATAAGGCTACACAATGCGGCATTGGTATATTTATCTAGCGAGGATTGTTCAGATAATAGATGGGGCATGATTGAAATGGGCATGTGCAGTCATTGGATTTATTAATGACTGATTTCCAATAAAGGTAATGTCAGCTGTCAGGCAAACGTCCAAAGGGTAGACCAAGACATTGATAGGGGTATTGTGGGTTTGATGGGATTGGTTGGATGGTGGTAGGTGTGTGGTTAGAGATTGGTAGTGTCAGCATTGATCCCTCAGGTTCGCTAAGTCTAAGGCAGCACTCACACACATATGTGTATATATATATATATATATATATATATATATATATATATATATATGTATATGTATATGTATATGTATATGTTCCCTTCCCAGATATATGCATAGTTATTGTTAGAGACCGGATTTTTGTGCAGTAAAAAATGAAAAAAATGTGCAGTAAAAAAAATCAATACGTGAATTTAAAAACTTAATACATGCAGCGGAGTTCTGCGCCTGCGCCAGATAGTGCTTAATGCTTTTAGATCGCCTCTTACAATTATCATTATTTTATAGTGATTTACCTTCATTTCGTAGCGTAAATTATTATTAATCAATAGTGAATAGGAAGAACGAAGCATTGGACTAGTTATCAGTGTGAGTACTTTCTTATTTACTAACCAGTGAATATAAATAGTGTTAAACATATTCGGCCAATATGTCGGCTTGACCAGCTGAAGCAGCTTATCAGCAGTACAGGCCCCCCCACTCTGCCTACGGCCTCAGTACTCACTTGGCAGCCGTGGGAGCTGTTACGTCTTTTTTACCAGCATCAGGGTCAAGTTCACAAAGACGCTGAACTCATTATTTTTATTTATTTATTTATGTTTATTTTTTTTTATTAACTATTATTATTTTTTTTTCTTACCTGAAATGATAATATGAGATATTACCACATGGTAATGTCCAGTAAAAACAAGAGAAGTCGGTCCTTGGAGTCCAAACCAAGTCCGACAAAACCCAGAACTAGACGAGCGAAGAGGATCACCCCTCCTTCAACGCCCAATTCGCCTAATAATCAAGATATTAATCCACAGCCAGGGACATCTTCACAAGGAATTGAAGACGAATCACCATTTTTTACCCCTAATCCTTTTGATCCTCTCAAAAACACAGAAACCGAAGAGATGGAAACTATTGTCAGCAAAAAGATTCCCCGTCCCCCACCAATATATATCAGAAACATACGATGTATCAAACTCTTATGCGAACAGATAAATAAAATTACAGGCCCTGGAGGCTATTCATGTGTCAACAGGACTAACGACACCAAGATACAGCCCGAAACACCTGAGACATACCGCGCTATTGTTAAATACTTGAGCGAAACAAAAGCTGATTTCCACACATATCAGCTTAAAAATGAAAAATCACTAAGAGTAGTCATTCGGCGCCTGCACCACACAACACCAGCAGATATATTAGAAGAGGAGCTCACTGCAATGGGCTTCAAAGTTCGCCAAATTATTAACGTGGTAAAAGAGAATAAAATGCACCCTGGAGCAGGTAACAAAATTCCTTTACCATTATTTTTTGTCGACCTCGAGCCCACCCCAGGAGTTGAAAAAATTTACGACATCAAGAGGCTCTACTACACAAATGTAGTAGTTGAAAAACCATATCCAAAAAGGGACATTGTACAATGTCATAATTGTCAGTCATATGGACACACAAAGCGATATTGTCACCATATGCCAAGATGTGTGAGGTGCGGGGATCCACACAAAACGGAAGACTGTAACAAGCCGCGTGACAATCCAGCTGTATGCGCTTTATGCCACCAGGGTCATCCAGCGAACTACAAAGGATGCGAAACATACAAGAAGCTAAAGGCTCGACTTCAACCCGCCCAAGCAAGAAATGAAGAAGCAAGGCCAGCAATGAGACAACCCTCTAGACTAGCAAACGGCAACATCTCCTACGCTAACATGATGGGCGGCGGAGAGCAACCTACGGTAACAGGGGCCATGCCACAACCCCAACCTCAAAATATCTATAATGAATCCCAGTATCCAACCCTTAACAGGAACCCTCAGCCTCAGAACCAGCTCCCGCAAAATCCCGTAACCCAGCCCAACAAAAATAATCTACCCATAATTCATATCCCACCTCCTCCTAATGCTAATGATATCACATCCATACTCAACTCTTTCCTCTCGGAATTCCGGTCCATGATCACACCCCTTATATCACTCCTAACAAATGCATTATCCCACATTATCATCCCTGCCCAAAGAAATCCCTAAATGACTCCTTCCCTATCCATTCTCCTCTGGAATGCGAATGGTATTCGGAATCATACTGACGAGTTGACAGCACTACTACACGACAGTAACATTGACATAGCTCTGATTACTGAAACTCGACTAACTAGTAACAGAACATTCAAAATAGCACAATACGAGACCTATCGGACGGACCACCCGGACGGAAAAGCTCATGGTGGCACTGCTGTCATCATCCATCATTCCCTCTCCCATTACTTACTACCTTTACCGAATCATAACTTCCTACAAACAACTGCAGTTGTTATCAAAACCTTCCCTTTCCCTCTTACAATAGCATCAGCTTATTGTCCTCCTGGAAAAACTGTCTCCAACAACCAATTCAGTTCCTTCCTCGATTCACTGGGAAACCACTTCCTTCTAGGTGCTGACCTCAACGCAAAACACCAACAGTGGGATGCCAGAACCACCAATTCCCGGGGCCGAATGCTACTGTCGGCTATCAACTCCAACCATTGCCACTACATTTCTCCCTGCTCTCCTACCTACTGGCCAACAGATCCTACTCGCAATCCTGACATCCTTGATTTTTTCATTTATATAGGTCTAGGTGCTATCAATCACTCCATTAAACGCCTAGACAACCTCTCCTCTGATCACAGTCCTCTAATCCTCACCCTATCCTTATCACCGATACCCAAACTTCCTCCCCCATCATTTATTAGAGGTCCAATAAACTGGAACCTCTTTCGTCAATACCTAACCGATTCCATAGACCTCAGAGTGTCCCTGAAAACACCCCAAGAACTAGATGATGCTACCAACTCCTTTACGAATTTGATTCAACAAGCAGCTTGGAATTCATCTTTCCCCCAACCTTCCTATAAAATCCGTATAAAAAATCCTCTACCACAAGAACTAATAGACCTTATCCAAACCAAACGTCATTCCAGATCCCTATGGCAAACTACCAGGCATCCTGACGATCGGAGAACATATAACCATTATACCAAATTAGTTAAAAAGAAATTGGCTTCCTTTAGATCCCAATCCTACAATTCATATCTTTCCTCCCTCTCTACCTCAGACAACTCCCTCTGGAATGCAACTAAAAAAATCCTCAAATATCACAATATTTCCCATCCTCTCCGACGTGAAGATGGATCCTGGGCTGCCTCAGATGAGAACAGAGCAGAAGAATTTGCCAAGCACCTCTCCAGCACCTTTATCCCCCATTCTGAACAAATCCCCTCCCACACTGCTAAAGTTCATCAATTCCTCACTTCACCAATTCCTCTCTCCTTACCTCCTAAAGCAGTTAACCCCTCTGAGGTCAAATTTCTTTTAAAAAAGTTGAAACTCCGCAAATCATCTGGATATGATCTTCTCACCACCCAGATCCTCCGGCAACTTCCTCAAAAAGCGATCATATTCCTTACTTATATTTATAATTGTATCCTTCGCGCAACCCACTTTCCTCTGATATGGAAACACTCCATCATCGTTCTGTTCCTAAAACCAGGCAAACCACCCAACAAAACCTCATCATATAGACCTATAAGTCTTCTTCCCATCCTTTCAAAAATCTTTGAAAAAATCCTTTTAAAACGCATCCTACCTATACTCGAATCCCAAAGCATTCCTTCCCACCAATTTGGATTCCGGACTGGTCACTCCACTGTTCAACAAGGTCTTCGTGTTGTTGATCATATATCCTCAGCCCTTGAAAACAAGCAGTATAGCACTGGTGCATTTCTGGACGTAGCGCAAGCTTTCGACCGGGTGTGGCACCAGGGCTTGCTCTTCAAGCTCAAGACACACCTACCCCAATCCCTATACCTAGTCCTACGATCCTATCTCTCAAATCGCTCCTTTCGAGTCCGCTGTGGCTCTGAGTTCTCCAACTGTTATCCTATTGATGCCGGTGTGCCACAAGGTAGTGTCCTAGGTCCTGTCCTCTATAATCTCTTCACTGCTGATATACCAACCAATCCTAATACCTTTTTAGCCACATTTGCAGATGATACTGCGATCCTATCATCCCATCCAGATCCTAAACTTGCTTCGCTCAACCTCCAAACACATCTTCTACAGATTGAAGCTTGGTGCAACAAGTGGAGAATAAAAGTTAATGAAGCCAAATGCAATCATATAACTTTTACCCTTCGCCGCAAATCCTGTCCGCCCATCCACTTCAATAATATCCCTATACCTATATCCGACACAGTACGTTACCTTGGCTTTCATCTTGACAAAAGACTGACTTGGAACCCTCACACTAGACTAAAAAGACAAGAACTAAACAGGAGATTCAGCCAACTTTACAGACTACTAGGCAGGAATTCTCATCTCTCAGTTGATAACAAACTCCTCATATACAAAACAATATTAAAACCAATTTGGACCTACGGACTTGAACTGTGGGGAACAGCAAGACAATCCAATATTAAACGCATTCAATCCTTCCAATCCAAAGTCCTCCGAACAATTGCCAATGCACCTTATTATGTTACCAATAAAACCCTACATAATGACCTAAAAATACCTTTTGTCCTAGATCTCATTCCTTCAAAATTCTCTAAATTTCACCAAAATCTATCCAATCATTCTAATCCTCTGGCTCAATCCCTATCCAGTCTTAACCATCCTTATAACCCTCCAAGAAGGTTAAAACGGCAATGGCCCCGAGACCTTGTGTAATGTATAAAGTTATGTCGGAGTCCTGGTAATGACCAGCTTCTCCGCTCATGTCCTGAGTATGTGTGGCCATAGCGCTCCCACTCAGCCTCCACTGGATATTACCAGTGATGCAGCTGAAGAGCAGCGCTGGGATCTCTAAGCGTCGGGCCTTGACTCCCATTAAGTGGGCGAATAGGCTCGATTTGGGGATCCCCAGGCTGAGTGTATTTGTATTGTAGATAAAGTATGAATGCATAATAAGTTTTGTATTTTAAATTTAATTTAATTTTGTTTTATTTTTGATTACTGTAAATAATTATTAGTTTTATTTTAATGAAGATCATTTAATTTTTTTTTTTATTATAATTATTAGTTGTGTGTGTGTGTGTGTGTGTGAGTGCATTGTATATATGGTATGAATGAATACATTTATCTCTGTACCTATTGCCCTTTACTGAGGCAGATTGTACACTTATATCAATAAATTAAAAAAAAAAAAAAAAAATACATGCAGCAATCCATTTATTTACACAAATATGCAACACTTAACCAGCCTTGAATAAACTTAAGGACAATTCAATAAATGTTTCGTTTTAGTGTTAATTCAGTCTGAAATACTTTAAAATTGAGGAAAAAAAGGAGATGAAAAATATTGTTCATTAAAAAAAATATAAATATCTTTATTAAAATTTCCTATTACGTGGAAACAAAATATAATTAAATGTTTTTGAAAAATAAATTAGTTTTTAAAACTTTCGTGAATGTGTACGACATTATAAATTTCAAAATATTTCTCAGTAAAATTATGCCGCCTGTCACTTCATAAAATGTTCTTTAGCAAAGAAAAGCAACGTTCTACATCTATGGACGTAACAGAACAATTTTTGTAGCATGCGATTGTGGATGGATCCAGATTATCAGCTTCTATTTCCTTTCCGTTGATACAATAATTTAATTTTTTTTAACGAATGCAGCCGTAGTTTTTCTCAAGGAGTGACTCAAATTTTGAAAACAAACATCTTCCCTTTTCATTTTCAATAAGTTTTAAGCTTTCTTCGAGAGTTTCAATAATTTCGATTTGGGAATTCAAGGGTTGATTTTGGGATTCCAATCGTATCAGAGCGGTTGGCAGGTGCGATTTAATAAACGTTACATCGGATATGATAGTGGATTTAAATTTTTTTTTTTTTTCAAAATTGATTTTATCTCGTCTTCTTATTTATTCATAAATTTTTAAAACTTTGGAAGTTATCGGCCTAAAATAGACTGCATTTAACCACGTACCCCATCGCGTTAAAATAGGTTCTAGGGGAAGTTCACATTGCATTTCATTTGGATACTTAATACACGAGATGGGAATTTGAGGAATACTTTTTTTTCCTGTTGTTTACCAGCTTATTGACTGGAAAATTTCTCGCACTTTTTCAAAAACCCGATTGAACCTATGAGCTACGCCTGTGACGTGAATCATATTTGCATAAAATATTTTAAGAGCATGACCGGTTGCCATATAGTAAGGAGCTGCATCTGTCATTAATAGCAGAAAGTAGTTCTGGTATTCGGTATTTAAAAAAAAATCCATTAGGCTGCCGTTAATGAAACGTGAAACCGTTTCATGGTTTGTACTAAAAATTACTTTACATGAAACTAACGATGGTGTCGGTTCGATCTACGGATGAAGAACACCGATTGAAATATTACAAATGTAAGGGCCTCTTTCATTGGTAGTTTCTTCGACCATGGCGTATATGTAGTGGTCTCTAATTTTTTCTCGAATTTTTATAAGAGTTAAAACAACTTCTAAATAGTTTTTTTTCAGAGTACTTTCGTCCGGTATTATTTTCTAAGTGTAATTTGTTAAAAATGTTTGGAAAGATGGTGACTGAAGTTTGAATAAAGGAATATTAGCACCTACTAATGCTTGACAGAGGCCAAAATCATTTTTTATAAATTAATAAAAAAAATTACATTATTTGCAATGTGCGTCTATTTGCGATTTCCTGTCGCGGCCTATTGTTTTCACACAGCAAAAACTAACCACCACCTTTCCATCAAATATCAGCTCTGGATATTCATTTGTCCATTCTTTCAATTTTGTACAAACTCTCGCGGCCGTTTTTGGCATTTTCAAAGCTGATAGTTTAAAATCTTGTCAACAACTTACCCTTAGTGCTAAATCAGAAGTAGGGAATACAATGGGAACCGGGGAGTAAAATTTTCTGAGGAAACGTCTTAGTTCTAGGAAGTACGTCGATCCTTAATGTTTGCCTAAATCCTCAAAGCTCCTGATTCAATGAGATCATTTAAAAATAGTAGGTCACAAATACATTTGATTTAAGCGACTTTTTACTTTAAATTTAAAACTAATTAACCTATTTAATATAAATAAATGTTGCCTAATAATCGTAAGCAAAAAATAAATGTTTTAGTGAATAAAATTAGATGAATTTCGTTCAATTGTGCAATTTCGTGCAGTAAAACCCGAATTCGTGCAATTAAGCTCAAAGAGTCATATTTGTGCAATTTCGTGCAAAATGAAATTTAAGAATAAGAATCCTTAGGTTATAAATGAGATAACTGCTTGGGTTAGAGAGCGCTAAATCAAAGCGAACTAAATGTGCAATAACACAGAAATCCGGCCTCTAGTTATTGTGTTTCACAGTATTATTTTTATTATAAAATGTAAAATATGCTGCGACATTAAGGTAATTTTTATTATTATTGTAATGTACTTGTGACCAAATTTTGGTTTGTTTTTTGTAGCTTAACCTCCTTAATTATTGATTGGCCTTAACCTAGATTTCTTCATACCTTCCTTATAATTGGTAAATCTTTATTCTAACAACTTTTATTGGCTTGAAATATATTTTTTATGATGCAGGTGGGAGGTGACTTCACACCATTTTCACAGTCTCTACCCTGTCGTTTAGTTATTAAGCTTCATTATTAATGAATAATATTCTTACAGGTTTGCTTGATCGTTACAATAAAACTATTAGTGCTGCCAATGTAATTGCACCTGTTCTAAGTCAGCTTGAAGTCGAACATTTGCAACAGTTTAATCTCAGTTGGAAACTACTCAATCAACGGTTATTTCATACTATCATATACACTGATGTGTTTTTTCAGAATAGTGTCCCTCTGTTTATATCTCAGGTATTGTTCTATTTCATTATAATATCTTGCTTTTATCTATAAATGAAAATACTACAAATGTTATTTGGAAATTGAACTTATTCATTCATTTTTTTATCATTTAATTTTTTAACCATAAATTTTATAACTTGATCTATATAAGTGTGATGATTCTTCTGATTAATGATGTTTCTTTCATTTTCTTTCTAATTTTTTCTCACTTTAGGAATTACCAAAATCCTAAGGAAAGGTCTTAATTTTATAAATAAGAAGATATTCTCTTCATTATTTTTTTATATTGCCAATATATAAACCATAAAATAAATTAATATAATTATTTATTATAACTTATTTATCTTTAAGATGAATTATACCCATTATTAGATAGTTAATGAATTTATAAGCCTTCTGTCTTCATAATCAACAGATTTTTTGTTTCCTCACTGATTTTATATACAATTTACATTTCCTTGGCATTATTTGTTTCTTCTTTAATTAAATAGTAATTTTTTTGGGGGATTCAACATCTTGTGCTAAATTCCATAAAAAAATAAATTAAATCTATATTTCTATTATTTTATTTCTAACTTACCCTCAAATTGCTATTGAACATAAGATTATTTATTTTTCATATTGCCAAATACTCCAGTATCTGGCTTTTTTTTCTATAATTATAGCCCCTTTTTATTAGTGTAATACAAATATAATTAATATTTTGAATATATTTAAACTTTATTGTTATTTTTGTGTGAATATATGAAATCTTATCATATCATCATCATCATATTTATAGACCCATCTGAAACCGCTGTGTGGTGTGTGGCTTCCTTTTATAGAGTCTGGACCAAATGTCTCATTCTTGAACCAGCTCTCTTCTCCTGCTCCATTCAATGCCTCGCTTCCGGAATGTGTCCTTAACACCGTCCTCCCAGGTGATGCGGGGTCTTCCTTTGGGCCTTCTTCCTTCCATTTGTGTCTCATATGTTTTTCTGGCGATTCTTTCTTGATCCATCCTGAGGTGGTGTCCGAACCATCTTAGTTTGTGCTCCTCCAGGATGCTCTGTGCCAATTTTATGTCGAGACTGGCCCTTATGGTGTCATTCCTGATCCTGTCTCGTCGGGTCTTCCTTTCTAATTTTCGCAGGTACCTCATTTCCATAGCCTGGATCTGGCTCCTGTGCATTGAGGTGAGGATCCATGATTCCGATGAGTATAGCAGGAATGTTGACTTGTAGACTGCCACTTTAGTCTGCTTGGTCACCTCTCTTCTTCCCAGGAAACCCCTTCGGACCATATTAAACATTCTCCCAGCTGCTCCTATCCTCTGAACTATTTTCTCGTCAATATAGCCACTTTCGTTGAGATGGGCACCAAGATATTTAAAACTTTTTACCTGCTTCAATCTCTCTCCCCCAACTCTCAGCACTCTCATTATTCTTCCGGGTTTCTTTCCTATTTTCATACACTTAGTTTTCCCAGGATTGATTATCATATTAATTTTTGTTAGTTCCTCTTGGAGTACATTTATGTTGTGTTGGAGGTCTCGGTCATTAGCAGCTAGCAAGACGAGGTCATCACCAAAGGCTAACGAGGAAAATCGGATGGTTTTGCAGGTTTCTGTGTTCTAACTGGAACTGCCTCATTTGAAATTTAGCCCTCCTTAGTGCCAAATCTAGGGTTATTATAAAAAGCAGCTGACTTAAGCTACTACCTATTGACGTCTCGAATTCTTTTGATATGTGGTTTCTGGTTCTAACCACATTCCTTCTCTTTTTATAGAGACTCATCACAGCCAATGTTGTTCCTCGGTCCATACCTCCCTATAGTGCCTGCTCTATATCTTCCTTCCTCACTCTGTCGAAAGCCATTTGGAGGTCCACGAAGCAGATGGAGAGCTCTTTATTCCTCTCAACATCCTTTTCCGTTATTTGTCTCATAGTAAAGATTAGATCCTGCATGCTTCTTTGATTTCTGAAGCCGTATTGTTCTTCTCCAATCTGTCATTCGACTATTCTTCTTATTCTAGTCTCCTCTATTCTAGAATAGATTTTTGCAGGCACGCTGAGAAGAGATATCCCTCGATGATTACTGCACTCCTGATTGTCTCCTTTCTTCAGAATGGGCACAATCACAGCTACTTCCCAGTCCTTGGGGATCTTTTTCTCCTTACAGATCAGGTTTAGAAGATGGAGGAACATATCTTGGCCTTTATTTCCCATGTACTTGATCATTTCCGGGGCAATTTCATTAATTCCTCCAGCCTTTCCTAGTTTTACTTTTGCAATGGCTTCCTGGAGCTCCTCTTCGCTAATGTAATTGTCTTCAACCCAGTCTTCCTCTGCCCTTCTCTGGTTAACATTTAACGCATCATCTCTTTCTTCCAGCAGGTCTTTAAAATATTCCCTCCATCTTTCCATGATGCATTCCTCACGCCATATGATGTCCCCGTTTTTATCTTTACCTTTTAGCGAAGTCCGTCATTCCTTCCTCATTCCTTTGAGGACCTTATAGAAGATTTTCTGGTTTTCCTCAAGTTTCTGACCAAAATCTTCCCAAGATCCTCTCTTCGCTTGTATAACTTTCTCTTTGGCTTCTTTTCTCTTATCTTTGTAAGCCTGATAAACATTAGATGTTTTCAGACTCAGGTAGTTCTTCCAGGCTTTCTTATTTTCATGGATCGCCTTCTTCACATCCTCGGTCCACCAGGCAGTTCTTTTGGAATTTAATCCAACACTCTTCTCGCCGCAAACTAATTTTGTGGCGTCAAGGAGGATCTTTCTTAAAGCTGACCAGCTTCCGTCTATGTCATCACAGTCCCATGGTCTGTTACGGTCTAGCACTAATCTTGCAACTTCTTCTTGAAAATAAGTAGCCATTTCATCCTTCTTTAAGCGGTATGCTTTCATGACCTTTTTCTTTTGGTTTTTGTTTCTTATTTGTGGATTTACTTCGTTCCAGACTCTGTTAAGCTGTAGGAGATAGTGATTGCTTCCAATTTCGAAACCTCTTTTGACTCTAGCGTCCCACAATTCCCGAACCTCTTCCCTGTTTACCAAAATATAGTCTATAATAAATCTTTCATTCCTACCGGGTTCATCTCTTGTTTATCTATGTTTTTCTTTATGTGAAACCTTAAAAAAATTAAATCTTTAAATATTTTTGATGAACTTCGTTATTTAACTTGATAAACATCAATGTTGGTTATTTAATTTTAGGCATCGTTTACTGTCTCTATTATGATTTATTTTGTATGATTAGGAGACAGTGAGAAACACTTAATTAAGTGATGCTGCCCATTTCAAATAGTTTACTGCATTTTATACAGCATACTTATCAATCTAAACAGACATATGTTAATATATGGATATATAAATAAATACAAGAACAAAAAATGACAGCCGTCATAAATTTAAAATACAAAAATGTTAAATTGACAGATCACATGCTGATTGAATATATTGAAAAAAAAAAAAAAAAATAGATTATAATATCCATAATGATAAAAGTATAGTTGACTGTTAAGATGAATGGAGAAGAAGATAATCAGGCATGCAATAAAAGAGAAACACCATATCTAAGTAGAAATACTTTATTAATATTACAGTTGAAAACATTTAAAACACAATATAAAAAGAAACTCTTATAGATAACCATATAAATCATAACTATAATAAATAAAAAAATACTTGCATAAAATATAACAATAAGACTATATAATGCTTAATATTATTTCTATTACTGTATAATTATTAAATTTGTTAAAATTGTTTATAGCTCGGAAAAGCAAATGACACTGAGGAAAACAGGGAGCTTGTGAAAGAATTTCTTGCTTTTGATAATGAAATAGGAAAAATTGCTGGTGTATGGACAGATATTGAAACAAACATCCAAAACTATTTGTGAGTTATATTTTGTTTAAATATGTTGGAATATTGTGTTCATAATTACATTATTGAACTAAGCATTTTTTAAATATATTATTCTAAAATTAATTAAAGTTATAAATAATTTTTAAACACTAGTAATGTTCTCATTAATGTTTAAATAACATTTCTGCTTATTGATATTTTTTTTAATATCAGCTATAATTAATTTATGTATACATAACATTTTGTGTTTATGTAAATATAGTTTCTAACTTTAGATTCTAGGCAAAGGCTTTTAGCATTTTTATGAATTAACCAATTTAAATATGTTGAGATGCCGAACTTTAACTGTAGAAATTCTCGTTTTAATAATTAACTTCTGGATGGGTTTAGCTTTGAGCTCAATCCTGTTTTCTAGAAGACTTCAATTCTCATTTAATGAATTCACTAAAGGTGCAATTAAGATTTTACCAATGTACTTATTCACAATACCAAAATAACTTATTCATAAACCAACCAATATTTTGGCTTGAAATGGATGGTCAGTGTCTATTAAATTATGATGAATATCATTAATGGTGCTCTCTGTAAAAATCTGTAATTTTGCTTAGTGTGATGTAAGTGGTAAATTTGTAGGAGGAATGGTCTCATAATAATTAAATAAGAGCTACCATCTCTTCCAAATCCTGTAATATTCTGTTTTAAATTGAATGGTCTTTTTGATGTTTAAAAAGTTCTATGGGTCTGTTATATCCTCAATTTATTTACTCTAGTATTCTCTGTATACATTCATATTGTAAATGGTCTCATACCTGTTCTTTTTTGTCATTTATACATGTCTCACAAGCAGTTAACTAACTCATTGTGTCAGTTGGTATTGTGATAATCGATCCATTTTAGAAAAGTATTTTCTCTTTATGTAAATGTTATCCATTTAATAATAAGTGAGGGAGTTTCTCTAAAACCTTGAAAATAAAAACTGAATTAATTTACTTGATACCATTTTTTTCCTCTCCATTTTTCAGTAATATTGATACTCTATATTTTTTTTTTTTTCAATTCTTTGCATGCAAATCCATCCTCAGAAAGTATATCTTGTTGCATCTTCAGATATTTTGATATATCATGCTTGCCGATTCATCTTTAATATATTTATTCTTAAATATATATGAAATATTAACTAAATAATTTGCTTCACAATATGTTTTTTACTTACAGATCATTTATCATTTGAATGCTGGATAGTTTGGCTACGTGTTTTTATTGTTCATTTAATTCTAGAGCTGTATTTTTTAAGACGAAGTGGAGCAAAGTCCACATCAGCGTGAGATTCTTATTCACTGAAAACCACCTCCCTATTCTTCTTCACCACCCTGTGGAACTGCTGTCAGGCATTAATTCACAGGGGGGTGGGCTGGCTAGGTGTCTACTAAGTAATTTCCGCTACTAATTATTATCCCACGAGCAGACCTCGTCTTTCTCCTCTTGTTTACGGAGCTTTCTGCAGATGTTAGCTGCGTAATTTGCTACAGCATTCCAGTTTTCCTCCGCAGAATTCATCTGGTTAACTAGGTTTTCTTGGAGTAACTGATGGCCCAGATTCCTGGTTAGATCTCTCTTGCAAATTTCAGGCAACAGAATAATACATGCTTGTACTGTTTCCACTAGGTTTTTGCTATTGGGGCAAAATGATTCATTATCAAGTTTGAACCGAAACAGAGAGACCCTGAAACACCCATGCCCATTAAGCAATCGAGTAAGGTAATGATCAACCACCCCATGTTTCCGGGCTTTCCATGTCGAGATATCTGGTATCAAACAGTGGGTCTATCTTCCAGAAGAAATGCATCCCAGCGTCTTTACCATTTTTGTACAGTATCATTTTATTTACAGTTCCACTCGTTTTCAGCGGATGGTGAAGCTGTGTTTTTATCTGTTTGAAACATATTGTACTTTTCATTACCTTTAATTTTCTTGTTTGTATTTGTATAAAAGTTTGGTAAGTGGTAAAATATCAATGTATTTATGGTTTGAGGTAAAATGTTAAGGCAGTGCTATTGAAGTATGGCTCTCACCAGCTCTATGTTATTTGTATGATAATTTACTGAAGCAAAATTTGGTCATAAATCTGTTTTAAATGTTTTTACATTCTAAAATATCTAAATTTCCAATAATAAATTTCAAATCTTTAATTATGCTGGTCATTTTGATGGATACTGAAGATCACTATTGTTAGACTTTAATTGTTTATGGAGATTAAAGGTAGCCACTTCACAAAAAACATCTCACAACTAGTTGTGATATATGTGATAATATAGAAGGATCAATTCAATTTGAAATTGATAAGTTGTTTTCCACTTCGTTAATATTTAGTTTTTTATAAGACTGGTTTCAAATTTTAAACATTCATCTTCGGATTACTCAATATCAGCAATTTAATATGCAGATTATTTTTATTATATTAATGTAAAAATATAAGACAAGAAATTAAATGCATATTGGTACTCACTAAGGGAAGAGTATAACAAGTACAACAGCTTATCCAGAGCTGCAACAAGTTATCTTGTCTTTCACTTCCCATGGAGAGTTTCTACATGCTTTCGATATCTTGTTATATTAATATATGAAATGTAATCTGTATATCAAATTGCTGATGTTTTAAATGTCTGTATTGTTTTAGTACTGGAAATGAATGTTTAACATTTAAAACTAGTTGCTTCATAAACTAAATATCATATAATATCATAGTAGTGGCAAAAATTGTAACTGATTAAAATATTTCTAGATGATTAACAGATATTAACTAGCATTTTGTTATTAAAAGAAATGGTTTTAAAAAGTTTTTTTTTCCCCAATATAAATGGTACTTTTTTTCTCAACAGTTGATTATTTATACCATGTACATGCCAACAAAGTTTATACTCTAGATTGAAGACTATATAGGTGTAATATGTCTCTTTAGATTAAATATATCAATAGAAATGGAATTAGTAGAAGAACAAATTCTTATGGGACACACAGTTACATGATAACACATAAATTCACAAATTAAAGGTTTATTAGTCTAGCCATGTTTTCTCATGATTGTTTTTTTATTTTTTTAATTGCTGATTTAGCACATCAGAAAATAAACAAAAAGACACATAAATGTGCAGACTCAGTAAGAGAATAGTGAAGGAATGAGTATTGTTAAAAGTATGCCTGAATGGTAGAGATAAGTATGAAGATTGTTCAAATATTATTGGTTTTTTCAAAAAATCATTCTTTGGAAAAAGAAATATAGGTAGGTGGGTTGGAATCAAATAGCTGAGGTATGTATGGATAACCTAAGATGAGGAGTTCAAGAATATTGGAAGATTTTTAGTTCTTAAAGTATTATTATTGGAATGTATTGAGAAGGTATTGTTTTCAGAAAGAAGAATAAAGCTACTTTAATTCAGCAATTATTTGATATCATTAACTAAAAGTCTGTCTATTTAACCGAAGAAATAATGATTTCTTGACCTCTTTTACTTGTTATTTTACCATTCCATAGTGTCAAATAACACCTAGAATATACCCCCCAGTGTACATATTATAATAATTTAAGTATTTATTAAATTGCCAAGATAATTTAATTTTTTTTTTTTTTTTATGTTCATCTTTTCTTTAAAGTTGGTTCAGGCATTTTCATGTTTGTAATATTTAAACGTTCGTCATACATTCGCATTAGATAAGTCGGTGATAGTAGTAGGTTATATTTTTTTTATTAATAACAGAAATGGCTGCTCTAGGCCAAGAATCGCCTTCTGTGAGGACAGTAAAGATGCCAGGAAATCTGCTTAATCACCGTGGGTGTTGGGCTCCTGAATTAGCAGATGGTCCAGCTTTATCCTCTCAGCTGTATACAGGTGGCTCCATGTTTCTTTAATTGATCTGTGTAGGTTAACTTGTGCATATTTATTGATATCTAAAAACTTACCCATAATACAATAAAATCTACCAATTTTAAATAAAATTTGTTTTTCAACCTCTGTAACTATATTTGGATAAGAATTCAAGTAAAAATTGTCTATGCAAGATCATGAAGAGTACGTATAATCTTTTATATATAAAAAACAAAAGCTTATTTTAACACTAGATTTGATATTAAATTTCTAGAAATACTAGATTGAGAATTAATTATTAATATTCTAGAGCTGCATCATTAGATTCGTCTCTAGATAAGCAGTGATTTATACCTGCCATGATGAACATTACAGTGTCTGTTTTGATGCTGTTAATATTTTTATTGACCATATGTCTTTTTTATAGCTAGTAATACATTGTAGAACAAGGTGCAAAGGAACTTCCTGATGATAGCAGTTTATACCTCTGCCTAGTACATGACTGTCTACCTGTCTTCTATTGATGAGTTGGTTTGTTGGTTAATTATGGGAGCTAAGCCATCTCTTATAGTTTCATCTGTTATATTCTTTCCCCTTGTGAGGCAGTTGTAATTTTTATTTACTTTGCCTAGATTGTGGCATTCCCAGTCTTATCTATGCACCGTAGCTCTTTATTAATAGATAGTTTTACTATTAGATCTCGAATTCTAGTAATTGACTAAATAGAAATTTTTTATTGTATTGTCCATTTCTTTAATTTGTTATTGTGGTCTAATAATTGGTAGTCTTAAATCAGTAAATTTTTATTGATTTAGTTCTCTTATCATTTTTTGAGTTATACCATGAATTGGTTTTTCTTTTACTGTCCTTTTTTCTTCACTTATTTTTTTTTTTAACACATTAACATAGCTATCCTATTATGTTAACTATTCACATTTATTCCTTAACTTCTTTTTTAATTACAGCCTTGCCATTTAGTATTGTATAGATAATCATTCATCATTCATAACCACTATGTTGGCAACAACTTATTTTATTTTTTTTTTATCTTTAAGTAAAATTTTAACATTAATTTACTGGTTTAATAGTTTGAATTATATCAATTAGCCTTCAATATTCAGAGTCCCAGTTTTGGTAATATCCTAAAATATAGATCTATTAAATAATCATCAAAACCCTACTATCCTACCAGTTAATAATAATAGTTTATGCAAAATTTATAATATTCTTCAACAATAAGTAAGGCCTGGATTTAAATGCAACAAAAAAAATTGATATCTATCATATAATATGCCATAAAAATTATGAAATGTAATATATTACTTAAACTGTATTTTATAATAATATAATATAACTAAATTGTTAAAAAAGGTAATAATGATAGAATATTGAGCTATAAGTTCCAAAAAAAAAAAAAAAAAATTACTTTACAATCAATTATTGTATTCATTATATAGAATTTTGTGTAGTTTTTCACAATATTTTACTTTTTATAGTGACACTAACCAAATTTCTAAAAATAAAGAGGTATTTCTTCCATTTTTTTTTTTTTTTCAATTAAATCAGCAGCACCAAAACTGATAATTTTAAGACAATTATTATATTTGACAACCTTATGCATTTTAAAAATGCTTTGTGTGGAACACTGACATTTGTCAGCTTATTATTGTTTTTACTCTTGAAAAGACCTCTCTATATCCACTGATGTTAAAAGGGCATTCTTATATATTTTTTTCAAATCTATGGGTTATGAATTTTATCTTTAGTTACTGAAATGCCACTATTCCTAAACCAAATTTTTTAAGTAAAGACATATTTCTTCAATTTGTTTTTAAAATAGTGTCGACTTCACATGCTATGTTTACTAAGTTTTTATACTAACTTCCAGCCGTGAAGCAAGGGACAAGCTTCTTTTTTCAATTTTTTTATATGTTCCACTGAAAACCTTAGATTAGTTTCTTTAAAAGCTAAATCGTTTGGTTTAGTGGGTCTATAAAATTAAATTTTTGAATGCTTTGAGTGTCATTGTTTAATTTGATTTCGTTCACATCGTTTTGAGTTCTATTCAAACCACATGCCACATTTTATTATCACTAAGACTGAAGCAAAAACTTATCAGGTATTACTTCTTTATATTTACTAACCCTTCAGTGGGATTTCTGGAACATTTACTTGTTATTGACTAGTTCATTTACGCTAATGGTGTCTGGATTTTTTTCTGATTGTAGGCATGAGCTAACCTGGTTTTGTAAATCATTTTATTAAAAATAGTTTTTAAAATTTGTTGGCTTTTACCATCTATGGAATAGTGTCTGTTACTGGTAGGATCACTAAATTTAAAATTTAGACATTGTCTAAAATTACTTTTAGATTGTTGTTTACAAAATGGCTATTTGCTTTATGACTAGTTTTATTAAACCCTTAGCAGGCAATGTCAAATAATTTTTGACTTTCTTTACTTAAAATCCACTAACATATTTGCTACATGAAGACCTCAGAGATCTATGGTGTCAGCTAATGTAATATTTTCCTGTATTCAATTCTAATGAAATAGAAGAAATACATTTTGGTGTGATCCTGATTGTATTTGTAAAAGACCAAGTCAAAGTACAGAAACTGCTTATAGTTGTTACCTTGCTATTTTCTGGAAATACTTCTGGAGTAATTTTCTATCCAAAATAAAAAGATTTCTCACTACTTCAGAGCCTAAATTCATTATTCGCCAATCACAACTACCTATTTATACTTAATTTTTATAAACAAATTTTCATTTCATTTTGATTGGTGGGACAGGGAACAGTGGAAGGAAAGTTTGACCTGACAGAAACCCGACAAAGGGAAACACTGTTTCAAACAAGAAAAAGAAATTTTCATTTTAATTATAGATGGTAATTAATCTAAAATCTAAAAATATGATTAACATTGTGTCAAATATTAATTTTTTACTTCTGGATTAAAATGATTAATTTAAAATATCTGTAATATATGTATTGAAAGCTTAAATATGTATAGTAGTCAAATTTTGGCCTAATAAACAGGGCGGGCCATTTACTCTACCATAATGGTTAATAAAAATATACCAAGACGTTCCAACCTTCCATGCATGTTCAGTACTCATTTTCCTTACTGTAGTACGTTGGTGAATTCATTAAACTGAAATAACAGTATATGTGTGTCCATGAATAAACTTTATTTTAGCAGTTCAAAATCTTTTTTCACTCTCCCTGTAAAATCGGCTTACCTTGACTTAGTACTTTTTCCATGTCAACACCTCAATTTTTAATATTTTATACCAAATATTATTAAGTTCTTACTTTTATGATTACCTGATTTTTTAACTAGGTTTCATTTTATTTTTGAGAAGATGCTCAATTTTACAAGTAGGGTAGGGGGTAGGGGGAAAAGACTGCACAAATGTTAAGCCTTTAAAATTATTACGACTACATATATTTAAGACTCAAACATCAAATTACAGTTTTTGAACCAAACACATTTTATGAAAATGAATCTGAATTGTTCAAGTAATTGTGAACAGTGAAAGCTGAAGATGCAATACAATATAATATGTTTAGGGAGTGTTTGTTTTATTTATTTGTCTTTAGGAAAAGCACTAATACAGATTGTATTGACCTTAACTTTGCAATGAGAATGTAAGTAGTTTATTATACTACTTAATGATTCTCAAATATAATCTTCTTTTTCTGGTTCTATTATCCATTTTGAGCATTGGCCTTTTCCGCAACCTTCCTCCACCTGTTCCTGAACTTGGTTTCTTCCCTCTAGTTCCTTGTATAGAGAGTCCTGAAGTTTGCTAAAGGAATATAATACAGACGTCCTACTACTTTGCCAAATAAATTTCATAGTTTATATTGTCATTTTATTAATTTTAATGTACTACTGTATTGCAAACAAAATCAAATGTACTGTCTGAACTATATAATAATTAAAAATAAAAGATCCTATCAAATGATCAATTTTGTGAGTCACTTTTTACTCTTATAATTTAATGTGACAGCTGAACCACCCATATCAACTGTATATTTATTTTCATTTGTTGAAGATTGCAAAAGCCACATCATTTTTTTAGAAATATTTATGTTCTTAATTGAAAAATAGCATTTATGATGTTACATTATTTTTTTCCTTTTAAAATTTTATGCATTTAAAATAAAAATAAAATTAACGATTAGGTATAAAATATTTCCAAATGTAATACACTCTACACTATACACACTCTTTATTTTATATATATCATGTGTATATGTATGTAATAAACAACTCCAATCTCCAATTAAAACGACCTTAATTGTAATCAGACTCACCATTCATATTTCCTTTTTTTTTTTTCCTTTTTTTTCTTTGTTTTATTTTTAGGGAACATAAAGCAACACTCAATGAGAAGAGGAAATTTCTCATTCACGATTGGGAAGAATTTAAGGCTGCTAAAAGACATGAAAACATGGGGCTTTTTGAAAGGCCTATGTATGTATCTATTTTCTCTATATTTCTCTGAAAAGAATTTAGTTTTATGTAATTTCATGGTTTGTTCTATTTACATGGATTTCAAAATTTATGATATTTTTTTTTTAAATGTTATCAAATTGATGTACTGGTAACACCTCCAGTAGATTTTTATTTATCGTTGCCTGCTTAAAGGATTTTGCTTTTCCTAAAATCTAGTTTTATATTAACGATTATTCTTTTTTTTATGATGTTAATTGTCTTTCAAACATTGTTTTAAGTTGGTAAAATCTATCAATGCCATTGGATCATTTTTTGTTCCTGAAGTCTTCTAAAATTCCTGCATC
Organism: Euschistus heros; assembly: GCA_003667255.2. Taxonomy (NCBI): domain Eukaryota; kingdom Metazoa; phylum Arthropoda; class Insecta; order Hemiptera; family Pentatomidae; genus Euschistus; species Euschistus heros. The sequence goes on from RCWM02000012.1 coordinate 2,203,029, forward strand.
ATAACCATGTCCAACACCACTGTCAAGTCAACCACTTGGAACACAATCCACTTGAAAATCTTAAGCTGTTGATGTTTCCTCCTTTGAACTTAATGTTTTAGGATCATCTTAGATATCAACCTTAGGTAAACTGATGTATCCGATCTCCTTTGTAATTAGCTTTTCTTAGCAGAAGAAAGATTTGTTTCTTTAATACTTTTTTTTTACTTAATTTATCTTTTTTATATTTGTTAATATTTATATATTACTTATACATAATACATCTTTTAAGTGGTCACACTATACTAGGTTTTATTTTTCTGATTTTAGAGTATTTAAGTAGTTGTTACTATTATTTCATTAGACATATATTAAAAAATTGCCCACGGTACAACACATATTTCGAGGAAAGGTAGGTAAAGAGATATAAACCTGAAATGCTAGGTAAAAACAGTTATATTATTGAAAAAAATAATAGTTTCTTAAAAAAATGTAATCTATACAATAAATAAAAAAAAAAAAAAAAAAAAAACCTGTACCACTTACAACCCATGAAGAGTCTCGAGTTCAGTACTTAGGTAGGCTGTACTGTTTCTGAGCCAATGGTTGTGAAAGGAGGTGATTTCCCCCAATTAAGGGTACCCACTTTTTAGGAGGCTGGGTGTGCCCCAGGAGGGTCTCCCGACCTCGAATTCGATCCATGGCTGAAATAACAGAAAATAAATTTTCTGCCTTCAGTCAGACTCGAACTCGAACTCCTGTTCCTTCATTCACTTTTATAACCATAACGTTGCACACTATTGATTCCTTGACTTTCCAAATGATCCAACCCTACCTCAAATCTATAGACTGGCTGGAATACCCAAAATAGCATATTTTGATACAATGGTTCAATTCCCAACTTCCAACCTTTTTTTAACCCATCCTTAATAAATAGGCTTTTCAAAAAATATGGAAAACATGTCATTCTCCAGTGCCATGGATAACTTAAAAAAATCAAAGTGTTAATGAGGACTAAAGACATCCCTAGAAGAAAATATATCCAAATCTTTAAAAGGCCTAGTTCAAGCCCAAATATTTCCTTCAGGCAAGAATACTTTCTTAGTTCATTCCTTATATAAATTTCTTTCCACACTGTCACGTTATTTAGGCATTAACTTTAAAGTCATCAGTAAATTCCTGTCAACAGTGCAATGAGATGGATCCTATGTTTATTTCTGGCTGCATTCTGGTAGTCCCTAATTCCTAGTCCCTCGAATCGATTCTTGTTTGGTTCATGGCTGCTCAGCATTTCCCTCTTTATTTAGTGCATATAATAATGACATATATCCCTTCATTAGACATTATTCCTCTTAATTTTATGCTGATAATTCCTAGATTGTCTCTCGTTTTTCCCAAAGAGCTTTGGGACTTTATCACAAAAATTCAAACAGATTTTTACATGACATCCACTTTGACCACTGCTAACAAATTGAAATTTAATGTAGACAAATTGAAGGCTATTATTTTGGGTTTTAATTTTTTCCTCAGCTCCCCTAACCAGAATTCCCAATTTCTCTATAGACTCCTGTTCTTTTAACATCCAATATTCCATTACAAAACTTGCTATTCTAAATCCTCTTCTGGAAAGATGTTTCCTTTATAACGTGATGCACCATGTCCCCTCTCCGACTCCTAAATCAATCTTGTCATTTCCTCCCATAATGAATCCTCCAACTGCTAATATCTTCCCACATATTCCCCCATTTTGATTATGGTAGTGTGTTATATGGAGATCTTGGAATCACAAGATGCAAGATTCAAGATTATGACTGTTGCTTGAGATTCATTCTAGGGATCCCCCGTCATAATCAGACTTACACCACTAAACCAAGGTAAAACGGTTGTTCACCTCCAAGTATTCAGGCCCTATTGTATTCCTTTTTAAAATTAAATGAAGGTTTACCTTTATTGCTAATGCTTTCCACATATATTAAGTTTGTAATCATAAGGTATAGTTGACTGTGATCTATAGGAGATGTAGATAGGTAGGGTAGGCAGTCATAGATACTCAGCAGATTAAAATAAAATGTTTATTTTATTTTAATTGTTAAAGCCAACGTTTCAACTTGCATTGCAAGTCTTCATCAGGGCTAAAAGAAAAGAAAACAAGCAAAAAGGTATGAATACATTGTAAAGTTATATGAATAAACACACACCACAAAACATAGGAATGAGTGAGAAAAAATAAATAAACATAAAATGAAAAATAAATAAATGTATAAGAGTAAGGATAGTAACATAAAGGCAATATCTAAAGGCCATAAGGCCAATAAAGACTATTGAATTGAGGTTAAAATGAGAATAAATTAAAATGAGTGATAGTTACTTAAATGCTAATGAGTAATTTCGACAAAATAATTGGTGAACATTAACAATGTAGATGCTAAGTTGTTCAGATAATGAGGGCAAGTTACTGAGTTAATACTTAAAGGAGTTAATACTTAATGAGTAGCTACAGAGTTACTGAAACATTGAGGACAGATAACTGAATTAATATCTGAAGGCACTGAAGCTAAGACACTAAATGTAAACTATTGAATTAAAATTGAAAAGAATATTTCAGGAGTGATAGTGAATGAGTAAATATAACAATATAATAGGTAAATATAAGAAATAGTAGATATAGAGTTTATGAGATATAGTGGTTAAGCTAATGAGTTGATACAAATATAGAATAAAATTACTATTAACAGTAGGGAGTTAACTAGATAGTTAATAATAAATAAAATTATGCAAAGTACAGCTATAAAGTAGTGATAAATATATTGATACATATGATAAATATTAGGACATATATAGTAGGGTAATTACAAGTGTGTACAGTGGAAAGAGAAAGGAAATGAAATAAGGGGCAAATGTGAGGAAAATGAAATTTAGCAAAAATTGTGCACTAACATTTAAATTGGAGAAAGGAAAAGGATATATTAATGATTAAAGGATGAATATTGAGTGGTAAAGAACAAACAGCAAAAACAAAAAAATAAAATAAAAGTAAATAAAAAATATTTTTATAAAGATGTATAAACTAAATATTAGTTTGTGTTCATGATGGTTGTTGATGGAATGGCTCCAGATCCATTATATGTGATTTGTCACTTTGGGATAAAGGACGAAGAACGTATGGACTGATGGTCTTTAGAACTAAAACATGAAAGTTGTTTCAGAAGAAATTCTCAAGTATAGTATTTATCTATTTTGCTCTACAACCGAGGGGTGGTTCCTGGTCTCCTCTAAGAGCTTCCACCATTCAGCTCTATCTGCTGCCGCTGCCAGTTTGGAATATTGTGAGATTTTATTGAGTCAGCTGCCCTACTGTCCATCCATCTCAGTCTGGGCCTACCTCACCTGGTTCTGTCAATCCTGTCTTTGTGGGCTTTCCTAGGAATATCTCCATCTTCTGTTCAGATCACATGCCCAGCTGAGATATCATTGTACAAATACTAGACTGCATTTAATAAAATATCAGCATTGCCTTCAATGTAAGCGTACAAACAAATTAATTATAAATAAATATTTTCCAATCTTGTCAAGTTCTCTTTTATAATCACAATCATTTTTTAGATTTAAAGCCTTCAAATATAATTTATGTGTAATGTTTTATATTCTCTATAACATCTGAATTTTTTGTCAGGGTGCTATGTAATAATCATAGGTCAATCTGAATAGTACCACTTACTGAAATATTTTATATTTCCTTTCATTTATTCAATAATCTCCTAAATCCTTTCTATCATTATAAAGATACTAATAATTTAAAACAATTTAAAGAAATTCTTAATAGTATCTTGGCAATCCATATCTGATGAGGTTACTTTTTTTTTTTTTTTTTTTTTTTTTTTTCTCTCTTTTATTGTTATCTTTTTTATTTTGCATTTAGTTGTTTGCTTATGGATGAGTCTTGGATAGGTCTTGTTAGAATGTTTCTGTATCCTATTGATATGTGAATATCAGGTTATCTTCGTTCACTTCACATTTAACTTCAGATAAATTAGCCTTTCCTTAAAGTTTAGCCTTGGTTCAACAATTATGTATGTCAATCAAAGCTTACTAATATGAATAGAGCTTGATAAATATAAGAAAAAGATTATCAGGGATGTAGTCAGGTAGAAATAAATAAACACGTCCTAGTATAAAACTTTATGGAGTGCAAATGTTTTGATCTTTGTAGTTGCTTAAATGGCTCATATTGCTGGCCTAATTTAACTTGATACTGCAATAAGTTTTCTTTTTTTCAATTTTTGTGCTGTTATTATTTTGAAATATCAAATTTAAAATTTCAGAATTTCGATGAATATAGATATTGTAACCAAGATAGCTAAATAAAAGATCTCATTGTCTCCTCAGTCAATGTTGGCATATTGTCTTTTCACCTATTAAACATTTTTCCTTAACAGCTTCTCTTATAAACTATTAGTTATTTTGTAGGAAAAGAATTAAATATTGAACATACTCCTGAAAATTTTGTCTGCCTTCATAAAAAGAACTATTAAGACATAATATTTGGTAAGTCTTCCTTAGCTTACTAATATATTTTTTTTGTTTTTCACTTATATAATTAAAATTTTGTTCCTTTTCACCAATTTTATATTTTCAATGCACCACCACCCATTCATATCCCTAATCTCTCTTGATCATAAAAACTCCTTAGTATAAGAACCAATCAGGTTCCATTCCAGTTCTGAAATCTCTTGTGTGTAGTAAAGATAGCTGCATATAGTCGTAATACAACTGGTAATATCTGAGATATTTCTTGTCTAGTTTCATTTTATATTGACAGAGGTTTATTGAAAGCAAAAACCTCTTCACCAATTCATTCTTCTGGTTGGAAAGGCTTTTCATATTCTTTTACTATGTAATAGCAGTTTCTGAAACCTAGCTCAGTTTCAATATCTTACCATGACCTCCTTTATGGTAAAGGAATCATGGTGATGAGGTTAACTAAAGGGGAGGGAAAAAGTGAGGTATTTGGCAGCAATAAGTTGCACCACTTTGAAATAATGCGCCCTTACCCACTTTAATCTGAATATTAAATTTAAAAAAGAAAAATATTAAATAATGAAAGAAAGGTGTAATTAACCATTCATTTATTTTATTAATATTATTAAACTTAATAATTTTACATTAAAATGTCTATTTTTTAGTTGTTTATTTAATTTTTCGGTCAACCATTCCTGAGCTGCAATGTCTCACCAGTGTTTTATGGTCATTGCGTCATTATCATCATGCTGTTCTACGAATTTTAATTCAACTTTAAAAATAACAATAAATAATAGAACCAGATATATAATAAATTGTGAGTTACAGTAATTTTTTTTGTGAATTGGAAAAAAGCATTTTTACTATATGAATCAGAGCTGCCAATGAGTCCATAATTCTATTTTCAGTTTCTTGCGCCTTGCCTCTACCTCCTCCTGTTGTAGGTTGTAATGTTATGTCCTTGTTTATGTTATGAATTTACAAGTGAATAAGTAACTGCACCTAATATATCATTTTCAGAACATTTTCTGTCATTAAAATGGATCAACAGTTCAGAATTATGCTACATATTATTACTTAACTACTTAAATGTGATTTTTCCGACTATAATTTGATAAGAAAATTACAATGTCGATTTTTTAATGTAAATTAATTTTTTTTTCTTACTCCTTGTAAATTTAAAATTATTTATGAGTCTTCCTGATAATGTATATAATAACTGATTTTATGTTGAAATGTTGGATTCTCTGTAAAAATGCCTTGGATTCGGAGGTAAAAATTTCTTATACTCCTGCATTTGCTGCATCACCTTTGTGTTGTATTCCAAAAATAATATGCCATTGGTAGAAAAAACTGGTAATCTTAGATCAGTTAACGACTTAATCTCAACATTTTTTTAAATTTTTGCTAGATCTTGTTCGAGGCAAGAAATCAATAGACGCACCATTTAAATGTGGTTCCACTCTCATTATATTTATTTTTTAAAACATGTATGTTTATTGGGAGAAAATTTATACTGAATATTTTCTTCAGAAATTTGAGGATATTTTCTTTTGAAATATTATCATGAAAAGTGTAATGCTTTTAATCCATATGTCATGTGTGGATTCAACTGATGTATGATGGAACTTGCTGACATTGTAGATTAGCTCAGAAATAAGTACTGCTATCACATGTTTATGAACCTTGGACAATGCAAATTGTAACGCTTAGTTTTAACTCCCCGCTTATTCAATCCATGTTTCTACAGGGCAATTCCTGTTAGTGTAAAAAAAAAAAAAATAGGTGAAAGTAGATCAAAAATGAAGAACAATGCCATAGACCTTTCTATTCCAATCTGTCGTAGAAATACGATAATAGTTGGCTTCTGGATGCAGATGCTATTAAAAAATACCACTTTTTGAGGTGAATTTTATGGACTGATGAGTCTGTTTTACAAGGGAAGGCATTTCTACCTTTCCATGTGGGGTATGGTTGGTTTATTCATTTTTGTACTGCAGTTGAATAGTGTTAGAAAATCATAGTTTGCCCAACAGATTGAATGGTGATAATTACTAGGATTTATTACAAAATATCCTACCGCAACTTCATCACGATATTTATAAATTCGGCAAAATATGATTTTCGAACACCATGATGCTCCGCCACATTATTTGAAAGCAGTACAAAAATGAATAAATCAAGGATACTCCACATGGATAGGTAGAAATGCCTTCTCCTGTAAAAACAGACTCAGCTGTCCTTAATATTCATCTCAAAAAGTGGTATTCTTCAATATCATCTGCATTCAGAAACCAACAGCAAAATTGAGGTCTATGTTCATTATCATTGGGTTTTAAAGCTTACATTAAAAATCTAAGAAAAATAAATTTCTAAATAATAATAATAATAAATAAATAATTGTAATAATATAAAATCCTTTGATCTGGTGTTGCTTTATTGACATTTTTCCTTTATTTTCCATGAAACAATTAATTTTTTCTCTGTTTTTTATTCCAATGAACAGTTTATTATGTTTAAAATAAATATTTCCATTAAGCAAATATCATAATGTCTTATTTACTCAAGTAACTGATTTTTATGCCAAATGAAAACTCCATGTTTTTCCGGTTTTAAAAGTAACTTTCTCCATGGAATCATTAATATGATCATACCATTTGCAAGCTGGTTAAATTTGCAAGTTTTCATGAGATTTGCAATTCTGTGGATAGTTTTTTCAAAAAATGGTGAGCGTTGAAGTATTATAAGACATTGTAACTTCCCTAAATAAGGTGGGGATCAAGCAGTTCTTTAGGTCCCAAGTTTGTAAGATTCAGGGTCACAAGTACTCAGCTGTTATGGGAAATGTAATGCTATATCCGAAAATGTGGTCAAAATTTGAAAAATGTTTAAACAAAGTGGAGATATTACAGCTTTTATGGCAAAAAACGTGGTTTCCTCAAAAAAGTCAATGAATTATCATATATCTGCAATGGATTGGAATAGAAATGTAAGGACTGCAGCATTTATCTTCATTTTTGATCTAGTTTCACCCAATTTTTTTTTTTTTTTTTCACTAAGAGATACTCACCCTGTATATAAGAAGCTTTATATTACCAGAAAAAAAACTGGGAATAACAATTTAGAGAAAAATAATTAAATTGTAAATTTATTTATAATCACATGTAATAATATTATAAGCTGATCATTTACATGCCGAACTCTTCAAGTGCGGGTGTGAATAGCTGATAAAGAGAACATAAGACCTGATTCTCACCATCTGGGGAGAAGGGGTTCTGCCAGAGGATTGGAAAAAGTCAGTCATATTTCCTGTATTCAAAAAAGGGGATAAACTTCAGTGTCAGAATTACAGGGGATTCTCTCTTCTCTCTTGTGGATGTATGATCCTCTCTAACTTCCTGTTCCGACGTCTCTTACCCTTTGCAGAGCAAAACCTAGGACCCTACCAGTGTGGATTTAGACAGAGATCTACCATTGATCAAATATTCTGCCTCAGAACAATCCTAGAGAGAGGACACGAATTTCAAATCAAAACCTACCATCTTTTTGTGGACTTCAGGGCGGCTTATGATAGCATTGACTGGAAAGAACTTTACAGGGCATTGGGGGAGTACAATATCCCAGATAAATTAATACGTCTGGTAAAGCTGACCATGAGAGATGTGAGATGTACTGTGTAGATTGGTGAGCAAAGGACGGAAGAGTTTCCCCTGGGGGGGGGGAAGGACTATGGCAAGGAGATGCATTAGCCTGCCTCCTGTTTAATTTGGTTCTTGAGAAGGTAGTGAAGGGTCAGTGTATACTAGGACAGTATATACTGGACAGTGTATACAAGGATGGTCCAGCTTTTGGCGTATGCAGATGACGTGAACATCATGGGACGGTCATTGGACTCCATCAAAGAGGGATTTCTAGCCCTGTTAAAGGCCACCAGAACACTTATGATGGAGATGAATGAGGGAAAGACTAAGCTCATGGTCATAGGAGAAGTACCCCGACCTAGTGAGTCCATTGATATTGGCCCCTTTAATTTAGAAAGTGGCCCAATTCACCTATTTGGGTTCAATGGTGACTAAAGATAATGCACCTGAGGTGGAAGTTAAGAAAAGAATGTGGATGGCTAAGAGGTGCTGTTTTAGCCTACATAAGGAACTTTCCTCTCGCCTTCTATCCCGGTGGAACAAGATCCATTTGTAAAAATCATGAATACACCCAGTTTTGTTGTATGGATCGGAGACATGGACTGTATCCAAACAGATTAAACATGACGTCCTTGTCTTTGAGAGAAGAATCCTTCATAAAATTTTGGGTGGAAGTTTTGTTGATGGAAACTGGAGAAGGAGAACAAATAATGACGTCTACTCAAAATACGGTGAAGCAGATATAGCTCAATCATTGAAGATTAGAAGGCTATGATGGGCTGGCCATGTGGCTAGAATGGAGGATGAGGCCATTCCTAAAAGGCTGTCAGTGAAACCTCTGTATGGCACGAGAAGAAGGGAAAGACCGAAGTTAAGGTGGCCAGATGGTGTTGCCACAGGCTCGAAAAATATCCTGGGGGTGAGGACCTGGATGGCGGCTGCACAAAACAGAGAAGACTGTAGGAAGCTGGTGAAGGAGGCCAGGACTCGTCACCGAGTTGTAGTATCATAAAAAAAAAAAATAAAATAAAAATAATAATATAAAAATATAACCGCAAAACACTATATTTTTAACCCAGATATTTATGAATATACAATAAAAATTACAACTATACTCCTATACATATAATTGTTTTTTATTATTTTAAAAGTTAAAAAAATACATAAATAAATAAAAATAAAAACAGGTTATTGTATCATACCTATATTTTATCATGAACTACTCAAAAGTTATTGATAAAAAAAGGTTGTTGATAAAATGGCTAAGGAAGCTTCCGGGTGCTCTGTATGTAATTTCAAAATCCTTTACTCAGATTTGTTCTCTATGATAAATGTTAAGCTGTTAGAGGACTGGCTAAGTGCATCAATGCGTTACAAGTGGGTTTGTTCTATAAATCACATTTTCCTAAAATATCGTTAGTTCCTTGGTTCCAAAAATCCACGATCGTAGATTAGAAGTTTGTATAGACTCTGGACCAATCATGATATATCAGGAGTAATAATAATAATAATAATAACTTTATTTGTAAAAGAACATGTTCTTGTATAAATGTTTCAAAATATTTACAATTTATGTACATACTTCTTATGAGTCGCTGACCGCACATCTTATTTAAGTTTGCAAAATATAAAGTATTAAGTTTCAAAATATAAACAGTTTATGTACATACTTCTTATGAGTCGCTGACCGTACATCTTATTAAAGTTTGCAATGTAAACAAAATATTACTCACACTATTATATATACTATACATAATTAAAATCTGTTTTTAAATGCATAATTTTACTTAATTCATGATTAATAATTGATACATATATACACATAAACATAGAAATTTTATATCTGTCGGGACGATAAACAAATTGTTGTCTGTTTCAAATGCCGTGTTATTTTTCATAGTAAATGCAGTCAAATATCAGATAAAGATTTTGAGGCAGTAAAATCATTAAAAAAAAACATGGTGCTGTACAAGTTGTTCAGATAAATCATCTATTGAAAAATTAATGAGTCCTCCATCAAATGAACCAACATGCTCCGATATACTTAAGGCATTCAACCAGCTCGGCGCGAAGGTCAACGAAGATATAAAAGATTTGAAATCTTCTATTGAAAAATATGGTGAGCTTAGTTTTGAATTAAATGATAGGCTTACTAAAATCGAAAAGCATTTAGAAGCGCTATCTAAACGGATGAAAGAATTGACAATAGAAAATTCAAATTTAAAAACGAAAGTAGGTGAACTAGGGATTCGCCTGAATAGAGCTGAGCAAGGATTACTTCGTAAATCTATTGAAATTCACGGCATCCCAATTCGCTCGGGGGAAACACCTGCGGCCATAATGACAAGTGTAGGGGCAGGTCTTTGTCTGAAGTTAAGCATAGAGGATATAGACCAGATCGAGCGCCGCAGACCAAGGAAAGAGGATACTCGACCTCCACCTGTTATAGTTCGTTTCGTGAGGCAGACTCTCAGAGATGAGCTCTTACGAAAAAGAAGGGTTAGGAGAAATTTTTCGACGAGGGATATGGGGTGGCAGGAGAATGACTCTCACCGCGTATATCTCGGACTCCTACAAATAGACATTTGTAGTGGCTCGCCAGACAGAAGAGATTAGCGGGAAAAATCAAATACGTTTGGTTCGCCGCCTGTAAAGATGATGGCCACCCAGTGGTTATCATTGATAAGCAACAAGACCTCAACACCTTCTGACTTACCAGTCCTTATCTTCTTATCGGAATCGGACTTTTTCACGGACTATATATACTGCTCTACGGTTCTCGATATTTATACTTTTTATACTCTATATACTTTTTTTCCAATGTTCTCTCTGACTCACGTGATAAACTGTTCCTCGAAAACCTATTTTTTTCCTACATCTCTTTATAGTTCCGTTCTTCCCTACCCACCACACTTCCTCGTCTGATATCTGGCTAGACTTGTTCATTATTGACATAGAAAAGAACCTCCTCGCTTCTTCTCAGTTACCTGTTCCTTTCCTATCCTCCCATGATCTAATCCAAATATCTTACAATATCCAAGCACCTTCGTTCCGCCCGAAAACTATTGCTTTCCGCAATATAGAATCCCTAACCCATGAAAAGATCCTTCCAGAGATTGAAGCTCAGAACTGGACTGAAATTCATATCTCCTCCTCGATTGACTCCATGGTAAACATCCTCACCACAAACCTCTTAAATATCCTTAACATTCATGCACCTCTCAAATCCTCCTCCTGCTCCTTGGATAAGTCCATTAATCAAACAGCCCCAACAAAATCGAGATGCAGCACATAGACGATTCAGACGCACGAGGATGACTGACGACTACCAAACGTTCAGGATGCTTCGTAACTTGACACAAACCTCGATTCGTCGAGCAAAATCCACTTGCCTTCTCTTCTGCTCCTGATTCCAGATCGAAATGGCATCTCCTCCGTAAACTTTCCCTTCCTGATTCACGCACATCTCCATCTACCTATCCTGTATCTCCTGAAGAACTAAATTCATATTTTTTTTCTTCCTTCTCTTCCGATTCTCTTCACCCTTCCTCCCATTCTACCTCAGCTCCTGCATACAACGATGCTAATTTTTATTTTTCTTACATCTCCCCCTTTGAACTTATTTTTTTTTTTTTAAACCGGCTGTGGTGGCACCTCAGCCAAGAGGCTCATTGTGCCTATGCCGTTTGTCCTGTACTATTTAGTACAGTCCTAGTGTTTTCATGTACCCTATTATGCTAATAGGGTCAATGTCCACACTCGGATCTATGATGATTTCTTCCCCAAAGTGAAGAAATCTCTCCTCCTTGCCAATATCTCGCATTCACATATGATATGGTAAGGCGTCTCATCCTCCCTATTACAGAATCTGCAAATCGGTGAGGTCTTGATTTTCATTGTACAGAGATGTTTGTTCAATCTGCAATGCCCTGTATACATTTCTGTCAGGTATTTGAGCTTGGCTCTGTCAAGATTGAGGAGTTGACTACCTCTTTTCTTGCAGTGCCCCCCCAGAAACAGTTTTGACTGTCTCAGTTTTTCCATGTGCCAGTTTCGAGAGGCAATGCTATTATAGAGCCCTACAATTTCACTTTTAGCTAGGCTCCATGCTATTCCACAGATAGGTTCAGGAGCAATAGGTTTGCTGTCCGAACCTTGTCTGGCCAGTTCATCAGCCTTCTCATTCCCTGCATTATTAGAGTGGCCTTTGACCCATTCTACCCAGATACTGTTGTTTTCAGCGAGCTTATTGAGGTATGTTTTGCAATCCTCCACCAGCTTAGATCTGGTTATGACATTTCTCAGAGCCCCCAAGGCAGCCTGGCTGTCTGAGTAAATCTTTATGGTTCTGTTCTGTGTTCTATCCTCAATTAGTTGTTGTGCACAGAAACAGATTGCCATTACCTCAGACTGAAATACTGAGGTATATTTCCCCAAAGGGAGAGATGTGCTCTTTTTATCGCTCAATCTCCATATTCCTGCTCCTGACTCTTTCTTGGTTAGGGAGCCGTCGGTGTAGCAATTAATGCCATTGCATTTTTGATGTTGCCTCTCGATGTCTATTTCTACATTGAAAGTAATCTCAATGTGTTTTTTTTTCGTCTGGAGGTCTGAGTTCATTTTAAGAACCTCAATTCCTTCCATTTTATTTAATAGCTTCTTATGTCCATCTCTTCTAGATGGTTCACAGAGCAATCCTTGTTTAACAAGTTTATACATTGAAAGCATCGCTTTCGCTTCTACCTCCAACTGCAGCGGCCTGAGGTTTAGTATAACCTCCATTGCCGCAGTTGGGGTGGTTCTCATGGCTCCCGTAATTAGGAGGCACGCCAGTCTTTGTACTTTATTTAATTGGACTTTGGATTTCACTCGTCCCGCTTTATGCCACCACACCACGTTGGCATATAATATCATTGGTCTAACTACCATGGTGTAGATCCAATGAACCACTTTTGGTTTCATTCCCCAGGATTTTCCAACCGCCCTTTTACAGGCCCATAGGCTCCTTAGGGTTTTGGACGTCACATACTCTATGTGTCTGTCCCAATTTAGTTTGTTGTCCAGATAGACCCCCAGGTGTTTTACCTGTGTGCTGATCTTTATCTGGACCTTATTTAATTTCGGTGGTCTAATGAGCACCTTCCTCCGATTTGTAAAAATGCATAGTTCTACCTTTTCCGGATTGATGTTCAGACCTTTGTTGTCACACCATTCCGTCAGTATCCCTATGCACGTGTTAAGCAGGTCCGATATGGCAGCCTGATGTCTGCCACCCACTAGGATAGCGATATCATCCGCATATCCTTGTGTGTAGAACCCTGCTTCATTAATTTTATTCAGTAGGAAGTCCACCACCATGCACCACAGTAACGGCGATAGGACTCCTCCTTGTGGGCATCCGCCAGCGGGTGCTGCCCACAATTTGCTATCTCCTAATTCGGAGTATATTGTTCTCCCCTTTAACATGGATCAATCTGTTTTTCCTCCATGGATCTCTCTATTGTAAGGTAGGGGTTTCTGTCGAAGGCACCTTCTATATCAATGAAGATGCCCACCATGATCTCCTTATGGTCCAATGATTTTTCAATCTTGGATATTAGGTGTTGAAGTGCCACCTCACAGGATTTCCCTGCCTGATAAGCATACTGCGAGCAGTGTAATGGTCTCTGCAGTAGCGTGTTGTCCCTAATATGTCTATCCAATACCTTCTCCATGGTTTTCATCAAGAAGGATGTCAGACATATGGGCCTAAATGCTTTGGGATTGATGTAGTTCTCCTTCCCAGGTTTAGGTATATAAATGACCTTGGCCACCTTCCATTTATTTGGTATGTGCCCAAGTGCCAGGCTCCCTCTTAGTAGTTCTAGGAGGTATGGTTTAAGTAGTGTTAGTCCCTTCTGCAACAATGCAGGAAAAATACCATCTACTCCAGCTGCTTTGTATGGTAAGAAGCTGTTTATTGCCCATGCAATATTCTTGCCGGTTATTATCTCTTTTGCTCTGTCCCAGCTCACCCTGCTAGGGGATTCATTGTTTTCTGGGACTGAGCCTTGGTTGTATCTAACATCGCATCCAGGAAAGTGCGCCCTCGCCAGGACTTCGAGTGTCTCCATGCTATTCATGGTATACTTCTCTCCGTCCCACAGGGAGCCCAGCTTGTCTTTCTGCGTCTGTTGAGATAATATTTTGTTGATCCTACTCGCTTCCGCTGTAGATTCAACCTCTTGACAAAACTTGATCCAAGCTTGTCTTTTCGTTTTCCTGACAGATTTATGGTAGGTTGTCAATTGTGCTCTGTACTCTTCCCATCTGCCAGTTCTCTTAGCAATGTTAAATTTCTTTCTCAGAGCTTTCCTTTGATTGCTAAGATCTTTGTTCCACCATTTGGTGTTTCTAGTGTTCTCAACATCACATCTTGCGTTATTAGACTCATAACACTTGGTTATGGCTGATGTTAGTGTGGTGTTAAGCACCTCTAATTGCCATTTATTGGCAATCCTTCTTGGAAGGTTTGTTATTTCCCCCTCCAGCATGCTGCTATATCCTTCCCAGTTTGTTCTTCTGGGATTTCTATAGCCCGATGCTTGGGTGGGGTTGGTTATTAGATCAAAACTAATATATTTATGGTCTGAGCATGTTTCTTCGTTCGAGACATGCCAGTTTCCCACCTTGTGGCTGATTTCAGAAGTCGCCAAGGTTATATCAATTACTTATTGCCTATTCTTATTAACAAAGGTCGGTTTGTTCCCCCTGTTAAGAATTTCAAGATTATTACCTATAATATGGTCAAGTAATTGCTCACCTCTTTGATTGGAGTTAGAGCTCCCCCACATCTCGTGGTGGGCGTTTGCATCCAGGGCTAAGATGGTGTTGCTCCCGGCTTTTCCCATGGGTTCCATGTTAACCATGGGTTCTACTTCATAGGGGAGGTAGACAGCCGCTAGGCAGATCTCCAGCCTCCGTGTCCTCATGGTGAGGCTTATTCTGGCTGCTGCAAAGTCTCTGGAACAGAGATGCCACAATGGCAGCAGTTTTAAATTCCTTTTATATAGGATGCATGCCCTGGGGTTATCCGATGAGGAGATTACTTCATAGCCCCCCATCTTGATACCCCCTGGCATGCCATTTACAAGGTAAGGTTCTTGTATAAGAGCTATATCAATGTTCTTACCTTTCATATATTGCTGCAATACTCCACACGCTGCTATGCAGTGGTGAAGATTGATTTGCAGCAGCCTAACCATTTGCTTTATTGCTCAGGGGCTCCTTTGGACCTCCCCTCCGGAGGACACTGCGAGGGAGCCGCCACCCCAGAGACCTTTCTCGGGTCCCTGGGCGCCACATCCCTTGCTATCCCCTTTGGTTCAGCCTTAGGAGTCCCCGTGTTTTCGGGTCCCTCGGGTATTGCTACCTTTGGGCGTTTTACATTACTTGTGCCAGCCCCCTCCTCCTGAGCTGACTTTTTAATTTCCCTCAGGGCCACCATATGAAGGCCATAGTGGACCTCCATGTTGTAGTCCTTTAGGTATGCTAGACTGTTCCTGGGTAGAGTGAGAACAGCGTAGCAGCCCTTCTCATCTCTCGTCACCACCGCCAGCGTCCAGTAGTCCACACCAGGAACTCTTTTGTTCTGTACGCGAATCCTCTTCGCTAGTTGGTCGTCCTCCAGCTTCCTGCCTGGAAAATAACCTCCCAATCTGACGGCCGAGAGGACCTCCTTTGCATCGACACTGCGGAGGGGAATACCCTCCGCTTCGCCAATGGGCCGGATGATCTCCCCGAGCCACCTCTTGGTCTCATTATCTACACAGTTAAATATACTAGCTCCAAACTTGAAGCTAGCACCATTAAACCTCGGTTCAATCGAGCCGTCGTCTACAAGATCGTCAATCATATCGACGACTGCCTCCTGTATCCGACTACTCTGTTCTCTGGTGAGTTGTACTTGCGGATATTCATTGGGAATAACCGCAGTCAGGTACCCCTCACCTGTTATTTGGGCGTAGCTTGGTTTCCCTTCGCTACCCCTGATTTTCTTCGCTGAAGGCGCAGAAAATCCTGGTGAATTACGCTGCCTCTTCTTATCTGGCAGGTTCGGCTTTACTGGCCCAGCCTTAGCCCCCCTGACCTTGACCGCCGGCTTGCCCGAGGGCTGCCTTGCGGAGGAGCCTTGGCTACACCCGTGCTCACTCCTTTGGCCGCCAACTCACCCGAAGGGAGCCCAGCGGCCTCAGTTGCGGGCACCGATGACACCTCAGCGCCTTCAACTTTGTAAGCCGACTCACCCTTAGGGAGCCCAGCCTCCTCCGTCTTGCCGCCTTGGTGGGGTTTTCCAGCCGAAGCCTTGCCAGACTTAGCCCTCTTCCTATACCTCTTCCTCGTGACAGTTTTGAAGGGAGGATCCTCAGCTGCAACGTCTTGCGACGGAGCTGCTGATTCCTCGACCCTCGAGCTGCCGGAGGCTACATTAGAGTCAATATTTTGGATTGGGCTTACCTGCCGCGCCTCCATTGCCAGAGGGCTGAACGAACTAGCGTCCACATCCCCCGAGCCGAGGTCCACATTCAGTCCGCCCACTTCCTGAGTCAGTGAGAGCATCAATGAGCTCACCGACTCCTCGTCCAAGGTGTCCAGGTCAGGACCTGAAACAAAATCTAGGTTTTCCGAGGATGAGTGCTCATCCTCGGACGAATTATTAGTTAAAGTATTTCTTTTGGTTTTATTAAATGGGTGCATTTTTGTTCCCACGAGTATGGGAGCGTTTAAATTACACTACAGGTGAGCTCCCTATCCCTGCAGCGGGCTATGTAGGTTTCCCTACTACCTTGGGGTGTCGCCTGGTGCCCCAAGTGGGTCGATAGAAGACAGTATATTTTTATCCACCCTCTGCCATTCAGTCTCAGCTCGAGCTCCCTCCACCTGACTTGGGTGACTATGAGGCCCCTGACAATAGTAAGAGACCCCGCCTCTGTCGTTCGTGAATCCCATCGGATTCTCCAGGGGGCACCACTTGGAGGTGACAGTAGGCGTTGGTAGGGATAAGGAGAGCTGGAATCAGGCTTGCAGTGAGTAGGGCACTATTGCTTGCATGATTCGCTTAGAGGTCAGGAGATCCCCGCACCTATCTCCTTCTCTAGCCCTCCCGTTGCCCTACCCATTTGCCCCCCTTGAACTTATTTCCTCAATAATAAAGTCCAATTCCAATTCTACCGGCATAGATGAAATCCCTATAAAATTGATAGAACTGTGTCTTCCCTAAATCACACCAGTCCTCGTATTCATATACAATTTTTCCCTTCAAAATTCCGTATTCCCTACCTCCTGGAAAAAAGCCCTAATTCATCTTATAAATAAAACATCGAATTCCACATCTCCTAAAGACTATCACCCGATCTCCATCTTATCTAACCTCTCTAAACCCTTAGAAAGATTAGTACAATCTCAGTTATCCAACTTCCTTGAAGAATCCAATCTCCTTGATCCCTTACACCCGGCTGCTCTACACAATCCGCTCTCCTCAAAATCACAAATGACATGTTTACCCAGCTATAGCTAATAAAAAATTAACTGTGCTCCTGGATTTTCCTAAAACTTTTGATTCCATTGATCACTCTTTCCTGTTCTCCAAATTAGAATCCTTAAATTTTTTACACAGTTCCATCCGTTGGTTTCAATCATTCCTCTATCACCGTTCCCCAGCAGTTAAAATACCTAACCAATCCTTATCTACTTTTCTCACTATTACTTCTGGTATTGCTCAAGAGTCCAGCATTTCTCCGCTCCTTTTCAATACCTACATCAACGGTCTACCTAATTCAATTAAGCACTGTTCCTATCACCTCTACGCAGATGATTCCCAAATCTATCTTTCCTTTCCTCCTACCAAGCTTCCTTCTGCTTTCCCCAAAATTCAGGAAGACCTGAATAGAATTAGTGCCTGGGTGACCTTAAATAAATTACAATTAAATGAACAGAAAACTCAGGCCATTATAATAGGATCTAGCTCCCTCCTTAGTGCATACACCCATTATCCTCCCTTAATCCTAAATGATCATCCTATCCCTTTCAACTCGTCTGTTAAAAATCTTGGAATTATTTTTTATCAGACTCTTTCTTGGAAATCTCATATTGCCCAAATCTCCCGCCGTTCTATAGGTCTACTTAAATTATTTCACCGATCCCGTCACCTTCTTCCCCAGTCAACTCGTAAGCTTCTAGTATCCTCCCTAATATTCCCTTACCTTGATTATGGTTGTCTAGTTTATGGTGGTCTCTCGACGGTTCTCGAAGACAGATTGAAACTAATTATGAACTGCTTTGCCAGATTTGTCTTCGATAAACCGAGGCGCTCCCACGTTACCTTCCTCTATTCCGAATTAAACTTGCCCATATCCTGAAGAAAATATTTCCATGGATCATTCCTTTACCAAATTATCAGCACCCTTCATCCTTCCTATATTGACAATAAGCTTCAATTCAGATCTGCAATCAAGTCACTGAACACAAGATCCCCTCTTTCTGATCTATATACCCCATCCCATAGAACTACTACATTCCAGCGCTCTTTCCTATTCCGCTCAACCATCCTATGGAATTCCATTCCTTCTCATATTAGACAAGCAAAATCTCTAAAAACATTTAAATTCCTCTATTTCCAGTACCTCCTCCTAATCCAAGGTGACGCTTACTAACAATATATTTTCTCAATTAAACGATATCTAACTCTTTCTGAAACACACTCAGTGTTACCAATTAAAATAATTTTTTCTCATTCCAAATACAACATTTGGGTTCTTAGATTGTATATAATTAGCATTGTATCAAAATAACCTATTTATTATTTCATTTGTAGAATGTCTTCTTATTTTCCTGTTCATATAATACGTTAGTATCTATGTATACATTATCATTGTTATATTAATATTTCTTCTTTATTTTATTATTTTTTATTTTTATTTTTTTTTCATCTTGTTTATTCATCATCTCTCTGACCGGATGTAACTAATATCATTTCTTTCTGTACAATTTGTTATTCTTAAGGGACTTGGTCCTAGAATAAAATTATTTTTCTATTTCTATTTCTAAACAAGATATAAATAAAATAAATACGAATAAGAATAACAGAGCAAGTAACCAGTCAATTGGTATGGGATGGTATCATTTCGGGAACAGTGTATGTCTTAGCTACTGATAATAAATATAAGTAAATATAATTTTATTTTTCTATACTGTCTATATTAAGAATGTTCTCTATATTAACATAAGAAGATGAATCAGCTATGTATTGCTGCAGGTATCTCTTTTTATATACAATAAGACCTCGATAATCCGGCTCTCTATAGTCCGGCATCCATCATCTTGAAAAATAAAAATTAGAGTTTTTGTAATTATTTAGTGATTTAGGCTATCTGTTGGCTCCAGTGTGTAAAACAGTGTGTAAAAATCTACCGCTCAATAAACTTGTCCACAACAAACATTTTAATCAACTTTTCTCCTAAAAGTCAAACCGGTTCAAAATAATGTGCTCTCGTTGTCCTTTAAAAACGTTCCTGGTAAATGGGACCGTTTAAAACTTTCGTTGAAGACAGTATTTTGTTGAACTTATTCCATTTAATGAAGAATATTTGAACAAATTGAAGTTTTTGGAAAAAGAAACATTAACTGAATTTTTGAGTCTTCGGAGGCATTGAATATATTTGTAAAGTTTGCTGAAACGTGCAAACATTATGATGCTACTGAAGTAATGAATCTGCACATCATTCTAAACAATTTTTATAAAAAAACTCAACCAATCGAAAAAGCAGGTTGATATTCCTTCAATGTTCCAAAGAGCTCTGAAAAAGACGATGCTAGTACAAGTGCAGCAACATTGCCATTTCCTACTCCCTCAACATCATCTGGGTCTACTGGACCAGCATCAGTGCCAGCAGCAGGCAGTGAATCTGATTGAATGCTACAGTACTGTATGTACATCTTTTTTTGATGAAACATAACTTTTGGTTCTGTTTTTGTTTTATGTATTGTAATGTTTGTTTATTGTGTTGAAATGTTTGTATGTAATAATTTGTTGTTTGTTGTAATGTTCGACAAGTGAAATATTTAATTCATTAACAATGTTGTATAACCCAATCATAATATGTAAACATATATAAAAATATAGTGCGTTTATGTATGTACTTTTTTTAAGAAACAATTTTTAATTCAGTTTATATTTTATGTATTGTAACATTTTTGTTTGTGTAGTGTAACAACTTTTTAACAACCCCAATAATATGTGTGTGTGTGTGTGTGTGTGTGTGTGTGTGTGTGTGTGTGTGTGTGTGTGTGTGTGTGTGTGTGTGTGTGTGTGTGTGTGTGTGTGTGTGTGTGTGTGTGTGTGTGTGTGTGTGTGTGTGTGTGTGTGTGTGTGTGTGTGTGTGTGTGTGTGTGTGTGTGTGTGTGTGTGTGTGTGTGTGTGTGTGTGTGTGTGTGTGTGTGTGTGTGTGTGTGTGTGTGTGTGTGTGTGTGTGTGTGTGTGTGTGTGTGTGTGTGTGTGTGTGTGTGTGTGTGTGTGTGTGTGTGTGTGTGTGTGTGTGTGTGTGTGTGTGTGTGTGTGTGTGTGTGTGTGTGTGTGTGTGTGTGTGTGTGTGTGTGTGTGTGTGTGTGTGTGTGTGTGTGTGTGTGTGTGTGTGTGTGTGTGTGTGTGTGTGTGTGTGTGTGTGTGTGTGTGTGTGTGTGTGTGTGTGTGTGTGTGTGTGTGTGTGTGTGTGTGTGTGTGTGTGTGTGTGTGTGTGTGTGTGTGTGTGTGTGTGTGTGTGTGTGTGTGTGTGTGTGTGTGTGTGTGTGTGTGTGTGTGTGTGTGTGTGTGTGTGTGTGTGTGTGTGTGTGTGTGTGTGTGTGTGTGTGTGTGTGTGTGTGTGTGTGTGTGTGTGTGTGTGTGTGTGTGTGTGTGTGTGTGTGTGTGTGTGTGTGTGTGTGTGTGTGTGTGTGTGTGTGTGTGTGTGTGTGTGTGTGTGTGTGTGTGTGTGTGTGTGTGTGTGTGTGTGTGTGTGTGTGTGTGTGTGTGTGTGTGTGTGTGTGTGTGTGTGTGTGTGTGTGTGTGTGTGTGTGTGTGTGTGTGTGTGTGTGTGTGTGTGTGTGTGTGTGTGTGTGTGTGTGTGTGTGTGTGTGTGTGTGTGTGTGTGTGTGTGTGTGTGTGTGTGTGTGTGTGTGTGTGTGTGTGTGTGTGTGTGTGTGTGTGTGTGTGTGTGTGTGTGTGTGTGTGTGTGTGTGTGTGTGTGTGTGTGTGTGTGTGTGTGTGGTGTGTGTGTGTGTGTGTGTGTGTGTGTGTGTGTGTGTGTGTGTGGTGTGTGTGGGTGTGTGGGGTGTGGTGTGTGTGTGTGTGGTTGTGTGTGTGGGTGTGTGTGTGTGTGTGTGTGTGTGTGTGTGGGTGTGTGTGTGTGTGTGTGTGTGTGTGTGTGTGTGTGTGTGTGTGTGTGTGTGTGTGTGGTGTGTGTGTGTGTGTGTGTGTGTGGTGTGTGTGTGTGTGTGTGTGTGTGTGTGTGTGTGTGTGTGTGTGTGTGTGTGTGTGTGTGTGTGTGTGTGTGTGTGTGTGTGTATATAGTTTAATGGAAGACCTCGATAATCCGGCATCGTCGGATCCCCGAATGTGCCGGATTATGGTCTTACTGTACGGGCACAGGAGAAGATGATGTATGCTATTAGATATATATTGCTCTCAGGCATTGCAGATTTCTTCATCTTGAATAGTATAGGATGTAAAAAAAAAAGGTACCCCTAAATAAGTATAGTTTTTGGTATATTCCAGTCGAGAGTTCTGCCAATATATCGGGAGTATATGTTTAAAATCAACAAGAGATTATCAGATGTATGCGAGTTGTATCAAGCCAGGGATGATTTGGAGCTCATAATTATGCATTGTATTATATACGCTTCGCTTAGGAGAGATCTATATTTACAATGCAAGTTAAAAATAAATTAAATTTAATTAAATTACGTTTTTTAGTATTACTAGAAAACCCCACTAAAATAATAAATGAGTTCGGTACCTTTTTAAATAAGACAGGCATTAAAATTTAGAACTAAATAAAAAAAATCAACTCTATCCCAGGAACCCCTGCTGAGCTCCCAAACATTTTAACATTACCATGGAAAAAAATTCCACAGGAAGAAATTTATACTTTCATTTTGAGCACAATATACAGTCGTGAAGCTGTTCAGAGAACAAGATAAAGGGGAAACTTAAAAAAATAAAATAAAAAAAGTAATACTACAAGAAGACAGCTTTGGAAGATATAAAACCGTCAATTATTTTTTTACATTTCTTTTGGAGATTTACTGGTTTTTTATTATGTGTTTGTAAAAAAAAAAAATCACTTTGATAAATAATGAAGTTTGCTTCAATAACCTTTTAATATAAAATAAACTTTATTTTAAAAAAGCTTATATAATAATGCTTTTTTTAAAAAAAAAAAACTTTATGATGTGATTTTCCTTTCCAATTTTTGAGTAGTTCATATAAAACAGTAACATTACTAAGTTGGAACATGTGATAAGAAGTATGTGGCACAGTTAAAAAACAGGAACTACTTGTTATTGTTACCACTAGCAAGTGATATAACCCATCTCTTTTATTCATCGTTTAAGCTTCTTAGAAACCTCACCCAGTCCTCTTTACGCCGTGCTAAAGCACAGTATTTTCAAAATATCCTATCCCAAGCGCCTGACCCTAAATCTAAATGGAAAATTTTGAGAAAATTTGCAGTACCCAGTTCCACATCTGATAACAATTATCCATTCACTCCAGATGAACTTACTTAATTCCTACTTTGCTGACCCCCACCCTAATGAACTCCCTGTAAACACCTTATCCTATTCTATTCCTCAAACCCCTTTTAATTCTAATAACTTTTATTTTCTTAATATTTCCCCTAATGACCTAATTGATTCAGTTTTTAAATCTCGTACCAATGACCATGGTTTGGATCAAATACCTTTAAAAATAATCAAACTCTGCCTTCCTGTTATCTTACCTGCCCTGCTCCACATATATAATTTCTCCTTACAAAACTCTATTTTCCCTACAGCTTGGAAAAAAGTCCTTGTCCGTCCATTAAATAAAGTTCCTTCTCCTTCCTCAGTTTCCCACTTTAGACCTATATCAATCCGATCAAATTTATCTAAACCATTAGAAAGATTAGCACATACCCAACTCACCTCCTTTCTTGACTATAAAACTCTCCTTAATCCTTTCCAATCAGGATTCCGATCCGGATACTCCACGCAGTCTGCTTTGGTAAAAATTACTCAAGACCTTTACTACTCCTTAGACCATCAGAATATTACGATCCTGATCCTTTTTGATTTTTCAAAAGCTTTTGATTCTGTTGACCATACAATCCTCCTCTCCAAACTCCATAACCTCTCAATATCTAATAGTGCGTTAAGCTGGCTTCATTCTTTTTTATCCTACCGTTCCCAAACTGTGATTATACCTGGAAAACCTCACTCATCTTCACTACCACTCTCGCGAGGAGTACCCCAGGGATCTTCTCTTTCACCTACCCTATTTTCTATTTATATTAACGACTTGCCGAATCGCATCCACTACTCCCAATATCATCTTTATGCTGACGACTTGCAAATATATTTATCCTTTCATCCTTCAAATATGCTAGAGGCGACTTGTAAGCTACAGAAAGACATAGATAGCATTAACCTTTGGGCAGTGGAGAATAAATTAAGTCTAAATCCAGAAAAAAACGTAGGCTATTCTCATTGGGTCAAAACCTCACCTAAAAGCTCTTCCCTACTATCCACTGCTTTTCCTAAAAAAAAACCGTCCAATTCATTTCCAAAATTCCATTAAAAATCTGGGAATAACTTTTGATAAACATCTTGCATGGAATAGCCATATCTCTCAAATCATGAGAAAATCTATTTTTATTCTTAAGCAACTTTCACATTACCGTGATTCATTACCATTAAGTACTCGAAAACTTTTAGTATCATCACTCATTTTTCCTAACTTTGACTACGGATGCGTAGTATATGGAGGACTGTCTGATGAGCTCGAGATGAGATGTAAAAGAGTAATAAACTGTTTTATTAGATATATTTTCGGGATCTCCAGACGCTCTCACATATCTCACAGGTATTCTGAAATCGGGTGTCTGTACCCCGGTTTTCGACGTCAATACTTTCTGGTTGCTCTCATATTTCAAACCTTGAAAACCAAAAAACCCACCTATATCCATGACCTCCTTACTCTGCGCTCCTCCATTCACCTCTTAAATACTAGAACCCAACCCATCAACCTATGCACTCCGGCGCATCGAACTGCATCCTTCGAGAAATCCTTTATTATCTGTGCTTCCTCGTTATGGAATTCATTGCCCATCACAATTCGAAAAAGATCCACTCTTACTTCCTTAAAAACATCATTTATTCCTTTACCTCCTTCATTTTCAATCTTCCGAGCTAATGTAAAACGTGAATATTTATGTAATATACATTATAATAGTATACGTAAGATGTATCATTTTACAAGATGTCACAGTTATCTTGTAACATATAATTTAATTATTTATCAATTTTTATTATTATCTATTGTTATTATTTATTATAATCAATTATCAAAGCCAGACGATTGTCCTATGTACTGTAATCATATGTTATTCTTAGGGGACAAGTAGTCCCAGAATAAAGTTCATTTTATTCTTATTCTCTTTTATTTGTTTATTTCGTTTAACGTCACTTTATGCTGCTATGGCTAATCGGACGAACCCATCTCTTTTATTAAACTTGTTATTCATAGTATTTATTGACACTTCATTGATGATTTTCGATTTAACCATTTCTTTTTAATACTTTAATCTGTAAATACTTTAGGATTTCTTCATTGAGCTTACTTGCATTGCAATTTCAAAATTAAATGTTTTATTCATAGATTTTGTTAACTCTTTGTGTAACATTAGTCAATTAGTAATGGTTCTGAAAATTGATTCTCTGAAAAACTAATTTGATTTCATACTATTTATAGTGCTAGGTACTTCTCTTAAAAGAGTTACTCCTATACCCTTTTGATACAAGATGTAATAAGTTAACTACCTCTAAATATGATTAATATTAATTTAAAAAATCCAACTATAATATTAGGAAGAGTATTATATTTCCTAAGGGTTTAAATCATTTTCAGTTAACACAATCTGATTATAGTTGGATTTTAGCTATGAAAACCTTGAAAGCACTAATGGTGAAGTTAGCAGTCATTAAACATTTATGTTGTATTGTGAAACATCTTGTTAAATCTTTGTACTTTCAAATGTTTTATGATTATTTGTGGGCAACATTTTTTCAGAGGATAGCGACTTTTGTCTAATAAAGGAATGGTAAGATGATATACATAAAAACTTGATGAGAAACCTAGAAATAGGGAATATTTTGGTAGAACTGTAGCTTTTTCAAGTTCACAATGAGTGATTCTTGTAATGAAATAAAGATGTTCTTATGTAGTTCATTAATCAGTCAACTTTATTCCAAAAATGGTGAGTACCTTGGTAATAGGATCTCAGTTAATTTTGCCCTCTTATAATTTCAAAATCCCTTTGTTGCCCTGGGTTGGTTCAGTGTGAAATTTTACAATAGCAAAAAAGTGTACTTTTTTGTAAGATAAAATCAGAAGATTTTATTATAATACTGTTTAGGTAATTTAAATATGTGGAATCAGGCCCAAAATGTTCATTAGGTTAAGTCACTGGTAAGTTCAGTCTTGAGACTATTTTGCAGCCAACATAAGTGATTTATGCAATTTTCTACATTAATTCTCTTTATTTTTATGGAATCTACGTATGTTCTTTTTGCTCATCTAGTATTGAGAGTATTTATAATTAAATAGAATCGTACAAAGATTTCAACATCTTTTTCTAATTTTCTCTCTATTTATTGGCTGCTTCATTTTTTATTCCTTTATTCATTACTTCAATTAATATATACAGAGATTGAAAAGGTAAAGTTGTAATCTTTATACAACATGAAGTTTTCTTTTTCTTTCATTTATTTTTAATATTAAATAGAATTATTTTTGATATAAATTAATTATTCTTGAATTGAATATAACTCATTATTTTTTTTTCTAGTGGGACTCATGGTAGACAAGGGGTGCAGATAGAAGAATTGCAAGCTATAAACCTTGAAGGTCTTGATCCTGACATTCTTGCAGAATCTTGTGAATGTCATGTTTGTCTGGATGCTTCGTCTCACACGCCAGTACGTATTACCTTGTATTTATTTATATGCTCATAGCTTTTTTATTTGTATTTTCTGCGTATTTTATAATAGCTTTAGTGCAAAATATTATTGAAACTAGCTTTTGATAACGTTGAATACAATTCAACCTGGATTTTATGGGGTCAGATATTTGATTTTGAGTTGATGTTAGATCATGTGATTTAAATGTCATTTTTATCCTCACCTTATTTTGAACTGGTGTTGTGATTGAAATTGTCCCATCACTGAATTATTTGGGATAAATAATTATATTCACAACCATGAAGTTAATTCTTAAATTATGGTTGTCTTGACAGAAACCTGATATCAGGAGAGACGACTCATGTCATATTTGACTTTCAGTAATTTCAGTTTCATTATAAAATTCCTATTTTTGTAATCAAGCAGGAGCAATAGAAAGAAAGAACAATAGTCTGAAAAAAAAATTGAAGGATTGCATTTTGGTTCTATGAATCATCTTTTTATGTAAATTGTGGTGTGATCATTCTTCCATAGCTCTAGAGATTTGATTTATTTTAATAAAAGTTGCTAAAAATCAGTGTATTTACTATTATATCAATATATTTAAAAATCAATAAATTTTATTAAATACCAATATATTATTATTTTCAAAAACACTTAAAAAAACTTTTCCAGCTAACATTAAACCCACCGACATTTGATGTATACCTGTTTCTACCATAATTTCTTGGTAAAAAACAATAATAAGATAGAAGTGTATATTGAAAGAACACATGTATTTTTTAATAAAAGTAGTTACGGGATGGAGAACGTTTTGGGGAAAAACTAAAAACAGTTTGGGTTCTTGTGGGGAAGAGGGAGAAAATGGACTAAGGAAGAGCGGGAGGAACAATCCAAGAAAATGAGGGAGGGAATATTCGAGTAGAAGGTAAATAAGTAAAAGGCAAAATAATGAATGTTTTTTCCAAGAACTTCTGCCAAAAAGTCCGAAAAAAAGGGTTATCATGGAAGATAAAGTGTTGAGATTATATTTCTTCTATAAGTGTTGTATAATTTTTATACATTTATTTTATCAAAAATGACTAATTCTCATCAAATTTAGTTGAGTAGTTTTTTAAAAAAATCAACAATTTTTTTTCTTTGTTTAATGGGACGTATTAAAAGAAATGACCGTTTTATCAAATTCCAGAGTTCAGAAGTCTGTAAATATCTTAATGCTATTTATTATGTACCAATACTTAATAATCCTTTTAGAGCATTCTTAAAGCTTGTTTACTAACATTGGACTTCTTCAAAAAAAGTCTCAGTTCAGTTATTTATTTCAAAGAAGAAACATGACAGTGTCATACAAAATTATTGTAATTTTAAGACATTACTGGAAATAAAATTTCACAGCCGCTGAAGCAACTTGTGAAATTATTAAATTTGAAGGGGAAGATGTGGAGATACGATGTTGGAAAGGAAGAAGGGTTCCAGGCAGCCATTAATGGATATTGATGAGGTTCTGAAGGAAGTTGTTGAGTCAAATCCGTCCACAAGTACTCGTGAACTTGCCAGGGAGTGTGGTGTGTCGAAAGATACTGTTCGTCGCCATCTTCTCTCCATGTGGAAGGTGAAAAAGACCTGTAGACTGGTCCCTCACGAACTTACTCCTCAACAATTTTACAAAAGTTGAGAAAAGTTTACAGAACTTCATGGGTTTGAACTCCTGCCTCATCCACCACCATATAGTTCATACCTTTATTTTTTCTTATTATTACTACTTGTTTCGATCCATGGCCCATTTTCTTCAAGGGAAAAAATTTGATAATTTTGCAGAAGTTAAAAATGCTGTCCAAGAGTTTTTTGACAGCCATCCCAAGGAATGGTATCAGCGTGGCATCGAGCAGTTGGTTAGCAGATGGGTAATGACGGTAGATAACAATGGACTATTATTTGAGTATTAATTGTATTTTATATCAAAGTAATAATAATACAAATATTTGTTTAAAAAATGGTCATTTTTTTTATTTTTATTTTTTTTTTTTTTATACACCCTATTCTTTTGTGATTAAATGTGGATATTCAGAGTTGCAAAAGCAAAATCAGTTGCAACTAACTTCTACAACTCAGTTATTCAGTTGGTATCCTAGCAACTAACAATTTAGTTGTTGAAATCGCAACTCAGTTATTCAATTAAATTAGTTATAGTTGTAGTTAACAACTAAAAATTTTAGTTGAAAATATATTAGTTCTACAACTAACAACTAACTTGGTTGTTGTCTTGAATAACAACTAACAATTAAATTATTTTTTCAAGTCACAAAAAATGTAATTAAAATAGTCACTTGGGCATTATTCTTGTATAATGAACTGTTTTTCCTTTTTTTTGGGGGGGGGGGATTGGGGAAATTGGACTTTGAAAAACTTTAACAATTTTCATAAAATTTGATATTTCAGTTACTTATGTATGTAGCCTCCCAAAAAAATAAAACAGTTAATTTTATTATTATATTATTATTGCATATAAGTTAGTATTGCCAGAGCTTTTACGATCAATAAAAAATAATGCTAACAGCTCTCCTGCTAAAGACAATATCCATTATATAATGTTAAATAAACTACCTAATCAATTAAAAATCATATTACTAAATATATTCAATATTATATGGCATACCAATTTAATACCAGAGTCATGGCGGGAATATTGTGTGATACCTAATTTAAAACCTACAACACTTCTATTTACAATGCTGAATTATATGCTATATTTCAAGCCCTTGAGTTTAATAACAAATCAGATGAAAATAAATTTATAATATTAACTGATAGTATGAGCTCATTAGAAGCAATAAAAAATAATAGCAACATAAATAAAAATAACATTCTAGTCAACGTAATAAAAGAGCACTTCCACGCAATAAAAAACAAAAAACAAATAATATTTATTTGGATCAAGGTACACATGGGAATTCCCGAGAATGATGAGGTAGACAGCCTTACAAAAACTTCCGTCAACCTAACGCATACCACTGACATAAAACTATCGTACTTGAAATACTTTTTGATGTTAAAAAAACAAACGCTTAATAAGTGGGAACAGAATTATTAGGAGTCATCTACAGGCATATACTTACTATAAGTCTACCGTACCACAAATTTCAAAGGAACCTTGGTTCTTTCGATTAAATTTAACCAAAGATGTAGTTAAAAATTTTGCTAGACTTAGAACTAATCACGGTTTATGCAAAGTTTATCTTCAACGCACAGGAATTAAGAAAATCTCAGAGTGTGATAGATGTAACGAAAGAGAAACCCTCAGACACATAATCATCGAATGCCCGGCTTACAAAAATCAAAGAGAAAAGTTTCTTAATTTTTTAAAACCTTTTAATAATAATATCCGGTATAAAAAATTATTAGCAACAGACAAACCAGAGGAAATAATCAGCATCACCCAATATTTATATTCAATAAATAATTATATCTAACATATAAATAGCAAACAGTTAAATATATAGCATAATTTTAAGATTGGCTGTATGGATAATCCAATGCCATAAAACCAAAAGGAAAAAAAAAAGAAAACAAAGTTAGTATTAATTATGTCTATTCTTGTTGGAATTAAATTCTTCTGCATTCCGTATTCCAGGCGAGAATTCATTCATAACTTGGATATCTAACAATATTCGATAGGGCGTGGATGCTTGCATGTGTGCTTGCTGATAATAAAATTGGAGTTCTGGAAATTTTGATACTCGTATTTGAACCAAAACCTTATTATCCCAGTAAAATAAGGCTTCAAATGTCTGTTTTCAAGAAAGAACTGCCGAACTTTTATTCTCAACGAATCTTTAAATTTTTTGGGGTGCTGAATTGGAATCTGATGTTTGCTACCACAGCTTGCATCAGCTTCTTATCCTAAAATGCTCAAAATAACTGTTATTTTCGGTTTTTAACTATAAAATGCCAACGAAACATTTTTCGAAGAAAGTTTTAACATATTAACTGTAGCTGGAACCAGTACCTACAAAAAGAAAAAAAACAACTCCAAAATCTGACATATTTCGCGAAGCTATGGTCTAGGGAAAAATTGTAGGAATTGGCTAACTTGCGGTCGGTCCTACTTTTCCTTAATACGTGTTTGTCATACTCTTTTGGTTATAACTCCAAAACTATTAGTCTGATCCAAGATTACTTTTTTCATTCATCTCAAAGCTGATTAAATGTACAATTAAAATCCATATTATCAAGTCCCTTAAAATACACATGCCAGCACGCTAAAAATCCCGTACTGTTGTGAAATCCATTTGAACATATATTTATGGAGTTATAGTGAAAAATGTGTCAAAAACCTTGATTTTCACAACAGTACGGGATTTTTAGTGGCTGGCATATGTGTTTTAAGGGACTTGATTATATGGTTTTCAATTGTACATTTAATCAGCTTTGAGATGAATGAAAAAAGTAATCTTGGATCTGACTAATAGTTTTGTAGTTATAACCAAAAGAGTACGACTAACGCGTATTTTGGAAAAGGGGGACCGACTGCAAGATGGTCAATTTCTACAATTTTTCCCAAGAGCATAGCTTCGCGAAAAATGTCAGATTTTGGAGTATTTTTTTACCTTTTGTTTCTGGTTTCAGCTACTGTCGATATGTTAAAATTTCTTTGAAAAATGCTTCATTCTTGTGTTATAGTTAAAAAACCGAAAATAACCAGTATTTTGAGCGTTTTTTTGCGATTTAGGGTATGAAGTCGACATGTGCCATGGTAGGGAACTTCAGATTTGGATTCAGCACCCCAAAAAACATGAAGATCTGTTAAGTATAAAAGTTCGGCAGTTTTTTCTTGTTCAAACTCTTATTTTACTGGACTATATGGTGAATTGTTATTTAACATCTGCTATGGCCTATTTAGAGCCACTAAATAACCCTGTTACGTTATTTATAAATTGTGCCACAAATTTGCCAAGAAGAAAATGAGATTAAATTATGATGTATAAACTTTCAAACTTTGAAATTGAATTATTGGTATAAAGCGCATGCTTGTTTAACCAATTAACAATAAGTAAATCAATAATTTCAAGATTTCTGAGTTAAATATAAATAGAATGGGGGTAACGTTTAAGATGTAAAGAGATAATTAGAAGTTGGGAAAAGTTAAATTTGAATTTTGAAGGGTTTTATTTGACTTGAAAAGAGTTAAAGGATTTCCTTTTGAGAGCTGAAATTAATATAGGGAATGTATGTACTTATTACTTTTATAAAATTTAAATATTATGTATAAACATATCTTTAAATATAGTTTTATTTCAAAATAAATCATTGTAGCCTATAAATTTAAACATGAATTCAGAATTTTAAAATCCTTGTAATTTTTAGACTGTTTGACTTATCTTTGTTTTTGTTTTTTTGGCCATTAAATGAAAACCTGCTTGATAATTTTTACACTAAAAAAATGAATGTTTTTTTTTCTATTATTAGATATTGTTCAAGGTTTAAATAATACTTCTTGTTAATTTGTTTATAAAGTTAATGAGCTCATGAATTGTAATGAATGTGTAAGTTTTGTATTTTTCTATTATAAAAAAATTTTCACTATTTTTTATTTTACTGCATATGATATATCATATGCAGTAAAATAAATCATTAAATATCTTATTTAATGATTTTATTCTCTTTTCATATTTAATTCAAAACTAACAAAAAAAATTAATTAATATTTATAATAACCAAGATATTGCATGTTAATTGTTTTATTAAGTGAAAACTCACTTTGAAATCGTTCTTTAACTATAATTGAGTCAATTTTTTTGAATTTTAAAAACATTATTAATTAGTATTAATCAGTAACTTGTTGTTTTAGGTTGAATTAATTGAACAAGTAATTCCTATTAATTCACACAGAGGGGGATTCCATTTATATCCTCATATTCATGGAACAAGAGGAGGTATGAATTTGTCATAGCAACTGCATGCCATAGTTTTTTAAGTGAAGAGGATATGCTTCTTATTTATATTTATCACTATGATGTGATTTTAAAATATATTTTGCTGTAGACTTTAGGATTTACCATTAATTCATTGCATTGAAATGTTATTTTTTAAAATATTTAGTACATTTTAGTCTTGTTATTGTTATGAAACTAAAAAGTAAATGTCAAATACATTAAAGAAGTCTTTTATATTATAAGATTCTTTGTTATAACTTTGTTTCTCTAAAAGTTTTTGTCATGTAATTATATCCGTAATCCAGCAGATTTACTAGATGTATATTATTGTACAGTTGTAAATTTCAATAAAGAAATGAAAAAAAAAAAAGTTAAAACTTTATTTGAGTACTATAGATTTATTTATTTTATTTTTTAATTAATATTTTGTTATGTTGTTTATTGTTTTTTAGTTTGCTCTTTTATTTGAATTAATAATTTCTGGACCATATTTGTTAATGTTTCATGTTTAGATGTTTTGGTTTTTTAACTCTCTTATCTTCTTATTTTTTTACTTTTATGGGATAATTATTTTTCTGAATGTATTTAATTTTGTTGCACCCACTCTTTAAATTAATTAAAATTTAATTCTAAAGGGATTATATTGCGAACTTTATATTTGAATATTTAAAGTTATTATCATATACTCAAATATCTATTCAAACCTATTCAGTTTGTTATTACATGGTCATTTGTTTAGGCATAGGAACCTAATAATTTTATTATGCAGTCTTTTCATAATAAAATAAAGTGAGACTAATATCTTCTATGTTAGGCAACTTCTTTTATGTGGCCCATACAGTATATTAATCACATAACTTTCCCCAACCTTACCGATTAAGGTAACCTACAGTATAATCGTATAGCCAAGTGGCTATATGTGTTTTGAAGAGTGTAGCTACCAGATCTTGGATGATGTTAAATATTATTTTATCAGACCATCCACAGACAATAGAATAGAGTCTTTGTTTAATGGATCCCTGAAATCTCAGTTATTCGTGGTAATGAGAAAGCGTATAAGCAAGCACTCTGTTGGTATTAGCATAAGTCTTGCATAGGGGAGATTTTCAGAAACTTATGACAAATCTGGCTGCTTATTACAGAAACAATAAGAGACAGATGCACTCTCAAGTTGTATCTGGATGGCTACTGCAAGAGTAGGAGTGTACAGCTCCTGCAATCTGATAGAGCTAAGTTAAAGATTTTAACATTACTGTATACTGATCACTGCAGGCCCAAGAAACATCTGCTATCAGATAAAAATAATCAAATTCCCAACCTGCATATTCTGTGGGATGGAGTATAAAACCTCATATCATGTTCTATGCATGTGTGATTTGGTGGTAAGACAAGGGTTCTTTCACTTTGGCGAAGAAATTATAATAAACTCCAGTAGCTGGGATACTATGAACCCTATGGGTATTCTGAAGTTAGTTAAACCATTAGGACTGCATCAGAAGGGATGACACACAATGGGCCTTCAAGACTATAACTTTGTCGGATCAAAAAAAATCTAAATTACACATTTTAACTTCACCTTTTCAAGATAGCTGATTTACATCCTAAAAGTGGTGCCTCACCTGTGAATTAGGCTGATCTACATTGCTAAAAGTGATGTCTCACCTGTGAACTAGGTAGGCTGATAATTTATTTATCTGATATTTTAAAAGCCTGTTAAAAAAATTATTATAATCTTGCCCATAATAAAATTATTTCTATCTATGAATAAAATAAAACAGAGTATAGATTCTGTTAAATATGTTATAGAAACAAATTATAGTATGTAAGTTTATCTTTGACAGAATGTTAATTGCATGTTTTCAAATTATAATACATCACCATCATACTACTTGACATCCTAACTGAACCATCATATCATAAAAATATGATCATACGTTTATTCAATTATTTCTTTTTTAGATATTAAAAAAAAAAATTCTTACTATTCTAGAAGTACAGTGAAACTTCGATTATCCAGAATGGGCCCGAAATTGATTCGGATACCCAAAAATCCGGATAATCAGTTTTACTATTGAATTAGGGCATTGAAATAATAAATACAGACTTATGTAATGTTTCGACTATGTATTTTATTGAATAAGGAGGCGCGGTAGCTCAGTGGGTCACTTGATACCATGCTCCCGGGTCCAAGTTTGAGACCGACTGAAGGCAGAAAATTTATTTTCTGTTATTTCGACCATGGATCGAATTTGAGGTCGGGAGACCCTCCTGGGGCACACCCAGCCTCCTAAAAAGTGGTTACCCTTAAATGGGGGAAAAACCTGGCGGTTGAGCGTGAATTCTGGCCAAATCACCTCCTTTCACAACCGTTGGCTTAGAAACAGTACAGCCTACCTAAGTACTGAACCCAAGACCCTTCATGGGTTGTAAGTGGTACAGGTTTATTTTATTGAATAATTAAAAATGTGGCTGTTTATAAAATTATATTTTTGTAACAACAAAGTTTAGTTAG
The DNA here is from genome assembly GCA_003667255.2 of Euschistus heros. Taxonomy (NCBI): domain Eukaryota; kingdom Metazoa; phylum Arthropoda; class Insecta; order Hemiptera; family Pentatomidae; genus Euschistus; species Euschistus heros. The sequence continues at coordinate 2,237,840 of RCWM02000012.1, forward strand.
CATGTCGGAAATTGTGGATGTTCTGACACAGAACTCATCCGCCAATTTTTTCCCAGTTTCACCTTAGACGTTCTACAATGGGCAGATTTTCGGACACAGTTATTACAACACATTTTCTTCTAGTTGCCGTAACTATTTGAGATTATAAAGAGACAACTCGCGACGGCAATATGGCCCAGACTGGCCTGAACCCGTGTAAGATCGATGTGCTATGCTTCTAGAAATTCACTAATTACGCTTACTTAGAACTTGACTGTTATGAGGTGTGTGGGCTCTGCCTCTAATTCTGAGACGCAGTTCCAGTAGATGCCGTTTGGTCTATTTAGTTTTACGTCTTTCATTGTGTCATGAAAACTAATAAGGTGGAACCTCTCATATTTTACGTGAACTCCAAACCACGCCCTACAATGTCTGTTAATAAAAACAGACATTGTAGGCTGTATGTGTATATATATATATATATATATATATATATATATATATATATATATATACCAGGTATGCAAGTTTAAAATGTCGTTTATTTCTTAAAATATATACACAGTAATTTAAAAAAAAGTATAATATATTTTATTCAAAGTACTGACCCTCGCTTTCTACACATTTTGTCCATCTCTCGGGCAATATATTGCCACCATTCCAAAAGAATGCTTCATCTTTATTTGAAATCCATTCATCGAGCCATTTTCGTACGTTTTCGAAATTGTTGAAGTGTTGCTCCGCCAATGAGTGTCCCATCGATGAGAAGAGGTGATAATCAGAAGGCGCCAGGTCAGGTGAATACGACGGGTGGGGTAGGAGTTCCCAACCAAGCGAATAAATCGTTTCCTTAGTCAATCTGGCTGAATGTGCAGGAGCGTTATCATGCTGAAGAATGACTTTGGCGTGCCTGTGAGCCCATTCTGGGCGTTTTTTTTCGATCAATGCGTGACTCAAATTGATCATTTGTTGTCGGTAGCGCTCGGTATTGACTGTTTCGCCGGGTTTGAGAAGCTCGTAGTAGACTACTCCCTTCTGATCCCACCACACACACAGCATTGTCTTCTTCCCAAAACGATCCGGTCTTGCACTCGATGTGGATGGTTGTCCTGGCGTTACACATGATTTTTTTTCGTTTGGGATTCTGAAAATAAATCCATTTTTCATCGCCAGTTACAACTCGATGCAAAAAAAAAACCTTTCTTTCGTGGCGTAAAAGCAGCATTTCGCACACAGTTTTTTTTTTTTTTTTTTTCCATCTTTCGTTCGTCCGATTCATGTGGAACCCATTTTCCAACCTTTTGAATCTTTCCCATAGCTCTCAGGCGATCGGAAATGGCTTGCCTAGTGACATTCAACTGTTCTGCCATCATTTGTTGGGTTTGGGTATTGTCTTCGTCTAATAAAGATTGCAATTCGAAGTCCTCAAACTTTTTTGGTCGATTTTCTCGTTTTTTATCAGTAACATCAAAATCACCACGTTTGAAACTTTGAAACCAACGTTCACATGTCCTGACGGTTGGAGCAACATCGCCATAAGTCTCAACAAGAATTCGATGACATTCAGATGCCTTTTTCTTTTGATTAAATAAGAAAATCATGACATGCCGCAAATGCTCTTTATTTGGCTTAAAATTAGACATTTTTAACACCAAAAAAAGGTATGATACGTCCACGTAAACGACTTAAAAACAACTGACTTTTTTAAACAAATGACTAACAAACAAAATAGCGTTTAGAGATATGCAAATCCTTCAATAGGCTAAGAGTGCATTCTATTGGAAGTAAAACGACATTTTAAACTTGCATACCTGGTATATATATATATATATATATATATATATATATATATATATATATATATTTAATTTTTTTTTCTTCAAATAAATCCAGATAATCTGATATCCGCGTAAATGGAGTTTCACTGTATTCCAGAGCACTGCTTGTTGAACTTCTCTTAATTCATCAACACATGATTTCAGCCCATTCTTCTTCTTGTTTTCTTATTTTTTACCGCAGTTTTAAGGTATCTTTAACTAGAGCTGGATCTATAAATCCTGGTCCTGTAACATCTGATTTTGTTTTCCACACCAGCTATAATCTGTCAAAGGCGTCTTTTATTCTTTCCTCCTATGAATTCCTGTATCTACCTTTGGGTCTCTTACCTTCCCTTTGCGACAGTTTCATAGGTTCCTCTGTCAGTACGATGTTCTGCAATTTAGGACGTGAGTCTGAACCACCTTAGTTGCTGTTCTAGTTTTTTCTAGATTGGTCTTATTTTGTGTTTTTTTACCACTCTATCCAGCCTTCTATCCAAAAGGCTGTTTTTCTTTCCTATCCAAAAATTTTATGTTCTAGGTTGTTTACAGTATTCTTCTGCTCTTCTTAGAAGAAATGGAGGTCTCAGTGTTTCCTAAATATGTTCTCAGCAAATGCTAGTACAGTATTCTTTATTTTTTTTAACATTTACTTTAGTGTTATTTTATTTATTTATTTTTTTAAACTAGCAAGATATGCTCTTACCTCAGCCTTTTAGCTGATTGTGCTGCAATCTATCCTGCTAGTGTAGTCCCAGTGCTTTGATGAACCTCTAAATTGCTCATTGTCTCACAGCAGCTGAGATTTTATTTGAGTTGTAAGTATAAGAATCTCTGCCTCACCAACATATAATGTGATATGCAGATCGGGGGCTGCTATATTTTTAACAAAAACAGATGTTTATTGAGCCTGCAGTCATCTGTGGCACACTAGCCACAGATGCCAGAAACAACTTAAATTGTTTATATTGTTTCTTTATCTGAAGATCTCAGTTCTTGACTAGAATCTTGTCCTCCATTATCTGTAACAGCTTCCGATGTCCATAAAGAGTTGATATGCCAGACAACACGCCTTGCTTAGCAAGTTTAAAAATAACGTGCATAGCTCTTGCTTCTACTTCCAAATGCACTGGAATCTTATTCTAAGTGATATCCTTATAGTTGCAGTAGGAGAGGTGCTCAAAGCACCAGTAATCATGAGGTAGGCTAATCCCTGTATTACTCAAACAATGTTAGAATCACCCATTCGTGCCCTATTATATCATAGCACTGATTCATATTGGATCATGGGTCTTAAAACCATTGTATTTATCCAATACATTTTGGGTGCAGCCCAAGATTTTTCTACCGCCCAAGATTTTCTACCGCCCTTTTACAAATACATAGGCATCTCAAACTCTGAGAATACCTGAATTCTATGGATCTATTCCAGTTCAGTTTGCTGTCCGAGATTACACCTGAAAATATTAATAACCTAATTTGTTGTATAAATTTGTAAGTTATTCCATACACTTTTGCATTTATTTTTCCAACTATGTAATATAGTAAACTATCAGTAATTGCTGTATAGATTGTAGTTCTGAACCCTTTAAAGCAGACTTTAAACAATGAAGTTTCCAATTTCACATTTTTTTAAATTAATGAAATGAATATATTTTTGTATGATATAATTAAAAAAATTTCTAGTTGAACGTAGTTTGGTTCAAATCAGATAATTTTATCTGCTACTCTAATACCTGTTGGTTACAACCTACCTTGAACTGGTTAATGACAGTTGTTTCTCCTATAATTCCAAAATACAATGATTTTAGATTCATAATAAAAACTTATAGTTTCTGATTGGAGAATATCAAATCATAAAACTAAATTATATTTAAGAATTTCGGCTAGTGATTTTACTTCTGAAAGGTAGATGATCATGCTGCCTGATACATTGGCACACCAACTAGTTTATTCATTTCTTGAAGCCTGGATGTAGAATAGTAGAGGCTAATTGTTTTAAACCTTTTACTGGTCAATTTTTTATATTGTACATATCCTTACATGATGACAGACCTTCCTTTTTCATTTCCTAATTAATGGTCACTTGTTAAAAACCTTCACCAAGCATACTTGTATCAGATTTATATATCCTGTTCACATTTTTACATAATTACATCCCATATCTTAAAACTCCTTCCTCAGAAAGCCATACTATTCCTAACATACATATATAGGGTGTCCCGAATTTAAATAGCAAAAGTTCAGGAACTTATTGGGAACGGAAACACTAAGACAAAAAGTCCTTTAGAGATTTGCTCGTTTTTGCTTAGTTTTAGAGAAAATTGCAAAAAAAGAAACAAAACAAAAATGTTACAGGTAGCGATTATCACCTTTCAAAGTTCGTCAGGCTAGGCAGTGAGATATATAAACACTTAATGTTATCCTTTACTTTCTTTTATTTGTTTACATTTTGGCTTCCTTCTAGGATTATAATTCCTAAATCAGTCTTCAGTCAGTTACTCAGATATTTTTGTGTGAATAGCATCAGCAACAATGCCGCATACATATACTAATGTTGAATACGCTGATATAATTTTTGTGTATGGTTTCTGTAACAGTAATGCTTTAGAAGCAGTGAGGGAGTATGCGCACTGATTTCCAAATAGAAGAGTGCCTAATCGATGAGTTTTTTCGTTAACTTTTAATAGACTACGAGAGACTGGGTCATTCTTAATACGTAATGAAGGCGACCGATTCCAGGCAGCAATAAGAGCAGATTATCGAAGAAGAAATTGTGTCCAACGCCACTTCGATAACAATCCTGAGACTAGCATCCGAAGAGCATCTGCTGCATTAGCAATATCGCTGCAAGCAATATGGTGAACTTTGAAAGGTGATAATCGCTACCCATACCATCTTCAAAAAGTTCAGAATTTATTACCTCAAGATTATGTCAAGAGATTGAATTTTAGTAACTGGTTTCTTGACAAAATTCGCGAAGATAATTTTCATTAAAAATTATATGGACCAATGAAGCTACCTTTACAAGTGGAGGAATTGTTAATCAAAGAAATTATCATGTATCGGCTCTTGAAAATCCCAGAGCTATTAGAGAGAATAGGTTTCAGCATGAATTTGCTATTAACGTTTGGCTTGGAATTTGGAACGGATTACTGGTGGGACCATATTTTTTACCTGGAAGATTGAATGGTATCACATTTACACATTTTTTGGAGAACGACTTTTCTAATTATTTAAATGACATTCCCTTACAGCAGCGGATTGAAACGTGGTTCCAACTCGATGGATGTCCAGCTCATTATAGCAGAGTTGCTCGAGCTTGGCTGGATATAAATTATCCACAACGATGGATTGGATGTGGAGGAGTAGTACCTTGGCCACCCAGATCACCTGACATGACACCCATGGATTTCTTCGTATGGGGAACCTTGAAGCAGAAAGTTTATTCGGTGTCAATCAACTCAAGAGAGCAATTAAGAGACCGAATAATAGATGCAGTGCACCAAATATCATCAGAACAATGTTTAGCTGCAATTTATCAAGTGAGTGCTAGATGTAATGCTTGCATTGGTGCAAGAGGACAATATTTTGAGCAATATTTACATTAAAAAGAACATAACATAAATATTAATGTAAATAAATAAGTATAAAAAGGAAAACTTGTTTTGTTTCTTTTTTTGCGATTTTCTCTAAAACTAAGCAAAAACGAGCAAATCTCTAAAGGACTTTTTGTCTTTGTTTTTCGGTCCCCTATAAGTTCCTGAAGTTTTGCCATTTAAATTCGGGACACCCTGTATAATGCTGTGCTCCATACCACTTACTTTCTTGACTCCTGGAAATTATCTATAGTTAAGATGATTCCAAAACCCAAAAAGCCACCTGAGCTCGCATTGTCATATCGTCTTATACCCCTTTTGCAAATCATGGGCAAAATCCTTGAAAAACTAATTTTAAAATGCTTGTATCCTATCCTAGATTCCCATCATGTAATCCCTGATCACCAGTTTGGACTCCAAACATCACACTACACAATCCAGCAATGTCATTGTGTGGTGGACGTTGTTTCTTCTGCATTAGAGTGCAGAATGTTCTGAACTGGAGCCTTTCTTGATGTGAAAAAGGCTTTTGACCAAGTCTGGCACCCAGGACTGCTTTACAAACTCCGCAAATTCCTTCCTTCAACATGCTTCCTAAATATCCTAATTATTCATCAATTTTCCTATTCTTCCCTCTTTTCCCAATCTGCCAGTGTTCCTCAAGGTAGTATCCTAGGCCCCATCATCTACACGGTGTGTACAGCTGACATCCCAACTCATCCTACCACTGTCCTCACCAATTATGCTGATGACACATATGTGTTATCAGTAAACCATGATCCCTTCATTGCCTCCCAAACACTCCAATAACATATCCTAAACCTTCCAGAATGGTTTCAAAAATGGAGAATTCAAATAAATCTCACCCTTCGTTATAAACCTATAACTTCCTGTCCTACAGTATCCTTTAATGATATTCCACTAATCCCTGTTATACAGATCCGCTACCTAGGACTCCACTTGGACAAACATCTCACCTGGAATCCACATACAAGACTAAAATTACAAGAAACTGCCTGTCATTACAGACTACTTTAACATGACTGTGATTAAACCTATTTGGACGCATGGAGTTGAGCTTTGGGGGTCCACTAAACCATCCTATTCATCTTGTATCCAATCTTTACAATAAAAAATCCTTCCAAAAATCCTCAGTACTCCTTACTTTGTTACCAATAAACTTATCCGTAATGTACGGAGTTGATCTTTGGGGGTTCACTAAACCATCCAATTCATCTTGTATCCAACCTTTATAATCCAAAATCCTTCGAAAAATCCTCAATACTCCTTACTTTGTCACCAATAAACTTATCCATAAAGATATTAATGTTCCATATGTTGCTGATTTATCCCAAACCAGATACCATCCTTTCATAGTAAGTTTCATAACCTCTCAAATCCACTAATTCTCAACTTGCTTCTCACTCCATTCCCGATTATCCTCTGAGGCATCTGAAAAAAAGATTGCCTAGACCATCTTGTGTAGAATTTTTATTGAAGTGCTACTGATGAGTTGTTCTTTTCAAGTTTTGACATGTTATTGTAATCGTTATCAACACATTTACTTGATGTATATATTTTCTACATTTGTAAATTTCAATAAATTGATATAAAAAAAAAAAATAATAAAAAAAAGCTTTAGTGGTGGCTTGAAATCTCATTTAAGGTATTATTTTTCAAATATTTGTTTTATATATACCTTTTGGTTTTTATTTGATAGAAACATAGAATTAGTATTATAGAAACATTTCATGAATTTATATTTAAACAACGCTATTTGTTCCAAACTACTATTTATGAATTTTGAACTAATGGCTTAGCTTAAATGTTATTTGTTAAAACATGTTGACTATATTTCACTAATACTATTTATTTTAAACTTTCAATGGAAATAAAATCATTCTAAATGTAAATAGTTTTTAACGAAAAGACTTTAATGGCTCAGTAATATGACTAAATGCCATTAACTCCCCAACCTCAACATTTTTCTAAAACTTTCCTATTTACATTAGTTTTTTCATTGTAAAATATTCAAATTTATGTTTGTAATAATATAATAAGATATTTTTAATTTGCTTACATTAAATATTTTAAGACAGTTTATTAATAAATAGTACAGTATAAATTGATTATAATGTATTTTAGGGAACTATCAATTGTTGTTGTTCATAAGCGGCATTCACTATAGCCTATGTATCCATTATTGTGAACAGTTTGTTATTTATATCTGATCATATTCAATGCATTATAAAATGAATCATACAATGCATCATTCAATGAATGATTTGATGTACTTAGTGATGTTTTCACTATGCTCAATAATTTTAAAATGATTTTCAAGTTTTTTGAGCAAATTCAAACTCCTAAACTAATTAACATTAGTTAATACATAAGTACATAAGTATATTTATGTACTTATATACATATTTTAAAAACTGATGATTACTGTAATAATGTACATAGTGCATATGCATATGTATATTTTCATGATCTTGGATTCATGTATGTGTTATGGCAACTTATTATTACATATTGTATAAGAAAACACTTCAAAACATAAAATGCCCTCCAAAAAAATGCATATTTTAGTGCAATTATGAACATAAAAAAACAACATGGACAATGAGAGAGAAGTTATTCACCCGCAGTAATATTATAGTTTTTTTTTCTCTAAGATTTATTTATTGCTTTTTGAGTTCTGTGTCAGTTTTTTGTCATCCATTCCTCCATGTACTAGAACTATAGTTTATAGTTAGCATCAATTGCTGATTTTGTAAACTAACTTGATTTTTTATTAATTAATTCTCTAAACTAACCAAATTTTCTGTATTGGATCAAATTTTCTATTCCTACATTTGTAAAATAGTGCAAAACAACTTCCTTCTCTTTCCCGTGATTAACCCCTCCACAACAAAAATGCATTAAACACTTAGCATCACCCTACTCAATTTTATTTTCGAAGAATTTTCCAGGAAAGGCCCATTTACCCATTTAGGTAGATTACTAAAACAATTAATGTTTTAGTAATCTACCATTTATTATAAATTCACTGTTAGGGAGAATTGAACTTCTATAGGTTAATTCGGTCCAGTTCATTGATTGATCACCGATTGATCCAAAGCCAGTTAAGATTATAAATATTAAGTAAATATTTGCATTTTTATTTTAGTGATAATGAATATTTGTCTTCAAATTTATTTACTTGTTTCTAAACATTTTCAACATAATAGCACTCTGTCATGAAGAGAACTCTCAATGCCCTGCTCTATATAATATTCATCCAATTATTCAACACAGCTCTTCAATTATATTCAAGAAAATACAATATTAATAATACATTTTAAATCAAACTTTCTACCATGTCCATAGTAATATCTTTACTGTTAGTTGACCTAATGATTATTTATTTTTTTAATTTTGAAATATGTAGTAATAATTATTGGAGGTACGATAACTCAGTGGCTTAGGCACATGACTACCAAGCTTCCGGGCCTGAGATCGAGTTCGGCTGAAGGCAGAAATACACCACAATGTCCAGGAATCCATGCCAGAGCAATTTCACTGTGGTACTGGGCAGCTACACTAGTTCCATGGCAAGGTTTTTTTGGTCAGCTTTCCATTAGGATTCGAGGGATTTCAGAACAGAGGATGAGTCTGTGAAAAACTATTTTGGATAGTCAATCCTTTTGCTGAGCTTTAATCAGTTAAGATCCCTCAAACACCACTACCAGCTCTGCCCAGAAGTAAGATGAGATGGTCTCAGTTGGGAAGGCTTTACTTAGTATGTGGCCATTAGGGAACTCAATGTGTATTTCGGGTCCACCATTTTGGATTGCATTGGTAGCTGAACCATCTGTTTATATCCTGGTCCATGAGTCTGCGGGGTATTCTTTGTTAATATAGCACAATGGGGGAGACATCTTTCTGCTTTTGGCCTGGTACCGAAATTCTGATTTTTGGTTTGGGTTGTATGTGCCATGGTGGGGGTTATCGACTGTTGCTGAAATATTTTAGTTCTATCTGAGGTAGATGGAGCTAATTTCTTTCCGCAGGGAATTTGTGTAGGCTACTGTGGTATTTTAGTACATTTGAACTGCTTTCGTACTTAAGAGGTGATGGGGAGTGCCTTTGGCTTTCGCTCCAAGGTTAAGAAGCTTGGTATCTCAACGATCCTTGTCTGTAGGGTTATTTTCTTTAGTCAAGGCAGTGTGGCTGAGTTTTTTATTTAATTCCTTTGGCATGTTCGGAGATAAACTGAAAATGGTGTATTTAGTTTCGCAAATATTCACTTTTGAGGCTTATTTCTCTGACCAATTATAGATATGATCTAGGGTTGTTTGGATTCATTATTTTACTGCTAGTATAGATTCCTTCCTTCTCCAGATAGCCATATCAGATAGGTCGTCAGCATACATCGCAGCTTTTACATTGTTTGGGAGGTCCTTGGTAATGCCATTGATGTATATCAAAAACAATATTGAAGAAATCCATCTTGACTTTGTTGGGAAATGTTGATCACTTGGTCCTCTGTGGACCCAATCTAAATTTCCTGAATCATGCCTGTTCTGGGGTAACTAGGTTGTTTTTCTCCAAAACCAGGTGATCCTGTTTTTTACTAATCTCTCAATCAATTTACCAATACAGCTGAGGAGGGTGATCAGGTGGTAGCTGTCCAGTTGCTTTTTGGTGTACCTGCTTTCAACAAGGGACCAATTATTCCTTCGTTCCAAATAATTGGTTTCACCCTCAGTTTCCATATAAAAATTGAGGAGGCTTGATTTTGATTTTTTTTCCCATATTGATTAGAAATTCATTTGGGATCCCATCCACTCCAGCAGATGTTTTGAGCTTTATCTTGTCTTCTTTTAGACAACAGAGTTTGACGTCTCAGTTAAGCCACTGCTTCCTTCATTTTTATATTTTTTTTAATGCTTTGGCTTTGTAATGCATTTTCCCTTGCCTGTGAGTTGTTGTTCTAACTGCTCTAGCTGTGGCGTCCAGTATGGCTTTGAATTGTTCCTGCTTCCTCTTGGATTACTTTTATTGTTGAGGTATTTACAGGCTTAGTGTACATCTAGTCTGCTCTTGGAATTTTTCCTAATTAGCTTCTTTCATATTCCATTGGGGGAACAAGGAGGCTTGGGTGTGGGGTGGATTCATTTCGACCTCGGTCTGAATAGGTCGATGATCGCTTCCATCGAGTTGTTCCAGTACCGTCCGTATTGAAATCGTAGCTAGATTATTGGTAGCAAATGCCAAATCTGGAGTGGTGGGGGTTTTCCAGTTGTGGCAGTAGAAAGTGGTTGTTTTGTCAGTCTCATCGAGCAGGTTGAATGAACAATCTGTCTCCCACGCTTCTACTTCTGTGACTGTCATTGCATAGAGGGAGAGGGTCTTGTCATTGGAGGAGTAATAATTTTGGATTTGTAATTGTCTATCCCTTATTTGCTATAGTGCAATAGTGGAAATATAGTTTTCCAAGTATTTCAGCTTCAATGTCCATTGGTAATTCCTGTGAAGGAACCTCCTTAGAAGATAAAGATTTTTTATTAATGTGATAATACCTTTCTTGCTTTGCCCAACACGATCTTTTCTATAAATTTCATAGCCTCTTATGCTGAATTGTAAGTTAGGATTTAGTTATGTTTCTTGGACAAACACCATATCAATGTCTTCCTCACTAATCTATTTTGCTAAATTTAGCTTCTTATTAAGTACTACCTCTGCATTCCATTAGAGTATGCGCAGGAGTTTTGTAGTCTGCTAACGTTTGTCAGTAGCCTTTCTCCTGTTCCCAGCCCTGACTTCTTGACTGGGTAGAAATTTATCACCAGTCACTGGAAGGCGACCTCTCTGAATAGTGCCAGATGCTATACGTGCCTGGTAATCAGAAGAAACATCTCGTTCAAAATCGTTAAACCCGGGTTGTTCAATAGTGGGAAGTATTGTTGTTCTGCCTTGTTTTCCTTGTCATCACTTGGGCTCAAGGGAGTAGTTGCACCTTCTAGTCAGGCAACTCCAACTTCAATGGTCTTGTAAAGACTTCACAGTTCACCAACCTTTCTACTGGTCTCCAGTTCAGCATGATGATGTATGTCTATGGACCTGGCTGACCCCTACTGTCTTTGACTCCATGCTAGTACTGGTAGTGCTGCTGCTTGCCACCAGAGATATTTATTAACCTTTGTACTTTAACTGATGTTATGATTTAATATGTATTACTTGGATAATTGGGATAAGGTTCTGAATCAATATTGATGAGCTAAAAAGAGAACCTTTTTTTAATGCTCCTTTAACTGGAAGTGCTATTATAATTAAAATGATTTAAAGTTATAATATGATCTGAGGGTTATGGGAAGTCAAAGCACTTTTGTGTGGCTAGGTATGGTTCTAAGGTGATTCATTGGATAAGTTAGTTTTATTATCAGTAAATGGATGGTTGAGCTAAATGAGTCTCAAGGAAATCAAATTAAGGGAATGTATTTCTATTTTCCATGATAAATAAAAAGTAGGGATGGTAGAAGTTGAAGGGAATCTAGGTTATAATTGAGGACAAAGAAAAATCCATCTACCTATTTCTTAATGGAAATTATGTATTTAGAGTTGGAAATTAAATTGTTCATACTGATTTTTTTTTTTTTTCATTCAAGTTCATTGAAACCTGAACTAAAACAGCAGGTATTTTGATCTCCATGTTGTGATTCATAGCTATCTGATAACAAATACAGCAGCAGTATATGAGTGTCAGCACATTCCATTTTATTTTGTATATATATAATATTTAAACCACTATTGCTTGATTTTCTTTCTTTTCAGCTAATCAATTTATGACTGATTAATTTTTTTTTTTATTTTTAGAATTTGGACAGTTTGTACCTGAATGTGAATCTGAAGTGTGTGCCCAAATATCTGACCACCAGGTATTACTTCTATTGTTCATAAAATTTATTTATTTTAGCTTACTTGATCTAAGACTAATTTTTTCTGGAATCTGGAAAGAGGTATTGTCGGTTAATTTTTTTTTTTTTTTTTTTTTATTCTAGTCATCCTGCCAATTAAGATAAACTATTTTAATATTCCATTTTCTAAAGGTTTGGTTTTATAGAATGATTCTTAGAAAGCAAAGACTATAATAATTTAAATCATCTTCTTTTTTTACTACCTCCTTTGTGCCTCTCAGCGTGGAGGTACCTCAACCCAAACTGACCAAGAATCACGGTCCTAACTCTTAGATCTTTCCTTGTTTTTTCCATTCCTGATAAGATCCCGCCGAGTTCTGCCCACCACTCTTCTAAGGTACTTCATTTCTGTAGCAGTGATTCTGCTTAGATGTTGTCTAGAAGGACCCAACTTTCGCTTCTATATAATAGGGTGGGAAAGTAAATTGTATTGAAAATATGGAGTTTTACCTTTTTGTCCAATTCACGTTTCCCGACAACAGTGTTGCAGATTTGGATTTGGTAATATTTTTTTTTTTTTTTTTTTTTTTTTTTTTTTTTTTTTTTTTTTTTTTTTTTTTTATTCTATTAGAGATATCATCGTTAATTTTACCATTTCTATTTAAAATTGTCCCTAGGTATGTAAAATCTACTGTTTCTAAGGTTTCTCCTCTACACTTGATTTGCACATCCTCAGGTTGACGTCCTACTTGCACGACTTTGCTTTTGCTAGCATTTATAATCAAATCATGTCCTTTCTTTTGAGTTCGGCTTCCCATTCTACTACCACTTGTTGGAGGTTCTGTACAGTCTGCAATGAGTACTATATCATCTGCATAGAGCAGTGTCTGCTTAAGAATTGTCCTCATCTTCCATTTCCCTACTACTGCTTGTGCCGTCCTTCTCTTACATACTTTCAAAACTTCGGCCATCAGTACTATAAATAGTAGAGGGCTTAGTCACCTTTCTTCACTCCTCTCTTCATATCGAAGCTTCCTGATTTCTTTCCATTAATTCTCACAATTCCCTTTGAGCCTTTATTGAAGGAGGATCTGATGACATCTATAAGTTCCTCTGGAACACTCTTTGCCTTAAGTGCTTTCCATAACTCAGTTCACGGCACAGAGTTTAAAGCAGCTTTAAGGCCCAAGCAAGCTAGATATATGTTTTTGTCCTGGTCCCAGGCTTTCTCTATTAATGTCAATGAGAATATCTGATCCTGGATCTGTCTTTGAGGTCTGAAGGCAGCTTGCTCTTCTTCGAGGTTCTCCTCAACCACAGCTCTGAGCCTTCTTCCCAGGATAGGTGTGTACAATTTATGTACTACTTGAGACAAACATATAGGCCTATAATTGTTGCAGTCACTTTTGTTTCCTTTTTTATGGATCGGGATGATGATGATGTATCCCAGTTTTTTGGAATGCTTTTCTTGTCATATGCTCTTTGGAATAACCCTGGGAGTACTGTAGCCACTTCTTGTCCTCCATACTTAATTAGCTCGGGAAAAATATCATTTTTTCCAGCTGATCTTCCTAACCTAAGCTGTTCTATAGCCTTCTCAACTTCTTCTTCCCATATAGTACTGTCACTATCTGTGATTCTTTCCATCCTTGTATCCATTATTTCGCTTTCTTTCCTTATTGGATCTTCAAACATCTGTACATAATCTGTCTCCATCTGTCCAAGATGTCTTTCTTCTTGATCAACACTATTCCTGCAGCATTTTTCACATTTCTTATTGGCTTGCACTTTTTGCCCTTCAGTGATTTTATCTTCTTACAGAAACATTTTATATCTTCACTATAATTGTTCTGTAGCTGTTTGCCAAATTCTTCCCAAATCTTCTTTTTAGCCTTTCTTACAACAATTTTTGCTTTTTTTCTTCGTTGCATGTAGAGTTCCCAGGTTTGGTCGTTTCTGTTATTTAGATATTCCTTCCAAGCAATTTTCTTCCTTTGTACAGCTGCTTTCACTCGCTCATTCCACCATTCTGACCTTTTCCCTTTGGAAGAGTATCTCTTTGTGCCACACACCTCTGTTCCACTTTGTAGAACTTTTCCTTTGATATCAATCCAAATTTCGTCCAAAGATGCATCTAGTTTGTTTCACGCAATTTTGTTCCTAGTTTTATTGCGTATCTTTCTTGTATCTGTGGATTTAAGAACTTTGCGATATTAATCTTTTTATTAAATCTTCTGGGTGTTCTCTGAGGTTTAAGAATTTGCGTATCTGCTACAAGCAACATATGATCTGAACCAATTTCTGACCCCCTTCCCCCATATGACTTTTATATCTGTGAAGAGCTTCCTCACATTTCTGCTTTACAGAATGTAATCAATAATGCTGTTTGTGTTTTTTTTCCTGTGCACTAAAAGTATTTTTGTGGAATTTTTTATGGGGTTATAGGGAGTTTCCAATCTGGAGGTCGAAATTTACACAGGAATCAATTAATCTTTGTCTATTATTAGTTTTTGCTTTTTCTCCGCCATGCATGCCCATTACCCCATGGGCTCGTCTAAAATTATTTCCTGTCCTTGCAATGAAGTCTCCCATTATGGTTATATCCCTATTTCTGTTCTGTGCCTTAATAACTTATAGCTCCAGTTCAGCATAAAATTGTTCCTTGTCCAGAACATCTGCATCCTCTGTATGGCCATATGTTTGAACAACAGCTAAATGCCTTGATGCTATTTCTGTGTACATTGTTATTATTCTGGAAGAAACTGGGTGCCATTCTTCTACCTTCGTGAATATTTCATCTTCCATGATTATACCCATATATATCATAGTGTGATTCCTTGGCAGTCTTAATTCTCCATTGCCTTTTTTCTTAACTTCACTTATACCAAGGAGGTTTATGTGGTAAGCAGTCATTTCTGATGCTATCTCCTCTTCTTTACCCATGAATGTCCAAACGTTCCAAGTTGCTAAATGAATGTCCTTATGAGCGTTATGTCATTGCCATTGATTAGGACCTAGTCTGAGGCTACTTAGTAAACTCTGAATCATATATACTATTTTGCGGGTGATTAGCCCAGCAAAATAGGCCCCGTATCCTCGGGACAACTGGTGGTAAGGCTATACCCACCTACCTTGGGTCTTCTCTGGGAAGGTGTGTACTGTATATGACCTTATGTTGGCCCATTGGCACACCATTCTTCAAGATTCCATTCACAGAATTTGTTCTAACAAGGTGGCCATCAACCTGCAATTCCTCAAAAACCGGGAACCATGTTAGAATTTGGTCTTAGGAAAAAAAAAACATGGGGTTATGCTTGAATTTTTAAATTCACTGGGAATTTCTTGATTTTTTAAAAATGAAATATTTATTATTAAATAATTATATTAGTAATATAAGTATCACTATATAATTATATTAGTATTATATAGTGATATTTATTATTAATTATTTACTAATCATTTATTTAAATGACAATTTAAATAATAGATAAAAACATTATACGCGCGAGACATTTGATTTAATTCAATAAATGTCCTGCCAACAGGGACAATTGGGCAAAGACAATTGAGCCGGCCAAGGACCGCTACATGCGTCTGTTGTGCCAATAATGAATGAATCATTTAATTTGATTTAACCCATTTAGGGCCAGGGCTAGAATTATTGGAAAGCTTTGATTTTTCTTCAAATAAATATTTTTAGGATAGTTGGATTTAAAGAAAAATTAAAAAAAGAATTTTTTTGCCATAATGACGGCAGAAAATGTTATTCTCATACAACATTGGCCTGCAGAATATATAAATTTTTTTTTTTTTCAGAGATAGGTAAGGTGATTTGTTTATAAATGCTACAATAATACTGTTTCATGAAAATTTTATTGCAATTATTTTAATCACAAAATTGCTATCATAAGATTGCGATGCAACATATTACATTCAAACAAAATTGAGCAGTGGAAAGAAAAGAAAATAAATAAAAATATAAGACTAAGAAAAAAATTCAACAAAGATAAAAACTATCGGCTAGAAATAGTTTAGCAAAAATAATTTAACAAAAAATAATATTGACCTATAATGTACAACAGTAACCCACAGCATATGTGGAGAAATATAATTTTCTACACCTATATTGTTTCAAATGATTTCTTAATTTGTGTAATTTTTAATTGTTCAAACTAAAATCATTAAAGAAAATATTTTCCAATCAAACAATGAAGGTATTGAAAGTCTGTATTTTAAGGAGGTTTTAAAAAAAATGGCCAGAATTTATAAATAGAAAAGGAGTTTTCTTCCATCAAGACAAGACTAAACCATGCCCACTTTTAGTGACTCAGTAGAGGCAAAAATTGAGAAAGATTGGTTGCAAGTTGTGATGCATTCACCATATATCCCAGACGTTGTCCTGTCTGACTACCATTTGTTTAGTTGTTATAAAACTCTCTTAAGGCCCTTTTGTTTGATCAATAACACATGGATGAAGACTGTCTCGTTGCAACAGCTTTAGCTTTAGTTCTAAAGAAAGAGCAGGAAAAAAGAATGCAATGGAGAGTGTAGGCAGCTTCTTTAATGTTCGCATTGTAATAGCGTTTGCCTGTTTTTTTTCCACAAACATGGTGAACTTTTATAAATTTCTATAAAACTGATGAGTGAATTATAGTAGCTGCTAATAGGTTTCATGGCAAATTTTGCCCATCCCTGCCCTCAAAACTCTTTTTACAACTGGGCTTGGGACCAATTTAGGCAGAGTTTAAAATTCATCATATTGTTTATATAATATTATCAACATTTTTATGAATCACTTATGTGTGTTCTTTATACTCTTCATGAAGAATATACGTAAGAAACTGTGTTCCTTAAGTGAAGTCTTTAATGTCTAAGATTTTTTATATGGTTTATCAGTGTTAAACAAATTTTATTGTTTATTTATTTCAGATTTGGCAAGGATCTTTCCAGAAAGGTAAATTCAGTAGGATGGACCATTCAATATCTGTTTCTAAGAAACCAACAAATAAAAGTAAGATGTCAATAAAACTTCTTTTATTGTATGAAAATGATGATTCGTGAATTAATTCAAGTTAGCTTCAGCATTCTTGGCATTTTTTATTAGAACTCAAATTTATCAATCTAATCACATTGCAATTTTCTATTTAAAAAAAAAAAAAAGAATAAAGTATGAGATATTAATGTCCCACTGGACGACAATTATGAAGAAAAATAAGGAAGAAGAATATGGTTGAGATGGAGTGAATTCTAAAGGATATAAGAACAGTAAAATTCGTCCTTGGTCAGTAATTTAGCATGGAAAAAATTTAAATTGGCTCTCCTAGGTGTTACAGTATAAGTACGTTGAAAGTAAAACTGCATCCAAAATCTTTAGTTGATGGAATAAAGAATGGCAGGCCAAAGTCAAGTAAAATAAACATTCATTCATAAATGATACGCCTAAAGCCTCATAACCAAGATAGTATACATAACATAACATAGTATACCATTTAGAAACATGAGAGGCAAAGTGAATAGTAAAAGGTGGACTTACTTGGCATTGAGTAGTTCTGATTTTGTTGTTTGTGGTGGATAAATCTAAGTTTTAGACCTGAGCACATCTCCAAATTATTGTGATATTTTTGATAAACCCCTAAAATTTTGTTATTTTATTCACCTTTTTATTGACTTTGACCCTAAGTGACCCATTTTATGTATGTTAAAAGTGATTGTTTATTTATTTCAAACTGACTACATCTTCAACGAAATATGACCTATGTACAAAATGTTTTTCAATGTAAGCATATTTTAGAGTTTTCTTCCAGTTTTTGCTGATTTTAATCCTAAAGAATCTATTCTTAGGTAAAAAAAACATAATTAAAAACATTTTTAAAGTAGAACTAATGAGCCAGAAAATAAGACAAAATTGGTCTCTGTAGACACAACAAATTCTGAAATCCAGCTGTTCAAATTAGACGAAGTAACTATTTATTAAAATTTTTATTTTTTTCAATATCATAGTGATATTGATTAATGCATTTATTTTAGGAACATCCTCATTACTAGTTATTTTTAAAATCTCTTAGATGGACAAAGTTGGTTCTCAGTGTCGCTGATGAGGATATTCCCTTCTCATTGATCATATCTTCATTAGAATAGTTTTTTATGCATTTATGAATCTATAAATAACTATCATAAATCCAAGGAACTGAGAAAAGTGGCAAAGCTATTGTCTGAAAAGAAAGCTTGGGAGTACTTAGGTAAAAAGCTGAAGGAAGATACCCAAGGGGACCAGAAACTTTTGTGTATGTGCCTTCAAAACATGCAGAAAGAGAGGTGACCTGTCTTAAAAAACATTAAAGACATGGAAGGCAATATCATTAAGAGTAGAAAAAATATAATGAATAGGTGGGCCGATTACTTTGAAAAAATGCTGAATAGCAGTGCAGGGACATAGAATACAACCCTCACAACAACAAAAACTCTGTCAAAGACAAGGAAGACTTTATTGGAGTAGACAAATTAACAAATGCTATAGAAAGCCTGAAATGGGCAAAGCATCAGGTATAAAGGGCATCACTCCTGAAATGATGAAGAATATGGGAACAACAGGATTAACAGGATTTGAAATATTTCAACGTCTTTAAAACTTCATAAGATTCATAAGAAATTCAAAATGAGGCAGCATCAATAATAAAGGATTTTTCAAAGTTAGTAGTTAGATGAGAGGGGATTTCCAAATCAGTAGTTTGACATATAATATTTAGAATATGAATGGATTGACATAGGGTGAGGATATCAGTTATATAGAAAGGTTTTTAGGATTTTAAAGGTTAGAATATTAAGGTAGTATCCACAGGAGATGTGAGAGTGCCTGGAAGTCCCCAAAATGATTTTTATGATTAATTAATCTCTTCAGTCTCATTTCGAATTCACCAGATAATACTCTATATACTATGCATATATGGTAGAGAAGGATGGAGAATACTTGAAAGTTCACTGGTGCTTCCTCTGAATGAAGCAAAAAATCTCAGGAGCTGTTAGAATATTAAGATCAATTTTCAGATGATTTGAGAAATATGGTTATTCTAGGAAGGGTACTGAAATAAAGTGACTCTAAGATATTTAACAGAGGTTTGGAACTAAATACAATGATTGTTGAAGTATAGTGATGCATTATAGGAAAGATGATTAAGGAAGGATTTTAAAATTGATTAGAATTGCCATGTTTTTTTTCTCTGAGTTTAGTTACAACTTATTCTCCGCTGCCTATCGATTAATGCTATCAATATCATAATTTGAACCTTACGAGATGCTTCATATATCTCAGAAGAGTAGGATCAGGAAATTGATTGGTTTTAACATATAAATTGTGTTGGAAGTAGTAATCACTTAAATAAATAGAGGAAGTTCTGAGAAACACCTTGCTTGAGAAGTAGTTCTAATGGGGATTGTTGGGGAATAATGAAACAGAGAGACATGAAATACTATTGGGTAGTGAAAGTTTATGTAATTTAGTGATAAGTATTGTACTATAGACAAAATAAATGGCCTAAATTGTTTATAGTAATCTCTGCTTCCTTTGGAGTGTCATGTTTTGTATTATTTCTCCCTTTTATTATTGTTTATTCTGATATATTCTTATATTTTTATTCTTTTTAATTTCTTTCTACTGTTTTTATCTATACATTACATTATTCTACATGTTTTCACTTTCTAGTATTTTATATATCTTCAGTTATCTTTATTTTGATTTTGATTTTCTCTTTTTCAGTTTAATTTATATTTTATAGCATCTAATATTTTTTATGTAATTGGGTTCTTATCCTTACTCACCCAATATTGTCATTAATTTTTATTTTACTCACCTGTATCCTTGTAGTCTATATTAATTTTTATTTTCATTGATTGTTTTTTTGTTTAAATTTTTATTTAACTTTTATCACTTTCTGTAATATTTCTTTTTATTTTGTTTTATTTATTTATTTTTTTCATCTTTTATATCTGTTGTAATCTTTATGATGCCCATCATAGTGTACCTCTTTAAAAATCCGTAAAAGATTAAATTTTACATAAAAAAAAAGAAAGATTTTTCTGTCATAAGGACAACCTTCAAGCTTGGGTTACAATGTATAACAATTGGCATCTGAAACATTTTCATCCCCATTATAAAAATATATTGTAAGGGGAATGATTTAGAGCATAAGTTATCTTTGAAAGTTTTCAAACTTATTTTCATGTTCTGTTTCTTCCTTCCTATACATTATTTCTTCAGAAAGGAGCAATTGCTGCTTTAAGAATGTATTATTTGAGACAACCCTTCTTCTAATTAATTTTTGAAACAGATTTAGATAAATAATCAATAAAAGAATGATGGAAAGCATTCAATATTATGAACCATTTAAAGTTTTGATCCTCCGAAAGAAGTTATACAATATTGCATTAATGGTTATTGGAACAAGGTAAAAAAAACTGTAGTGCAAGGTAGCCAAAAATGAAGAAAATGTGCACATGTTTTCACAGAAGGACTAAGTGAAGAATTCATACAACAAAAACATATAATTGATGAATGTGATAGGTTTACTTTGACCTACTAAAATCTTTTGGAAATAGTTCGTAAAGAAATATAAAAAATGGATCTGTTTGTTCCAAAAGATACTCCATATATTTTATCAGAAATCTTATGCTAAATTAGTTTACGATTTATGTAAATTGGTGTATACCTGATAAAACAAAATGAGTTGGATTGAGAAATAATTGCTAAAGCAACAAAATTGTTATCTACAGCTACTTAATAAAAGAAAAAGATAATCAATGCCTGCTTATAATGCACAGATTTTTCAAAAAGGTTCTAACTAAATATGTAAGTTATTTGTGTAAATTATTTTTTATCTTAGTATGTGTGTACAAAGTTTCATGAATTCTTGTTAATATTTATTTGTACAAACCTTCATATTTACTTAAATATTTAGACAATACACCATTGTGACTTGCAGGAGCCTGAATTTTGGAACAGGTTGACATATTTAAATATTTAGAAATCAAAATTAAATCAGCACAAAAGGAAACATACAAAAAACAAAATTTATACAAGGCTGATAAATGAAATTCTGGAAAGGGAATCTCAATAAAACAAGATTTTATCAAAAGAGAAAACAAAGTATATAAGAAGAGACTGTGCAGGCAACTGCCACTAGACAACAGGTATAGAAAAAATAATTATGGTTTGGTAATGGATGAAAAATGCTAATCAGTCTATTGCTCAAAAAATGTTGAGGAATTCAAAACAGAGGAAAGATAACTGTAAGGATGACTGAAAAATGGTAGTTATCTCACATCAGGAATGGCAAAAAAGACAGAAGTGAGGCTGAGTGATGATAAAATATGGCACTTGATAGTGACAGTTTGGGTAGGAAACTGAGATTAGAATTTTTTAATGTTTTATTTATGACTTCTAATAGCCAAGCCTCCTATACTTGTATTCAATGCCTAACTAATTATTTCTTTCTTAAAAATGTTTTGATAGTCATTAACTGAAATCTTCTTTGTAGGTTTGAGAAGTACAAAGGACTCAAGCACTGAAACAAATCCTCATCATGTTCACTGTTCTAAGCATAGCGATATAAAACGAATTCAGTATGCTGATCGTAAGTTACACATTTATTACTTAATTAGCAAGATCAGAGCTTTGATATTTGTCATAATTTGTTTGTAGAATATGCTGCTCTGCTAAATTATATATTTTTGTGTATTTACATACATATATATTTTTCCTTTTTGGTAACCATAAAAGGATCATTTATTACAGAAGTTCTATTTGTTTTTACCTTTGTATTTTTTAATTTTCTTACCGTTTTTGTTTTTTATCTCTTTTAAATTCTTTTTCTGTCATATCTTTTTTTTTTCTTCTAGTTCTGATAAAGACTTGTAATGTTGGGTGAAATGTTGGCGCATTTCCTTCCTTGTATATTTTTACAGCCAATTAAAATAAAGTAATTAAAAATAAATAAATTGGGCAGAAATTTTGCTTGTATGTCAGAATATATATAAGGTTTGTTGATAAAATAAGGTGACTTTTTAATTTTCTCTGAAAATATTTATTTTTTCATCAATATCTATTTTGTCCCCTTCAAAGAAGTCCCCCTCAGATATTATACACTTGTGCCAATGCTTTTTCTAACCCTCAAAGTACTTCTGATATGCACTTTTTGGTATGGTTTTAAGTTTTTTCCTGCAATGCAGTCTTAATTTCCTCAACCATTGAAAAACTCCGTAGCCCTTCCAGGTTTAGATTTTTTACACCAGTATTTCCTTATTATTTATTAAAAAACTTTTTTTTTTTTTTTTTTTTACTTCTTTTCAAATATGAACATTGTTGATAATCCTAGTTCTAATTTTTGTTTGAAAAAGAATCTATTGTATTATAAGTATTATGAATTATTGTTATCATATTATTAATTAGACAGATCATTATGCTGTATGTGCAGCAACCCAATATAATTTTTTGTATGAAGGCAGACAAATAAAGCATCTCTCTCTCTCTCTCTCTCTCTCTCTCTCTCTCTCTCTCTCTCTCTCTCTCTCTCTCTCTCTCTCTCTCTCTCTCTCTCTCTCTCTCTCTCTCTCTCTCTCTCTCTCTCTCTCTCTCTCTCTCTCTCTCTCTCTCTCTCTCCCTCCCCCTCCCTCTCTCTGACACTCTCTCTCTCCCTCCCCCCCCCTCTCTCTCTCTCTCTCTCTCTCTCTCTCTCTCTCTCTCCCTCTCTCTCTCTCTCTCTCACTCTCTCCCTCTCTTCCCCCTCCCCCCTCTGACCTCTCTCACCTCCCCCCTCTCTCCCTCTCTCTCTCTCTCTCTCCCCCCCCCCCTCTCTCTCTCTCTCTCTCTCTCTCTCTCTCTCTCTCCTCTCCTCTCTCTCTCTCTCTCCTCTCTCCTCTCCTCTCCCCCTCTCTCTCTCCCACTCTCTCTCTCTCTCTCTCTCTCTCTCTCTCTCTCTCTCTCTCTCTCTCTCTCTCTCTCTCTCTCTCTCTCTCTCTCTCTCTCTCCCCCCCCCCCTCTCTCTCTCTCTCTCTCTCTCTCTCTCTCTCTCTCTCTCTCTCTCTCTCTCTCTCTCTCTCTCTCCTCTCTCTCTCTCTCTCTCTCTCTCTCTCTCTCTCTCTCTCTCTCTCTCTCTCTCTATCTCTCTCTCTCTCTCTCTCTCTCTCTCTCTCTCTCTCTCTCTCTCTCTCTTGAAGTATTAATAAATAAGGTTCTAAAAGGAAAGTTAAAAAATCATTTCTCATTAATTATTCAATTCAATTTACTTCGCTTTTTTCCCCATACTTATTGTTAAATTAGTGACCATTCATTTATATTTCTCTTCACCTAGTGAAAGTTGGAACGTACTGTAAAATTATTCTGTTCTTTTTGTTCAAAAAGCTCTTATATGTTGTTATTTTTTATTTAATTTTTGTCTTTTCTGTTTTTACAGTCACAATTGCCCCTGTTTTGGAGTTGCCAGGTAATTAATGACTACTCCCCTCTCCCAATTCATCATAATCTTAATTTGCTTGACCTTGCCCTAAAACCTTTCATATTATAGCAAAAATTTGGCTATTTTCCAAGATTTTATAACCAGTATTTTTATTTTTGTTTTAAAATTTTTACCTTTGAATTTGACTGCATGAAGTGATAGAAGCTCTTAGTTAAAGTTTTCTTTTACAACTGGCTTCTAAAATGGGTTTGGGGCTTCATACATTTATTTTTTGTAAGGTACTGTGCAAAATTATTGCAGTATATCATTTATTAATATTGAAATAAAACTAATAGTCCATTCAATAAACATATTGTAGAGTGCATGAAATATGCGATAATTTTTGACTTCACAGCTTCATTAGGAGTAGTTAGATGGTAAACATATTACAAGTCACCGCCCCTCGGGGGTGAGTTTACTTTGGTGGGGAGGGGAGAAGTTCTTATTTTTGGGTATTTCAATTATTTCGAAAAAAGTTTACTCTAGAAAAATTTGTTACAAATAAAAATTATAGCTAATTAAATTTCCTATAAAATTGTTTTTGTTTTTACTTACTGGTCGAAATTTCAACGGCTTTTTGAGATATGTGATATTGAAAATCGATAATTTCAGAAAAAAAAAAAAAAAATTTACCTCACTTTTTGTCAAACATTTGTTTCAAGTGCCAAAAACTTTTGTATGAAATCAAATTAAATTTAAAGTTCTACAACTTTGATTCTTACATTTTTTATGAGAAACGATCGTAGAAGGCTCTAGAAGCAAGTGTTTGACAAAAGGTGAGATAAAATTATTTTTGATTAAATTATTGATTTTTCAATAACATATATCTTGAAAACCATTGGGAGTTCGACAAATACTTACAGAAATAATTTTACAGGAAATTTAATTAGCTTTAATTTTGATTTCTAATATATTTTTCTAGAGTCCACTGTTTTTTGAGATATAATCGAAAAACCCAAAAATGAGATCTTCTCACCTCCCTCCCCCTAGTGGCAGTGACTTTCAGTATGTTTACCTTCTAACTACTCCTAACGAAGCTATGGTCAAAAATTATCGCTTATTTCATGCTCTCTACTTCCCTCATTTCAGCACTCATTGATTGGACTATAAGGAAAAATAATAGTTTGTTGTGATTTGCTTTGAGTTGTTGTTAGTTGCTAATTTCAACATACACAGTGATGTTTTTTTTTTCTTTATTTCTTACATAATTTTTTTTTACAATTCAGAATACTATTAAACAACTTAAAATATGCAGATATAATTTTCAATGAAAAAAAAATATACAAAAGAAAAAAAAAAAAAACTTTCAAAGATCACATTAATGTATCTATCTGTTCCTGTGGTCAAAAGAATTAAAAGAAATATTACTTGGATGTGTTTTTTATTACTCCTGACCACACCCCTATACCATCTTCTTCAAAAAATATATCCTACGGTTAACCATACTGTTTTTATTATGATACCATTTATTTAAATTATTTGTCGAATATGAAACCAGATTTCATGATAATTATTATATTAATATTGACCAA
This sequence comes from Euschistus heros, assembly GCA_003667255.2. Classification (NCBI taxonomy): domain Eukaryota; kingdom Metazoa; phylum Arthropoda; class Insecta; order Hemiptera; family Pentatomidae; genus Euschistus; species Euschistus heros. The sequence goes on from RCWM02000012.1 coordinate 2,263,152, forward strand.
CACCGAATAATTTATTTTGAGTGACCCTCCCATTCTAGGGTTGAAGTTTCTTTATTTTTCTTAGGAGAGGGGGTTTATAAATGTATATTATTACGAATCAACAGATTTTCATAAAATTTGATAATCGAGTTTCTTACATACCGGATATCAATTTCTAAGGGTGCAAGCTGTTTTGCTCAAACTTTTGCATTTGGATGGGAGTGGTGGTAAATGTGTTCTTTGGTCATTGAATATGACGACTATTCACTCCAAGAATATTAACAGCAATCAAAAAGACAATGCCGTTCCCAACATGACAGACTCCAGTGTGGGTAGCTGATTCAAATATCTAAATAGTTATTCATTATCCGGATATTAAAATTGAATTTACTATCCGTATAATACTATCCAAGTATGGATTTACTAATTGAATTTAAAAATTCTAAATAAGAAATTTAATTTAAACAATTTTTTTATGTTGGTTTAAGAGGTGGAGAAGGGTCAAATAATTAAATAATTTAGAACGACCCAGTCAGATTTAATAAAATCTGATTATCAAAGTTCTTAAACTCTGAAATAACATCACATGAAATTTAATAACACTTTCAAAAGGTGCTAGCTGTTCTGATCAAAATTTTGAATCATTGGGGGGGGGGGGGAGGAAGGAGCAGAGTTGAATATGTTTAGTAGTTTGAATCAATGAATTTTCATTAAATTTTATTTTTAAGTTTGTTACATGCCTAATAACAATTTGGAAGTGTGAAAAAAATTCTAATTTAATTTTAATTAGTGGGGAGAATTGTATTTTAGAACAACTCAGTCAATTCATCTTTTATCGTTTTATCAATACTATTAAGACGGTCTTGATATATTTCAAGATATTTTTGATTAGGTATTTATTTTAAGTTATTTTTGTGTATATTCTTAAGAAAAAAAAAATGTTGATTTGTTATGATCATATTAAATCAATGATGGGATAACTTCCATATTACTTGAACTGAAATTATCAATTTGATTTTCATTGTATCATGTATAGTTGGTTTGGTGTATCCATTCCTATATTAGATTTTTTTTTTTTTATTATTGAACACATGCACATTTTAAATTGTTTATCATAGAGTTAACATTCTTAATTAATCCTCTTTACAGAGGAAATATTTTTACCATAGCTATTTGTGAAAACTGTCTTGCTCATATTTCTGATATTTTTTGCTAGTTTAATAGTTTATCTTACTTTTGATTATCAAATTTTATTAAATCCGGTTGAATTGTTCTAAATAGCATATTTAACCTTCAGATGGATATAGTTTGTAAATAATGTACTAAATCTTGCTAGAGAGTGATTGAATTGGAAATTTAAATTTTCTGGTCCTTTAAACAAAAATTTAGGTTGTTTAATCATTTTTAGTGATTCATAAATATTCAATTTTTGACTATTTTCTACCTTTTGTATTAGTATCACACCCGAATCTTTGTTGTTTTTATGGTTATCCGTTCAAATGTATTTCAAAGTTGGAATTCTGCATCTTAATATTGTATACCATCGTATTTTCCTCCATTTAATTACCGTAAAATGGGTTCACATTAGTACAGTGGGGTAAAATTGGTAGACAATTATTTCTGTGGTGATTTCCTTTTGGTAGGTTGTTGTGTCGACTTTTACCAAATGAGAGCGCATGAATGAGTCGTTTTGTTCATTTGGTAAAAGTCGACACAACACCCTGTCAGAAGGAAATCACCACAGAAACAATTGTGTACCAATTTTACCCAACCGTACTAATGTGACCCCATTTTACGGTATATGTATACTTCACTATTTTGGAAATGGTCAATTTTGTCTTCAGGTGACGGAAATAAGGTGTTCAAGATTTTTTTTATTTTAACCCATTGCATCACACCCTACATTTTGTAGTCTCTATCACACCTGCGTCTATGAGACACATACGACCCTTTTCTCTTTTTCAATGCCTCAAAACGTTTTTATGACTTCCTTTTTTAAAGTATTATGAAATTATAAATATTTCTTATGCTTTGTAACATTCATTTGGATAATATGGAAGTATAAATTTAGGTGCGAAAAAAATAACATTTATTAATATACATTTTTTTCGACCTTAACACAAAATCATTAATTTTCAAGGTCTACAATACAATAGAAAAAATCACAGAACATCTTTTCAGCGCATTAAAAAAATATTTTTTCATAACATGAACATAAAACAGTAAAAAATTTTTTTATCACAGAGTGATTTTCATCTATTCCTTCTTTATAAAAGACCTCTGAGAGGTTGGTAAAATTAAGAGCTTGCTCCATACCCATCACATTCGGTTGGTGCGGCACCTAAGATTTGCTTTGCATAACGGGACAGTCCTGGCATCCCTTCACTTTCCAAAATATTGGAACTTTACCGTTGTTTGGTGGCTCCTTTGATTTCCATTTAAAGCCGTTTTTTCCTTTATAAATTGGTGGCTCATCTTCAGCTATTTCCTCTGTAGTGACCTCTTGATCATCCGATTCCTCGTTTTCAGTATCAGTTTCAAGAATTATTGGTTCTCCATAAAGTTCGGTTCCTGTTTCATCTGCTTCCTCTTCCATTTCATCTCCTCCCACATTCGATTCATCTGCTTCTGCGTCGTCCCCTTCAAAATCGTCGCTATCTTCAGAAGACCCATCCTCTTCTTCAAATAATTGACGTATTCATTCTGCAAAGTCGGGGTCATCAGTTCGGTACAATCTTTTACCACTCATCCTTTGACAAAAATAAAACCTATTATAGTAATAAAAAGTGATTATTTAATAAAGGAAAACAATTTAAATGAGATTTGTAAAAAGTATATTTCACAATCACACCTACGCCTATCAGACGCTCTGAAAAGATAGTAGGGATCACACCCTGTGACTCACAGACTCAGTCCAACTCGACTAATTGTCGTAAAAAAAAAAAAAAAAAAAAAAAACTTACCTGAATAGAGGTAGAGAAGCCACCCAAACCCAGACAGCCGAGGGACATCAGTAGTGCCAACAAAACAATTTATTTGCCGTATGCGACTGGTAGACGCATGTGTGGTGCAACAGGTTAATAAATGCGGATTTTAATTCTAATTTTCCTGATTCCTTTCTCACTATGGTGGATATTGGACCTTAATATTGTATCAAAATGTATTTCTTCAGGGTGGGTTTGTCCTTTGGGTGTGTTAGGTGTATTTTGATAATACTTTTTTTGTGGATTTGTTTTTTAAAATGTTGTCAATTGTGATTTTACTGTACCTGTGATTATGAAATTACTGTAATCATTATAAATCACTAATAATGAAAAATCATTTAAAACTAAACTTAATTTTTCTTTTAATGACCAGATAAATATTTCCAATTGTCCATTTTTAAATTTCTTTCAAGTAGGAACAGAAAAATCTACTAATCATGGGGGAAACCTAAGGGATTGTCTACTTACCTGATTATTTAGCTGACTACCCCATCCTCCTCTCAATTACCCAGTCTTTTCTATGAACCAAGAAGCTCTACGACTTCAAGTATAAACATATTTGATTTCTTGTCTTACATGTTTTTAATTTATCTATATTCTCACATACATATAATCAGTATACCAAATTGTTGATGTTTTTAATTTATGTTTTCAGAACTTATAAAATGTTTTTTTTAAACCATTGTTCACAATATTATAATTAGTTGTGATAAAAGTATATCCTGCTGTACTCTTTATATTTATATATAATATGTAATTTAATATTTAATTTTAGAAGAAGATGAAGGCCAAACTAATGATGATTCGCATTCTGACAATTCACAATCAGATCCCCGACATTGTGACTGCTGTTATTGTGAAGTTTTTGGACATGGACTTGTAAGTGGCTTTTTCACTTGATGATGTTATATTTTCACATTATCTGTCATTGGTTATATTGCTTTAAAATGTATTTTCAACTCAAAAATAAATGATCCCTTAATTCATCTTTAGCAATCTTTTTAAACCTGATGCACACGGAACAGAACCATAAAGATTTACTCAGACAGCCAGGCTAATGTCATAACCAGATCTAAGCTGGTGGAGGATTGCAAAACATACCTCAATAAGCTGGCTGAAAACAACAGTATCTGGGTAGAATGGGTCAAAGGCCACTCTAATAATACAGGGAATGAGAAGGCTGACGAACTGGCCAGACAAGGTTCAGACAGACCATTGCTCCTGAAACCTATTGCTCCTGCTAAAATTGCAGGGCTCTATAATAGCATCGCCTCTCGAAACTGGCACATGGAAAAAACTGAGACAGTCAAAACTGTTTCTGGGGGGGGGGGGGGGGCACTGCAAGAAAAGAGGTAGTCAACTCCTCAATCTTGACAGAGCCAAGCTCAAATACCTGACAGAAATGTATACAGGGCATTGCAGATTGAACAAACATCTCTGTACAATGAAAATCAAGACCTCACCGATTTGCAGATTCTGTAATAGGGAGGATGAGACGCCTTACCATATCATATGTGAATGCGAGATATTGGCAAGGAGGAGATTTCTTCACTTTGGGGAAGAAATCATCATAGATCCGAGTGTGGACATTGACCCTATTAGCATAATAGGGTACATGAAAACACTAGGACTGTACTAAATAGTACAGGACAAACGGCATAGGCACAATGAGCCTCTTGGCTGAGGTGCCACCACAGCCGGTTTAAAAAAAAAAAAAAAAAAAAAAAAAAAAGAAGAAGGAAAAAAAAAAAAAAAAAAAACCTGATGCAATTTTTTAGGCAAAAATTCAGGCAATCAGAATAAGAATCCCTTCTTTACTGAGTAACTTAAATTAGATGTTAACTTCCTTGGAAATTATTTTATATTATTTTTAGTTACATTAGTTGTAAAAACTATTTTATCATAAGATGTTTCTTTTTTTTCTCTTTTAGCCCTCAGCTGCACCCATGAGTCGAAACTATCAAGAGATGAGAGAGCGTTTGAGGCTATTACTGAACAAAAAAAAGTCAAAATGTAAAAGTAATATTCCAACACAGCCCTTAGCTCAGAGAAAGCAGCAACCTTCTGGTATTTATTTATTATTAAATGATTATTTGTAAGCTTGAGAAGCCACTTAAGGTATCAATAGAATAATTGTTATACCATGTTGTAAAGTGTTGATTGATGACCTATTATTCTGTTTTTGACTTAAAGGTTTATAGAAACATGCAATGGTTCAAAGTATTAGTATGAAGAGAGATTTCATTTAATACTATTGGAAACATTTATTTGTTAATAAAATGAAACTTAATGCTGTTAGTGTCTGTTAAGGCAATTTTATTTTCAGTATATTAATATTTGACTTTTGCACAGCTATTTTATGAAAAAAAAAAAAATGTTCTTCTATTTACTAGATTTTGCTTAGCACATTTTTTATACTCAAAGTACTCTAGTAACTTTTCAATTATGGCGTAAAAAACCTTGCAGTTAAACGCCTTAACACAAACCCTAACTTTTCAATTCTTAATGTAACATTCGTCTAATAGCTTTACTCTTATTATAAATTGTCTGTAGCACTTAAGATCTCACTTGAAAATATTCTTGTGTTTTTCTGTCATTAATTTTTTATGAGAATCTAGTTACATTGAGCAATATTAATAAAAGTGAAATTATTGTAGTAACTTTGTATGTTTAGGAAACCTTGGTACAAACTCTGAAAGAGATACAAGAGCATTAGAGGATCTTCTTGATTTTATTGAAGGCACAGAAGTTAAATGCCGTAATGAAAAAAAGGCTGCTAAAAAAGCAAGACAGAAAGAAAAAAAGGTTTTTAGTTTTCTTTTATACAAGTTCTTATGTAATTTTAATATTGGTTTCTTTGTTTATTCATTGATCAATCTTGTTATGTATTTCTCAGCTATATAATTAATAAGTTTTCATTCTATATAAATTTAAGTACTTTGTGGCAGCAGCTAGGGGTTCAGAAATGAACCTCAACTAAACCAACCGCCTGATGTCTAGCTGGCTATTATATTATAAAAAAAACGAAGGCCGAACACCAGCTTGGCTTTAATTCTATTGCAACAAGAGCACACACCAATCAAAACAATGAGTAATATACACCAAGGACAATTTGTCCTAAGTAACCCTATGAATATTTAATACTTAACTGTACAATCAAATATAACCCATGCAGTCAATGTTCATACCTTTCATCTCCATGCATCATCTAAAAATAACAGCAGTCTAATCAAGCATAATAAGGTTGTCTAAATTTTCTATAGCAACTTTTATATTTCAAGATAATTTTCCTTTTACACATTACAACTATTTTCGTTTAAACATTACAACTTTCTATTTAACATTAAATATGTGATAAAGAGTTTATAAATATACAATTTTAATTATATATATATATATATATATATATATATATATATATATATATATATATATATATATATATATATATATATATATTAACTTCCACTACTACTTAGCACTTAACAAAATTTACAACCAACATTAATGATGTATTCCACTGGGTAATTTTCTATTTACCTTAGTATTTCTCCAATGAATATTTTTCTTTTCCTTTGAAGGTTTTGACCCCAAAAGTAACTTCAAAATTATACGAGGCAGTTCACTAACAAAGTAATGATATAAAAAGAAACCCATGCTAAATCACAACTTCACAGAGCTCTGTACCCCAATCATATCATGTGTAACCTTCTCGCTGGGTTTCTTTTCTTTCAATGTTGCCATTCGTTTAATTGAAGAATTGTATTAAAGTAAAATACAAGTGTAATAATATAATATACGTATATAAGTAAAGTAATAAATATAACGTATAAAAGTATAAAGTATAAATATAACGTATAAAGTAATAAATAGTATATATATATATATATATATATATATATATATATATATATATATATATAGTATAAATATAATAAAGCTACAATTAATAAATACAAACAACTATATAATTGCAAATATCTAATATAAACTAAATAATATCTAATATGTTGGCCACAACATTTCCGCCCACCAAAATTTCCATTGAAAATTTTCATCATTCTGCTGGCTCATTGACTGGGAGTAAGGAAACAAGTTTTACAACGTAAATTTCTTTGACGCACCCAAAAAGTTGGTGCCACAATCCGAGTATAGATGGGTAGGCTTTCCTCTCCTAGCAACAAATCAGTCATGAGCGGCGAGAAAGGCTTCAGTTTCCAACGTTCATACAACCTCTAGATGTACAGCCTTCAAAAAGGCTCGACATGCATACAAAAAGGCTTAGGTAAGCTTTACCCAGTGCTGCCTTACGCCGCAGAGACTCCCTCCCTAATAATAAAGGGCCCTCCAAAATCAACTCTGACATGCTGGAAAACCAATCCTTCTTGAAGCCTACATGAGGGTAAATTACCCATCAATGGGGGACTAGGTGATTTGTTGGCCTTGTAGCAATGAATACAATTTTTTTTTTTTTTTTTTATTTACAATTTATTGAAATTTACAACTGTACAAAAATACATTAAGTAAATGTGTTAAAAACGCTTACAATAACATGGTAAAACTTGAAAGTAACTATTCATTAGTAGCACTTTAATAAAAATCTACACAAGAAGATCTCTAGGCCATCTTCTTTTCAGACGCCTCGGAGGATTATCGGGAATCAAGAGGGAAGAAAGTTGAGAAACTAGTGGATTTGAGTGGTTATGGAGCTTACTATGAAAGGATTGGTATCTGTGTTGGGCTAAATCAGCAACATATGGAACATTAAGATCTTTATGGATAAGTTTATTGGTGACAAAATAAGGAGCATTGAGGATTTTTCGAAGGATTTTGGATTGTAAGGATTGGATACGGGATGAATTGGATGGTTTAGTAGAGCCCCAAAGCTCAACTCCGTAAGTCCATATTGGTCTAATCACGGTCATGTAAATGAGTCTTTTGTAATTAATTAGGAGTTTTGAACGTTTGTCCAGTAAATGTTGAAGCAGTCTGTAACGACGAGCTGTTTCTTGTCGTTTTAGTCTTGTATGTGGATTCCAAGTAAGACGTTTGTCCAAGTGGAGTCCTAGGTAGCGGATCTGTTCAACTGGGATAAGTGGAATATCATTAAAGGATACTGTAGGACAGGAGGTCGTAGGTTTACGACGAAGGGTAAAGGTTATTTGATGAGATTTGTTCGGATTTATTTGATTCTCCATTTTTGACACCATTCTTGAATGTTTAGGATATGGGATTGGAGTGTTTGGGAGGCAATGAAGGGATCATTGTTTACTGCTAATACACATGTGTCATCAGCGTAAGTGGTGAGGACAGTGGTAGGATGAGTTGGGATGTCAGCTGTATAGACCGTGTAGAGAATGGGACCAAGAATACTACCTTGAGGAACACCGGCAGATTGGGTAAAGAGGGAAGAGTAAGAAAATTGATGGTTCACTTTAAACGTTCTATCACTAAGATAGGAACGGATAATAAGGAAGTATGTTGAGGGAAGGAATTTGCGGAGCTTGTAAAGCAGTCCTGGGTGCCAGACTCGATCAAAAGCTTGTTCTACGTCGAGAAAGGCTCCCGTGCAGTACATTCCGCGCTCTAACGCTGAGGAGGCCACATCCACCACGCGATGACATTGGTGGATAGTGGAGTGTGACGTTCGAAAACCAAATTGGTGGTCTGGGATGATATGATTGGAATCTAGGATAGGATACAGGCGTTTCAGGATGAGTTTTTCAAGGATTTTGCCCATAATAGGCAAAAGTGATATTGGACGATATGAGGATGGGAGTTCAGGTGGTTTTTTGGGCTTAGGAATCATCTTTACTATCGATATTTTCCAAGGATCAGGGAAATATGTGGTGCGGAGTACCGCATTATATATGTATGTAAGAAATAGGATAGCTTTCCGAGGAAGGAATTTTAGGAAATAGGCTGTAATGAGGTCATATCCAGGGGCTTTGTTGGAAGGTAATCTGATGATTATGTCGGATACTTCTGAAGGGTGGAATGCATTAGGAGGAGGAGACATTTGGAGAGGGACATTTAGTTCTGCTTCAATACATTCAATGTGAGCAGGATTGAAGATGTCGGGATGTGGGTTAAATGTTTTTAAAAGGTGCATACCAAAAATTTGGGATTTTTCTTCGTCTGATCTTGTCCAGGTTTTAGAATCAGTTAGAAGAGGGTGATTAAAATTTTTGTAATTAAGGAGCTTTTTCGTGGTCATCCATAATGACTTGTCGGAAGTGTTTAGGTTTTCAGTATGGTTTTGTAGGTTTTGAATTTTCAGTTTTCTTATTTCTGTCTTCAGTCTGTTCGTTAAATTATTGTAATTTTTTTTGTATGATGGGTATCTAGTACGGTGCCACTTCGCTCTTGCTCTGCGTTTTTTTCTGTCAATAAGTTGCGAATATGCTGTGGTAAGTTATACTGTTGACTATTTGGATTTTTTCGGTGTGAGGTGTTTTCAGTTATGCTATTTTGTATTGATGAAGTAAGTTTGTCAATTGCTATGTTTATATCTTGTTTTGTTTTAAGGGGAATTTTAAGGTCCAATTGGTTTTCAAGGTCACATCGAAATCCATCCCAGTCTACACGTCCTATTATCAGCCTAGGAGGAGAGGGTTTAGGAACGGGATTTGAATGTAATAGAAGCAAAACAGGGCTATGATCTGATGAAAGGTCGTTCATGGATTTAATGACAGTTTGAGAGGTGGAAATTTGGGAAGAAATGAAAATGTCAAGGACATCGGGACGTTTTTTTTTTAGGAGAGGTAGGCCAATAAGTAGGATTCAAGGGAGAGAGGACAGGATAACAGTTGGAGGTTACAATACGGGATAGGATGTTACCACGGGAGTTGGATGTTCTACAACCCCATCGCTGGTGTTTGGCGTTGTAGTCTCCTCTAGCGATAATGCGCGGTCCAAGGGAGCGGAATAAGGAATCAAGGAGGCTATAGGAAAGGGAATTACCAGGAGGGCAGTATACAGCTGAGAATGTAATATGGAAAGGACGAGTTGAAATGGTTACTGAGGTGGATTGAATGGTGTCAGATGGAGTAGAGGGAACAAGAGAGTGGGGTATTGATTTATGGATAAGAATGCAAGAGCCGCCATGGGAGGTGTTGTCTGGGTGGTCTGATCTGTAAGTGATGTAGTCTCGTATGTAAAAATATGAACGTTGAGTAAAGTGAGTTTCAGTAAGTAGGGCAATATCTATTTTATTGTCGTGAAGAAATATGTCGAGTTCGTCTTGGTGATTTTTCAGTCCGTTCGCGTTCCATAAAATGATAGCAAGAGGCTTAACACTCATCTTGCACCATTAAAAGGAATTTCCGAAAGGGCTCTTGTAAGAAGGGTGATGAGTGGTCTTATGGTTTCTTTCAATTCTGAAAGAAATGAGGAAAGGATACTGTTGATGTCAGTAGGGTTTTGGTAGGTAAGAGGATATAAATTGGAAGCTTGGGGAATATTGTTTGTTTCAGTGAGTGGATTGTTTGGGATCGGGAATCTTCGTTGAATAGGAGGAGCAGCATCTACTTGCAATGATGCTTGGAGTAAAGGATTGATCTGAACTGGATTATGAACTGGATTTTGTTTTTCAGGTGGTAATTTTACCTTTAATGGTAAATTATGTGTAGGGATGCTCTGTCGAGGAGGTTGAGGATGAGAACGGGATGTAGGAAGCTGGGGTTGGGAGGTTTGAGGCGCCTGACGTCTAGGTTGCTGCTTCGTCTTGTCCGAGTAAGGAGCTTGTTGTCGTGGTGGATGATCATCTGCTGAGGTTGATTGCTGTTGTTCTATTCTGTGATCTGGATTTACTCGCATTTCTGGGAATACTGTGGTGTTATCGAAATCAGGTGCCTGGGTGTGAGGGTTTTGTTTTATTGTGGATGTATTTGGCTTTCGTTGGCTTTGCATACTTTTGTAGACAATGCAACCTTTGTAATTCGCAGGGTGAGCTTCTCCACACAGTACGCATTTAGCAGGAGTATCGTGTGACTGCTGGCATGTTTCAGTTGCGTGTGAGCCAGCACATTTTACGCATCTTGGCTGATGGTGACAATACGTTTTTCGTGTGTCCTAAGCCTTGGCATCTAGTGCACTGGACTATAGTCGGTTTCCTCTTAGGTTCTTCGAATTTTACGCAGGAGTATACTAGTCTAGTGACGTCAAATATATCTTTGTTGTTGCTGGCCGGCTCCAAGTCCACAAAGAATAGAGGCAGCGGATATTTTTCTCTGGGATGAAGCACGTTAGATACTCGCCTAACGCTATATCCAATTGCTTCTAAACCGTCTTTTATGGCGCTCGTTGGGATAGTAGTATGGAGACCTCGGAGTACTACTCTATAAGCCTTATCTTCTTTCAGCTGATAACAGTGAAAATCGTAGTTTTTACTTGTTAGGTGATTAATCACTTTTTTATAACAGTCTTTCGACGATGTTTTCACCTTAATATCTTTGATTCGTGAATAGCAATCGAAGTTGGTCTCTCCAATCAAATCTGCTATTTCTTTGCAAAATGATAGGAAATTTTCGATTTTATGTACATAAATTGGTGGCGGGTCTGAGTCAGAATTCTGTTGAGGATTTGAGTCACTATTATTACTGTTTGATAGTTTAGAGACATTAAAAGTTGAGGTACTAGGTGTGATTGATTGATTAGTTTTCGCTGCAGTAGATTTACTGCGGGTTTGATGACTTGCATTGGTAAGTGGCTTTTTTAATTTTGCCGTCTTATTTTTCTTTTTGTTCGGTGAATTGCCCGCTGATCCAGGGGCACTATTTCGGTGGCGCTTTTGAAGAACTCTTCTTGATTGGGAATCAGTTTCACTGATTTCCGAATAGGGGGCATCTTCCTCCGATTCGTCACCAGATGTGACAACGTCCATCATTCGATAAGTAAAAATAAAAATGAAATGTATATAAATTAAAATTAAATTATGATAATAATAGCAATTAATATTGAGATTATTACCTATATGAAGAACATATTTACATAAATTATACAATATTTCTGGAGTAAAACATAATAAAAAAATCTTTAAAAATGACACTAAGAATATTAAAAAAAAATAAAAAAATAATAATAATATTAATAATATATAAATGAAATAGTCCAAAGAAGTAGAGAGAGAGAAAAAAAAATGTATATAGTCTAGTTTCGAACGGGAGGCATTTAACTATCAACACTAACCTTGACCGTGTGATAGATAGCGATGTATTCTACCAGCCGGTAGGATTACGGCAAGCCAGATAGACTGCTTCACCATGTATATTGTTATTGTTCACATTTAATTTAAAATTTTCACTCACCTCACTAAAAGTAATATAATAATGTTCTATTGTCATTAATTTCACCTGATGGTAAAGATAAGAGCTGGATTTTAGTTAGTACACTGTTAAAGAAAGTCACTATCACAGAGCGATTATTAGGCGTGCAGTGTGGGTGCGGCCATCTTGGTACTACTCTATGAATACAATTGAAAATCATAATGAATGGTGACATAATTCCAAAGGCAGTATACCATGTGAACTGCAATCAGCTGGGTTCTCATCCGAACTCACGTGATTCCAGCTGCTTATGCTCGTGATTTCCAAAATCTGCACTACCCTATGGGCCACAAAGGCGTTTAGACATTGAGGAGGTGTTGATAACCATCCAATGACAATGGTGGAATCAGTGAAGAGTTTTGCCCTACTAATGCCAACTTGGCTCACAGACTGTTACAGGACTGATAAAGGCGACTTAGCAGTAATGCACCATACAATTCTAGCCGAGGAATAGTCATGCATTTTATAGGTGCAAGTTTAGTTTTGGCCTTAATAAGATGACTATTGTAGCCTAACCGAGTTTTCTCAACAAGGTATATCACAGCTGAGTAACCTTTTTCCGATGCGTTGCAAAACCCAACCAGAATTGAAAACACGTTATCCTGGGCTACAATGTTACAAGGAATCTTTATTTCTGAAATAGAATCAAGCTGTGACAAAAACTGATGCCACTTCCACGTCGTTTCAGGCCCACCAACCTCATTTCCTGCAGGATTGTCTTGGCATAAAAAACTACAGGTGATATGAAGCCCAACGGGTGGGTCGTAGATCCCGGCACTAGCGGACAAAACGGCTTGTTTGGAAGGATGAAATAAAGGATTGGTTATCTCATAGGAAAAGTAGTCATGACTAGAAACCCAGTGCATACCCAGAAGTTTAACTTTAGGTTCATCATCTGCATAAAGACAAACTTTATTCTGCCTGAAATCCGACTTTTCCAGTGACCCTTTTAAATCCAAACTGTTACTTGCCCATTTGCTTAATTCAAAGCAGCCCTTTCGTAGTAGGTCAATCAGTTGACTGGCAAGTTGTTTAGCTTCATCCTCAGACCCGGCACCCGTAGCAATGTCGTCCACATATATGTCTCCTAGCAACGCCTTGGAGGCCATTGGGTACTGCGCTCCTTCATCTCGGACCAGTTGAATGATTATTCGCTGAGCTTGAAATGGTGCAGAACTTGTGCCATATGTGACCATGCATAATTCAAACTCTTGGATTGGATCCTTTGTGTTGAAGCGCCAAAATATGTGTTAGTACTTTCTATCAGGTGGATGAATCAAAATTTGTCTATACATCTTGACTATATCAGCGACAAACACTATTTTATGGATCCTAAAATTGGTGAAAATTTCTCGAACATCGTGCTGAAGTTTTAGGCCTGTAAATAAATGATCGTTGAGAGATCCATTAAATGTTTTGCACGAATCATCAAACACAGTTCTTAGTTTTATGGAACTGTCCTGCAGATGTTTTATTACTGCATGGTGCAGTAATGTATAGGCGGAAGAGCAAGATTTGATTGAGAGTTCCTCTTTGAGTTGAGAGTTCTGCTCCAATTTGGCCTCCAGATTAACGAGGCGCTTGAAAGCCTGTCCCTTTGGGTTCTGAAGAGAGCTGATGGTGCCTTTCACAGGTAATGACACCACATATCTTCCTGAATCCAGGTGATAATGTGTTTCTCTAAAGTGTTGCTCGCACAACTTATCCTCCTCCGACGTCGTATCTACTTGCTGCATCTCCTCTATTTCCCAAAATTTTTCCATCACACCTTTCAAGCTTTCATTCTCCTGAATCAAAAAGGAAGAACCCCCTAGTGAATTAAGTCCTGACCCTAAAAGGGGGTCTGCTATGATGAATCCAAAAATAGTTGGTAGAAGTCTAGGAATGTCAGAGCCTAAATTGATGGGTTGGCCTGTCAGAATATCAAAGAAAAGATCCCACCCAGCAAAAATTCTACTGGACCTGACTTCCAATATTCCGGATCAGCTAAAATATAACCCTTATACTGAGCCTGAAGTTAAGGTGACAAGGAAGTTTGTGGAAGTTTGCTTATTATTTTAGGGACCACTATGGCCTTAGTAGGCAGTATTTTTGAAGAGAAAGAAGAGACCAATGGTCTGAGATAACAATTGATTTTTCCCATGGTACTTGGCAAGTTTATCTGTCCAATGCCCGCTATAGCCTGGTTGCATGGCTCAATTGTAAGTCCTAATTTTTTAGCACATTGTGAAGTGATGAATGAGAATTGACTTCCACTATCCGTGACAATCCTGACAGACTGTATAATAAGTAAAGTACATACCGCTTTTTCAAACTTGCATGAGCCTATTTGGATTTTGCATGTGATAATAAAATGCCACAATATCAAAATAATCTGTGAATCCTAGTAGTTGTGTAACTCTTGAAAAAATGGTGTCTGTTTTCTGAATATTTTGTTTCCGAACAGTCACTTATACCACCATGTTGAATAAAAAGCACACAGGAGTGTCTTCTTGTCTTATTCTGCTGCTGGTTTCAAAAGTTTGCGATGGTTTGGAAACTATTTGTTATTATTAACAAAAAACATGCATTTTCAAAGCTTTATTTTCATATATTTTTAGGTTGTTGTTTTTTTTTTCTAAAGAAGTAAAACGAAACTTTTAAACATTTAAGGTTCATCAGTAGAACCATTGTAACTCTAGTCAAAGAATTTTTTAAAAAGTCTAGGAATTTTTAAAACTGCAGCATCTCTTACTTGAACCTTATTAGAATTAACAATGAATTAACTTCAAAACATTAATGCTTATCTTAAGTAGTTGGTATATATTAAGTATTCTTAATTTTACTATTCCCACTCCTGGTAAAATCCAATACAGTCTATCATCTCCTTCTGATTTAAAAATTTTGATAATTAATTTTTCCTATATTGGGAAAATTTTAATCCTGATTACTCCAAAACTTCTGTGAACTCCTTAACTTATCAGCCTCCATTCTATCTGATCTTGCATATTCTTGAACCATTTATTTCGGCAATCCTTTTTTTTCTTGCCATTTTTTTTTCACCACGAGTCCTAGGTAACCTTGAGGTTGCTGTTCTGTTCAAAATTAATTTTGTGGACCACCACATCAATTGACACAGTTGGAAATCAAATCCACATCACTCCAAACTAAAGGCTCAAGCAACCCTCCTCCAATGTGCACCACGTTTTCTACATAAGATCTAATATGCTATATTTTAAACAAAAACTATCTTTACAAAACAAACATAACATGTCACATCATATATTAAATTTAGGGCTGGGTCTTATCTCATATTAAATTTGAGGGTAGCTCAGCAGGTAATGCTACTATAGTAAGACTAACTCTCAGGTCTAAGTGTGCGTCTGACCAGAGTAGGAAACATTTTCTGTTATTTTAGCTGTGGATCAACTTTGGGTATGGGAGGTCCTCCTGGGGCTGACCCAACTCCATCAGGTTTGGGAAAAACCTGGCAGTTGATCTAGTCCATGAGCGCTCGCTACATGGAAATTTAATTGGAAAAACATGAATTTGTTTCCTAACCCATTTTATAGTATCATCCGCCTTGAAAAAATATATCGTGGTCTGGCAGCCTGTATCCGTCGGAACGAGGTGTGGCGAACACTTAAAATTGCCCAAAATAGCAAAAAAATAATTGAAAAGGTATGTTCTTGAGTTTGGTGTCATTTTGTAGTGTATCCTTCTCTAATCACGAGTCAATGGTCTGGCAGCCGAAAGCTGTTAGAAACATGCAGCCCGACCAGTTTTTATGTCCCGGAAATCGGCCCGAAAAGTTAAATATCAAAGCTCATTAGATTTTCTATCAGATCCAATATATGAAATTCTGAATAAGTTCCGTAAAATATCCTAGCTATCACGTTAAATGTTCCTGATTTGGCAAAATATGACAATTTTGACATGTTCAGTGAGCTATGGTAGGTATTTTACGGAATTTAATCGAAATTTCATATATAGGATCTGATAGTAATTTTAATGAGCTATGATATGAAAAAAAAGAATTTGGGATCGAACAAAGATTTTTGGAGTTATTGCGAAAAATGTGCCAAAAAATTTTGGATTTCATAACAGTTAATAGCATTTAGCGTACTGGCATGGGTAATTTACGGGGCTTGATCAACATTTTATGTATAGGAGCTAATAGTAAATTTAACCAGCTTTCAGATGAAAAAATTAAATTTTTAATCGGACAAATAGTTTCGGAGTTAAGCTAAAACAGTACCTACAAATGCGTTTTCGTGGAGAACCACAAAGTGGAACTTTCCTCACAGCAAAATTTCTGGTTCTGATACATTTTTTAGACAAAGACATAGATACTTACATGTATACATTAATAAATTAATAATGAAATAGGTTGGTTCCTACCGACTCACGATATATGATTTTCTCTCCAAACCCGATTTTCCTATTTTATAATATTTTCCTCTTTCTCAGAAAACTCTTACATCTACGGGCATCTTTTAGGTCTCAAATTAAAGCTAATTAAATTTCCTTAAGATTATTTCCTAAAGGTGTTTTTGTAAAACCAGTATTTTCATCAGTATCCGGCCGAGAACTTGACTCAACAGAAAAATTTCAAATTTTGTGAAAATCACTGTTTTTGGAGAGCTCCATCTCCACAATAAATTAATTTACGGAGATGCAATTAGACTTAAATTGACACAAATTCTGTGCACTTTAATATTGCAAATATGCTATGACCAGCAAATTTTCATATTTTATGAGATATAAGCGAAAAAATTAAAATAGTACAAATATTTCATGCTTTTTCAAGTACTACAAAAATCGCTTTTGGTTTTTGAGGGTTGCAAACTTGGATTTTAACTACTCTTATGAGTCCTTACAACATATTAATAATTGGTGGATAAAAAATGAGACCAAACTCAAGAACATACCTTTCCAATTATTTTTTGCTATTTTGGGCGATTTTAACGTTTGCCACAACGCGTTCCGATGAATACAGGCTGCCAGACCACGATATATCTTTTAAAGGAGGATGATACTATAAAATGGGTTAGGAAACAAATTCATGTATTTCCAATTAAATTTGCATGTGGCGGGCTCCCGGTCTAATCATGAAAGCCAATCACATCACCTTGTTGTACAAACCTTTGTTTATGAAACAATACTACCTTACCAAATACTGGATTCAAGATCCTTCATAGGTTATAGTGATACTTTTTTTTTTTTTTTCCTATAGAATATCTGTTTTCTGCTCTGATGTTGATCTATGATGTGGCTTGAAACATCATTGTAGTAAATAAAACAAAATGAAATGAGTATGTTTTTTCACCATGATCAATCCCCAATCAACAGCTTTAAATGTTCCAAAAGCATGGTTGACCTCCATTAGCTCATGTTATTTTTTATAAAATTAATACAAAGAAAAGCTTAAAAGAGAATAATATTTATATGTTACTAAACAAGAATTAGGGTTATCATAAATAATAATCAAATTCACATTATTCAAAAACCTATGAATTTTAGACAACTTGGTATAAGATCGCTTTCGGCTGATACTTTGTAGTTATCCCTCAATAACATCAGAATTATAATATTTCTTAACTAAATGTTATCATATATACATATTTGTATTTATAAGCTCTCTATTAATTTAGCAATTTAAAGTTAGCATAAATGGATTATGATCGTTCTTTCCTGGGACACTTTAAGTAGTGAAACTAAGTTTTTATTCTATCATTTTAATTCATGGACTTTGTTTTTCAGAGGATATTGATGAATAGAAAAAAGCGGGAAGAGGAAGAAAAAGCACGTCTTTTAGAAGAACAAAAAAAAAGAGAAGAGGCTTTAGCATCCAAAGAAGCTGAAGAAAAAGAAAAAAATAATTCTAGTAAACATAAGAAAAGATCTAAGAATGGTCAAACAGTAGCTCAAAATAACAGTAAGCCCTCAGTTTCTACCAACAAACCAGCACCACAAATGGTTACTATTAAAAGGGTTATGGAACCACATAATTCAGAACCCACTGTTACTATTACATTACGTGGTGCTACTCCTAATCAAGATAGAGTGCTGTATACTTTACTTAATGGACAAGGTATATTTATTGATTATATTCTCATCATTATTCTCTATGTCCAATTCTTACCAATAATTATGTTTTATTCATTATTTTCTGCTCTCATTAGGAACAGAAAAACAATGTAGGCAGTTTTAAAACTGGTGCAGTTATTTTCTTGAAAATTTTAATTTGGAAATGTCAATTTTAAATAATCCCAATTATAGATCCATATTCAGAATCTTGATTATAGATGTGCACTAGGATGAAGCAAAACAAAAAGTTCAAGAAAAAAATTACGGGAAAAGTAGCAAAATCAGCTAATAAAAATTGAGTAAATATTTCATTCTGATATTATGTCATCTTGAGGTCGCACAAATCGTTTTAAGTTTTCTATAGCCGAAAATTTTCAAACAAAAATTTATTGTAATCGTTAACAATCCTTAACATTGGGTTATTTAATTTATATTCAAAACAAATTCCATTGTTTCATAAAAGATACAAACGGTATAAAAATTGTAAGACCCCAATGGAATTAATTGCTATACCGATGGCTCCTTAATCAAGAAAGGCTCAGGAGGAGGGATATGGAGATCGAGCGACAAGAAAAGCACATCTCTCCCCCTGGGGAAATATACCTCAGTATTTCAGGCTGAGGTATTGGCAATCTGTCGCTGTGCACAACAGCTAATAGAGGATAACACACAGAACAGAACCATTAAGATTTACTCGGATAGCCAAGCTGCTCTTGGGGCTCTGAGGAATGTTACAACTAGATCAAAGCTTGTTGAGGATCGTCACTCGAACATAACAGGGAATGAGAAAGCTATTGATCCCAAAATATTTTGCTTTGCAAATAATAAAACTTGGAATTTTTGTATTTTGGCATTTTTGTTCAAACCTATAACTTAAGACAATTTGTGCGACCACAAGACTGTCATATTTCAGTCTCAAAGTTTTACAAATTAATTTTACACAATTTCGCCACTATTCCTGGGTCAGGGATTTACAGATTCTGAGCAAAAACATTTTTCAAGGGAAAAATATTTTTTTGCAAATAATAAAACGATATTTTGGCATACCTCGGGAACGGTGGATTTCAGTCTCTATATTTTAACTATTCCTTTGAATCAACAAAATCTAAAGCTAATTAAATTTCCTAAAAAAATTTTTCTATACGTATTTTTAATACTTTTAACGGTTTTTGAGATACACGTTATTGAAAATAATTTTTGAAAAAAAATCATTTTCACCTAACTTTTTGTCAAATGTTTGCTTCTAGTGCCTGCCACGACCGTTTCTCATAAAAATAGCCATAAACAAATTGGTAGAGCATTAAATTTACTGTAATTTTATGTATCCCTTTGATACTTTATTTTTAACTGGATCTATAGTTCAACATTTTTTACATTTATAACTTTTATTTAAATTTTTACAAATCAAACAATAATAAGGAAAATATTTACGTGTAATTTTTAATAATATTACATTAAAATCAGTTTAGCGGTTTGACCACCACCTATGCCTAAAGATTAACTAAGTTGCGGTTAGTAGCACACATCGAAAACACATTTGTCAGTACTCTTTTAGCTATAACTCCAAAACTATTTGTCGGGTCTGAAGTTTCTTTGTTTCATCTAAAAGCTGGTCAAATTTGCTATGAGACCTCTTTTATGAAATGTGTTTTAAATCCCATGAAATACCCACTTCAGCATGCTGAGAATCCCATACTGTTTTGAAAATCACTTTTTTTTTTTTAGCACAGTTCTCGTAAATAGTTTCGGAGTTATAGCCAGAATTATACTGAAAAAAAAAGTGGATTTCACAAGAGTATGGGGTTCCTCAGCATGCTGGCATAGGTATACCCAGGTATATACATGGGACTTGTTCAAAATTTCATGTATGAGGTCTCGTAGTAAATTCAACTAGCTTTCAGATGGAAAAAAAAAGAAATTTCTGATCGGACGTATATTTTTGGACTTATTTTATCCGACAACCTCATGTAACCTCGTAACTATTTTCAAACCGACTGGCAGTACTCAGCATTGATGTGTTTCTTAAAATTTATCTAGAGTAATGTGAAATATTAAAAAAAATTGTTTTGTTTTTTTTTATATTGTTTAACTGTGATATGGTAAGTAGCAAAGTATGCATTGATTAATTTTTTTGGATTATTATTGCAACAGCATTAAAATATCGATTGGCGAGAATTTCCAGAAATATTTTTGAAAAAGTCGGGAATTGCTAGAAAAAGTCGGGAATATGTCGCAAAATTGGTAGACACCATAGTATATATATTCTGAAAGAAATAGGTTATTCTGAAAAATTAAGTGGCATCTTTCTGATTGTAAGCCTCAAATAAAGGCATATAATATCCTGATTCTAAATATTGGCAACCAAATTTTAGTTTTATTCATTGATCAATTACCAGGTATGCAAGTTTAAAATATCGTTTATTTCTTAAAATATATACACAGTAATTTTAAAAAAAGTATAATATATTTTATTCAAAGTACTGACCCTCGCTTTCTACACATTTTGTCCATCTCTCGGGCAATATATGGATACCATTCCAAAAGAATGCTTCATCTTTATTTGAAATCCATTCATCGAGCCATTTTCGTACGTTTTCGAAATTGTTGAAGTGTTGCTCCGCCAATGAGTGTCCCATCGATGAGAAGAGGTGATAATCAGAAGGCGCCAGGTCAGGTGAATACGGCGGGTGGGGTAGGAGTTCCCAACCAAGCGAAGAAATCGTTTCCTTAGTCAATCTGGCTGAATGTGCAGGAGCGTTATCATGCTGAAGAATGGCTTTGGCGTGCCTGTGAGCCCATTCTGGGCGTTTTTCGATCAATGCGTGACTCAAATTGATCATTTGTTGTCGGTAGCGCTCGGTATTGACTGTTTCGCCGGGTTTGAGAAGCTCGTAGTAGACTACTCCCTTCTGATCCCACCACACACACAGCATTGCCTTCTTCCCAAAACGATCCGGTCTTGCACTCGATGTGGATGGTTGTCCTGGCGTTACCCATGATTTTTTTCGTTTGGGATTCTGAAAAATAAATCTATTTTTCATCGCCAGTTACAACTCGATGCAAAAAACCCTTTCTTTCGTGGCGTAAAAGCAGCATTTCGCACACAGTTTTTCGTTTTTCCATCTGTCGTTCGTCCAATTCATGTGGAACCCATTTTCCAACCTTTTGAATCTTTCCCATAGCTCTCAGGCGATCGGAAATGGCTTGCCTAGTGACATTCAACTGTTCTGCCATCATTTGTTGGGTTTGGGTATTGTCTTCGTCTAATAAAGATTGCAATTCGAAGTCCTCAAACTTTTTTGGTCGATTTTCTCGTTTTTGATCAGTAACATCAAAATCACCACGTTTGAAACTTTGAAACCAACGTTCACATGTCCTGACGGTTGGAGCAACATCGCCATAAGTCTCAACAAGAATTCGATGACATTCAGATGCCTTTTTCTTTTGATTAAATAAAAAAATCATGACATGCCGCAAATGCTCTTTATTTGGCTTAAAATTAGACATTTTTAACACCAAAGAAAGGTATGATACGTCCACGTAAACGACTTAAAAACAACTGACTTTTGTAAACAAATGACTAACAAACAAAATAGCGTTTAGAGATAAGCAAATCCTTCAATAGGCTAAGAGCGCATTCTATTGGAATTAAAACGACATTTTAAACTTGCATACCTGGTAGTACATCATTACAATATGTATCAATGTATTCAAAACTATGTGTAAGCAATAGAAACTAAATGGTACTTAATAATATACCTTACCTTTTGTTTTATTATTAAATAATTCTAATTCTATTAGGAATTTATTATTTTTAATAATGTATACTTGATCTATTATTATTCATCTTTTTTTTAGTTTGTAAAGTGAAGGATGTTCCAATAGACAAAAAAGATGGAAGTGTTAAAAGCCCAAATCCATTGAAGACCAATAATTCTTCCAACTCTGGTTTAAAGATTAAAGAAATTGAAATTGATCAAATGAAACATAAAAAATATAAGAAAAATAATATGAAGTCTGAAACTGTGCAAACAACACCCCAAAATGGAAAGTTGGTTAAAGACTTAACTAATCCCACCTCAATTCAGATAAATAATGCTATCAATAGCATGTCAAAAAAAGTTTCCCCAACCTTTAATATAGCTGATATTAAATTACCTCCTGGGATTACAATTACTAAAGTTGATCCAGCTAGCATTCATTCTAGAAATACAAAGATACAGGTATCTAAATTAAATTTTATGTGGTGCATTATATGTTTTGATAGACTTATATGTTTTGTTTTATTTTCCAAAGCTTAATGGTAATTATACTTCAATTTTCTTTATTAACTAGTATTTATTGATTTTTTTTTCTGTTCTCTATTATATATTATTATTGTACTATTAAATTGTTTAACAATCTGCTTATTTAATTAACTAAATTAAACTTAGTTCTCAAAAGTTTTTTTTGGAATTGCATTAACACAAGACATGAACATTTGTATTTTTTTTTTATATAAAGTTTGCAGCTTTTAATATAAAATTGTCTTAGACAAATAATTCTTATTTACAAAAATATTGAACAAAATTTAAAAAACAAAACAAAAAAAAACTTGTAAATCTCCTAACCAGTCCTAAAATATAAATAAAATAGGAAAATACTGTGAAATCTCACTAATCCGAATATCGGTAATCAATCTATCGATCTAGCGAGTAAGCTGAACTTTTTTTATTTTATTTTACATATTTGCATATACATTTTTTAAACATCTATTTTATTGGTTTTTTTTTTTCAAATTACGTACAAATATATAATGAATTAATTAGAAGATAAAGAACAAGGCAAAATAAGGTTTTCAAGGTTTTGTCATAGGAGTCAGATAGGAGATTGGTATTCAGGTCACCGGAGATGATTATATTGGAGTAGAGGGGGAGTATATATATATATATATATATATATATATATATATATATATATATATATATATATATATATATATATATGTGTGTGTGTATGTATATGGATACTGGATACCGGACTGGATACTCACTGCAGGTGACCGAGAAAAATGGAAGGAAGTAGTTCGGAAGGCCAAGGGTTATACTGACCTGTAAAGCCAAGGCATAAGTATTTGAATATTTACTTACTATGCAGTTGTGCAGTCAAGGGTGGGTGTGGGCCTTGGCTTCCTGAACAATCCCTCTCCATGTATCTCTGTCTTTAGCCTTCTGTTTACAAACTGTAATGCCTAATAACCTCAAATTTTCATTGAGATCCTGCAGCTATTGTCTTCTTGGTTGGTCACCTCTTCTATGCCAGTTAAAAAGCCATTCAAAAGTTTGCTTGGCATTATATTGATGAGCATTCGTATTGTATGACCAACCATTCCAGATGACGTCTTTTAATAAACTAGACCGCATTGGATCAGAGCTTGATTCGAGTAGAAGAACATAATTTTAAGTAAATGTATGTGTCTTATTTGAATGCCTTTTATAACATTTGTATTAACATTAAATGAATGAATAAAAATTAATGTTTTGTTATAATAACTATTTATTTTTAGGAAACAAATGTTAAAAAAAGTAATACTAATCAGGTTAGGCCTCCTTCGGAAGTAATAGTTGTGTCTACTGGCAAAAGGAAGGATTCCATTTTAAAAGGTGATGTGTATTCTATATCATATCTTATTCACAACATTTTTTATCCATTGGTTATTTAATATTTGTTCTATATTATATACTTTATTATATACTTCTTTTTTTTTCCTGCAGCAATTCATGTTTTGTTTTTTAAATATAATTTACTTAGTTTTCTAACCTTAAACTTTTATCTCATCACAGAACATAATTTCATTTCTTTGAATTCTCCAATCTGTTGATGCTTGCTTTATGTATTAAATTATGTATGCAGTTCAGCAATTGCATCCGGTTATCTCTTAAATGAATTACAGAATAGATGATTGATAGATAAGAAGTGATTAACCAATCGAGGTACGCATGATAGTACAGAAGGATCAATTCAATTAGAATAGATGAATTAATTGCCACTTATATTGGAATTATTTTATTAGAATACTAGTTTTGAATGCTAAACATTCATCTTCATTTCCAAAACATACAAAATTTTCAACACATCAACACTATGTTACATGGATTATACATACTAAACTTTTCAAAAATGTAAGACAAGAAATCAAATATTGGTACTCACCTGAGGAGATCTAACAGATATCTGTAATATATCCATAGTGGAAGGGGGAAGGGTCGGTTAAATTTTTGGAATTTTACCTTGGCATTTCCACTATGACTCATTGGATTTTTCCGTTCCTATTAAAAATAAATTTAAAATGGGGTTATTGGAAATGTTTATCTGGCCATTAAAACAAAAATCTAAATCAGTTTTAAACAATTTTATTATTTCTAATGGTTCATAAATATTTAATTTTAGGCTATTTTTTACTTGATGTATTATTTTTACTCCTGAGTCTTTATTGAATTATGGTTATTTTCATTTAGATGGATAGATGGATGTTTCTGGTGTAATGTTATAGATCTCCCTGGTATTTGGTTGTGCTGCATTCCTGATGAATATTTTAAAGGCTCTATATTGTATCTTTAGACCAAAATTGTTGAGCAATAAATCTTAATCATAGAAACTTTACAAATAGATTTAAATATGGAAGTTCGATAATATTAAGAGCATTAATGTCGATGGTTAAACATCGACTATCAAACAGTTAACATTAGTGTTTGGATAGTTAACATCAATGGCAATCTGTACCTTTAAAAGCTCAAGATATTTAATGAATTCAGTTTAATTTGAAATTCACAATCTCTTAAAACAAATAACAGTGGGACACAAGAGGTCAGAGATAAGAAGTGTTTACTGATAATAAGTGATGAGTAATTTCGGAGTCCGTCACTTATTAATCACTATTTTTATTATTAATCCACAAATAAAACAAATTATATCAATATTTATATTAAATATTGATGATGGAAAGGTCTATTTATTCTCTATACTCAAACATTTGTTGCACACAACCCTTCAACATTGTGAAGATCAAAAGGTAGAATTTTTATAATTAATCTCTGAATAAAACAATTAACTTTTACACTTAACTTATACCTTTGATTTTTACCTTCATCAAGGCATTATGTTATTGTTATAAACATGCTTGTTGTGCTTCTATCAAAATTCATAAATTAGGGAAATCCTACAAAGAAAATATTTAGAAAAATCTCTATTTCATCATCTTTTTGGGTAATAATACAATTTCAACACCTACTTTTTTTAAAAAGTTTTCTTAATTTGTGAAAATTTTAATTATTAAAATAATTGAAACATTAAAGGTTTTAAAAATCCATCATACAAAAAACATTTTACTAATACTGGGTTAATCACAAAAAATATACTCAATAAAATCAATGAGAATCATGCAAGTAAAACATTTCATTTATGAACTGTTTATTCTTTTACTATTGAACCATTTTTATGTCAATTTTACTATTAAACAGAATTCAACTTTATCACTAATATTTTTATAAACATAAGTCAATTGAATGTAATTGATGATTAGATGAAGGATTGCAAATAAAGTGGAAAAATAAATAAATAAAATGAAGTTGTACTACAATAGTTATACTCTCTCAATAAAGAATATCCTATTTTATTTTGGAAACTAACAAAATTACATGATTTCTTTTAATATGGTTTTTATTATCTTATATTTATATAATCTTATCATATCACTTAACCATAGTGATAGAATAACCAATTAACTGTTATTCTGGATTATTTTTTTATATTATTTTATAAAAATGATTTGTATTTACAGAATCAGCAGTGGATGGACAAACTGGAAAAAGTAAAAAAAACAAGAAAAAGAACATATCTGACTCAACAACAACTAATACAGTTATAACTAATGGGAAAACACCAGCCTACCCTGGACTTGAAATTCAACCAATCAAAATTATTGATTCGGATAAAGACCAAGAGCTTGTTAACCAAATGTCTGTCCTTACTATCAGTCCTTACAATGATAATAAAACTTATGATCATAAAGTTGAAAGCAAAAAAAGGAAGAAGAAGGCAAAAAAATCTATTTCAAACAATCCAATTAATCCAGAAGAATGGAAACTGTTGGGTAAGTAATACTTTAATAGGCATAAGGGAATATCTTTATGTTAAATATTGATTCATTCTATGAAATTTGTTAACTTATTTGGTTGAGTGAAAGTATTTAGCTCAAGTTTCATTATAGCAATATAGTATAAATAAGTATTTTTCAATTGAAAGTAATCTTAACTTTTATTGAAAGGGTGGAAAAAAGGTTTTCGACATTTTTGAAACTTTGGGAGCTTCTGATTTTGACTATTATCTTTTATTTTATTTTTTCTTGAGGCTACAATTTGTGGTAAATCAAAGGCCTCCCATAGCATCAACCACTGGTCATCTATGTATTCTGCTACTACTCTCCATTTCTAATTTTTTTAAATTTTTTTTTATGATTTTCAAGTTAAAAGCAAAGTCTTTTCAGAAGCTAGCTTATAAAATAGCCTAGTTCTAGTTATAATTAAAACTTTCTTTATCTGAAATATCTTCAATAACTTTCAGTTGGACTATAGTGAGTCAGTGATCCCTAAGTTTCAGCTTCACATTCACTAGATATTTTTCCGAAGTTGGTGTGATAATTACATCATTTTTGAATACAGGATGCATCTTGTTTAAAATCTTTACACAATAGGACTGTAAATTCTTTTTCTTCTATTGTCAATTTTCAATATAATTATTCCATGGAAGTGTAATTTCTTTAAACAAATAATTCATTTATTGGCAGCTTACTTTGTCCACATAAAAGATTCACAAATTTATATCTTCATTTCATGAAAGGAATAGAATGTAATACTTGAACATTTAATAAATAAAAACTTTTAATGGTATGTGTAATTCTTCTCTGAAGTAGATGGTTTTAAAAGAATAAATTTATTATAGGGAAAGGTGCTGTACCTAAAGCACGGTTGTACCAGTGGACATTTTTAATATAGAGTGGGAGGAGGGAAATTGAAATTGTTAGATTGGTAGTGCTGCAAGCATCTCCCTGCAGTTGCACGTGTATTTTAAAGATTGTCAGATCAACAGTTTCATAGAAATTATTATTTTTAAGTTTTTTTCTTCCAAATCCTGACCAATCCAACCAGTGATTTTAAATTTTTTAAGACCTACACTTAAAAATTTTCTAGGCAGTAATATATCATTGGGTTGTCCAATAAATATATCATAACTTCATATGTTTTCATATCAGTTATCACTTACGGGTTTTGTAAAACAAAGCTTTCCGCACAACATGGCATTCAGTTGTACCTGTGGACACCTTTGCCCGCTGAACCTATGGACAGATGGTTAAAGTGTCCACAGGTACAACGGATTTTTCTCTTTGTTTATTAATTCATTATTTCAATTAAAAATATTTCGGAAAAGTTTGTAGGCATTCCGCGTGATATAAAATGCCTAAATTTGGATACCTACTATTCGTATAACCTTTTTTTTTTTAAGAGGAGAAAACTCGCCACACACTATTTATAACATACTATTCAACTAGTGAAGATTTCACTAGGTGATTTCACAAATGTGATCTTGGCTGATCCATCAAGCGAAGATGGTAATTTTTTGGATGAATTGATGAATGATTATGAACAAGGTAAAGAAATTGATGATGAAGAAATATATGTTAACTATGTTTTGTATTGTAAAGCATTTTATAGCTTTGATCAAATAAAAAGTAGACTTGTTCACGTTCAACATTTGCTACTTGAAGAAAATTTGATCAAATGATAGAACCCCAAAATTTATTCTTCCGGATTTCTCTACTGATTATGAAATTGAAATAAGAGATATCAAAAGAAAATTTCCACCGTCATCTTTTATAACTGGCACTGGGAGATTAGGTAAACAATTACATTTTCCTACTTCTTTTCATGGATACGATCTCTAATGATTAGATTTTTTCCATAAAAAATAGTCTGTGACACTCGTTAATAATAATTATAGGTACATAAAAGATTTATTTATTGTTAAAAGGTTTCAAAATAAGTTAAGTTTTTATTTACTTTCATACTCTAAATTTATTGTTTCCACCTTTCTAGTTGGCCTTATAGTTCAATAATATCAAGTTGACTTAGCTTATTTAAATTGTTTAGTACATTTAATAAAAAATTATTGCTGATGTGTTTCTCTAAATATCATTTCAATTATCCCTATAATCCTATGAAGAAATGAATGTCCATTGGTACAACCTCTAGTGTAGTGTCCACAGGTACAAAGGGGGAAGGTACCTATGGACACTAATCAGTAAGTTACAAAACATTATTTTCTGTAAAAATAAAATTACTTTTCAAAATAAAGACTCCAGGGTTCGATTGCCCCTTAAATCTATTTTCTAATGGTACAATAACCACTCACAAATACACCGAAAATTAGAAAAATTTATTAGTGAAAATTGTCCACAGGTACAGCACCTTCCCCTATTGTAAAATGTGATTTTTATGGCAAGGTATATATATTTTTGATTTGCGACCTAAGAATCAAAGAAGAAACTAATGTAATCTAAAACTCTGAACTTAAAAATTATTATTAACTAACAGTTTATATCCCTTTCCTTTTGGCTTCCCTTTTTTCATTTGTTTTCTTAACCTGATGGGTAAGTTGCCAAAGTACCTTTCATTCATGTAAAGGTCAAGATATTTTATGTTTATTTGAAGGTTGTTGAGGTTTCTTCAATTTTTAATTTTAACTAGTAATTTATCTATTATTTCTTGAATGTTCTTAAATTATATACTTGCTATTTCAACAGTGATCTGAGGGATATTTTTTTTTTATCCCTGCATCATCTTTCAGTGATATGAGTACTTGACAGTTTTGGGGTATTGCACATTAAAATATATGTGTACCATTGCTTCCAATAAAATTCATTATTTTTTTTAATTTATTATACATATAGGAAAACTTTTACTATAGAATATTAAAATATTTTAAGTTCAGTGCAGGCAGGAACTGTTCACATGATCTACACACCTTATTTTCTACTGCCCACCTTCTTCATCCTTTTCTTGTGGCCTTTCCTGAGCAAGTCATTAGGCCAGGTTTAAATTCTGGACTCCCATGGTTCCTTTTCTCTAGTATATGATGGTCTTGGAGTCTAAGTTGTTTTCTTCTTCCATTAGTCATACAAAGCTTCCCATTCTCTTGCTGCTAATTCCAATCGTGTTTCAATGCCCTGTGCATCTCCTCGAAAATGGTGTATTTTTCATGATGAGGTCAGCAGTCTCCAACACATCTCTTCTATGACATAGGAGCTAGATATTTTTTTTAAATATATGGAACTTGGTCTGGAAGAGCTCTCAAGTGAGGAATTGAGAGATTGGATAATTAGGAAGAACACTTGGTGATTCTCTGAGTTTCCCTCCTTTGTCTTTAGTCTGATAGAGAATGCTATTTTAACTATTTCAACATATTCACTTGTAATATTTTTATTGTTGTATCCTTTTGCTCTAATGGCCTTGAATATTAGATTGTTTCTTCTGAAACTATTAAGTATTCAATAAGATCATTAGTTTCTGTATCAGTTGTTTAATTTAATAATCTCTAATTTTAATGGTAGGTTTTCATTTTTAAGGGCAAGGGTTGGCAACCCATGTTAGGTGGGCTATAGAGTGGCCTGTGTCATCATTTGTGTGGCCAAAAGTAATACTCTTAGTATTGAGAATCCCTCAACTTATTGCACTTTTGCTTCTGATCCCATACAATGTTTTTCCTGTGCTCTTTGTTTTCTATTGTGTGAATTGACTGTATATGAAAAGTATCGGAGAGCTGTTGGCCGCCTAAGCTTGTGGAACCATGATTGTGGCCCATAACTGAAAAATATTGCCCACCCCTCCTTTCGAAACAGTTGATTTTTTTAAGAATAGCAGGTCTTAGTAGTCGATTCTTCAGCTTTGGTATCTAATTTTTTTTATTCAAAGCTACTCATCAAATATGACTCTAATACTTCTCATCTTTTCAGTTTGTTCATTATTCATATTTTTTATTTGAGTTCTTTAAAAGTTTTATAGTTTAATTCTTGTGAGCCAAACAGATATGCTTCGTTTCTCTAATATTAGTGCTTCTGGGTGAAAGTAGTGAGTAATTTTTCAATTAATATAAACTATCTATCATAATAATTAGACAATACACATGGGGAGGTAGAGGCGTACCCGGTTTTTTAGATCTAAATACAGATAATCTGCCTTGACTGTACCTGACAATTATTAAACATAGAGGGTGGTTTGAAAAGTTTACGCCTAACAAAGGTACAAAACATTTTTTCTGAAATTTTTTGTTATTTTTCAACATAGTCTCCTTGTAACAATACACACTTCTCCCAGCGATGCTCCCATCTCTTTAACATGACCAAGTAATACTCGGCGTTTTTCTTTGCAAAATAATTGTTTACGAAGGTGATTGCCTCTGGGCTAAATCTGGTGAGTAAGGTGGATGGACAAGCAGTTCAAACCATAATTCGTGGATTTTTGCCATGGCTACGCTGAGTTGTGAAACGGTGCATTGTCTCGGTGAAACAGGATTTTCTTTTTCTGCAAATAAGGCCGTTTTTCCGCAAGTTCTGCCTTCAGCTTGTTGAGTAACGATGCATAGTATGCTCCTGTAATGATTTTTCCTTTTTGAAGATAATCGATTGAAATGATTCCATGACTATCCCAAAAAACATTCGCCATCACTTTCCCAGCTGAAAAAACAGTTTTTGCTTTTTTTGGAGCCGGTTCCCCCTTTGCAGTCCACTGTTTGGACTGTATTCTTGTTTCGGGCGTATAATGGTGTATCCAAGTTTCATCTATAGTAATTAATCGGTGCTAAAACTAGGATTTATTGCGCCTAAACTGCGCCAACAGAATGTTGGAAATTTTTATTCGAACACAGTTTTGGTCTAACATGAGCAAACGTGGCACCTAACACGCGGACAGCTTTCTCATGCATAAATGTTGATTTAATGTATGACAAACATGTTCTTTTGACATGTTCATAACCTCTGCTATATCTCTAGCATCATTTGGTGAACTTTGGCGATGTTTTCATCGGTAGTTGCAGTTTTTGGACATCCCGAACGTTCTTTGTCTCCCAAGCTCTCACGGCCACGTTTAAATTTAGCTGCCCAAAATATCACTGTGGTAAATGATGGTGCAGAGTCCCCAGTTCTGTGCAGAGACAGAATCCAACTTATCTTTGATTTGTGTAGCCTTTCGAAAAATATTTAATGACAGCTCGGTACTCAATTTTGTCCATTTTTACAAAAACACTCACACTCAAACGAATGTTACATGACCAGGTTATAATATATATATATATATATATATATATATATATATATATATATATATATATATATATATATATATATATATAAACTATATAATATAAATATATATAGGAAGATATTTTTTTATGTTTTAGTTAAACTAAAACAAGGAATGCGTGACATTCGAGACTATATAAATGAAAATAATAATTATCACTCCATTATTTATTTGATCTTATAATTTTACAATTTCAGCAAAGGGCTTTCCTTTTTAATCCTCGTCAATAAGTTAATTAATATATTAAGATAGGTCTTTAATCAGAATATCTCAATTGAACTTGAATTGTGATGAAAACATGCATAGGTAAAATGTGATTATTAATTTGAATCATTTTATTTTATTATTGAATAATAATATCCCCCTGTATTTGTCAATTGGAAATTTTACTATTTTCTATTTTACAATAATGAGAATATGGGAAAATGCATCTTAAAATCTAAATTTAATTCAGTATGTGATTTTAGTAATAAAAAAAAATTAGTCATTTCAGTCATCTGGGGGGGGGGGGGGGCTGCAGCCCCTAAGTCCCCCCTTCCTTGGTTGCGCCAGTGTACATGACAACTGCACTTCCAAAATGGCTGAAACTTTGGTGAGTAACTATCAACAGATGAACAACGAATTCTCTAGACTTTTATTTGCTAGTGCTGCCATCTTCACATTGAGGTCGGAAACTTTTCAGACCCTCGTATCGGTTCATTATTAGCTGCCAAATTAAATTCTTTTTATTTAATTATTGAATGTTTTCATTGATAAAGTAAAACTCAGTGCCAATTTTCTGCTATAATCTTGTTTAAATTATTTTAATACTGTTTATATTATAGAAGTAAACCCTCAATTTCACATTTATTTCTGTCTTGGGTTATTCTATGATTCCTGTTTAATTAAATAAATACAGATGTTATTAATTATTTCTGTACTGATAATTTTAATCTGTCATTATAGATAGTGTATTTGCTCCAAAGGACATAGATCTTGATGATGGAGAAATAGATGAAACTGAAAGAGAGTTAGAAGCATTTAAAAGGTTTTGTTTACAGTCAATTCCTCCTGAAAGAAAAGAGAAGGTACATCTCAACATTAAAGACATAGTCTTAAAAAAGAAATCAGCCTCATGTAATTATTAACAGCATTGATCATATCTGGTTTAATTACATGAAATGTCAATTTTTCATGATTTCAAAAATGAAATCTTTTTTTTTTTTTATTGCCCTTTGGGCTTTAAACAATATAGTTACAAGATAAATACAAATGTAATAATATACACGAGATAAGAAAACAAAAATAGGAATTATTTAGAAAAAGTGTATCCTAATTACCTAACTATTTTGGCTTTTTAGTGTTTGAAAGATTCCTTGGTTTCTTTGACAATTCTCTTCGGCTGAGACTGATCCATTGGGGCTCTTTCTTTTATGTTAATTTAATCTAATTTTAATCAAAACGTATCTCTTAGATTTTATTCAATTCTTGAATTTATTAACTACCTCTGTATAAAAGATTAGTGGCTGAAAGGAAATAAATTCTTCCATTTTTAAGCATTAAAGTTTTCAGAAAATGGTCCTGAAAACAGACGACCAGTTGCTTTTTGTTGCTTTTGAAGAATATTAATGCATAAATCGTGGTCAATCACAAAATAGGTAATCATTGAATCTTGTAAGAAATTTGGCCCTGGATTACTATTCGATATTGAAATTCTGTTTCAAGAGGTGTATTTGTTGACTGGATGAGAATATATCTTGTAGATCTATTTGGAGGGCTCTGTGAAAGGAATAAACTAATAAGAATTTTTAAAAGTAACAACACATTATTTTATTTTGCCTAGGTTTTGGCCATAAAATTGATGTTGAAATAAATCTACAAGGTATAATTTTTTATTCTTATTATTAATAACTATATGTAAATAATACATTAAATATTAATAATTGTTATTGTATACACTCATAGATCATTGTCACCCTCTTCCTTATAAAAAGTAAAAAATAAAATAAATGACATTTCATATGATTCAACCAGATGGTTAAGACAATTTTATTAATGAATGTCAATTTTTTTCATAAGTGTTTTTTATCAGTGTTGAAATTATCATAGATATGGAAATTTTTTGTTACATTATTTTATATTTATCCTGTTATATTAATTGTTAATAAATGTTTACACTGTACCTAGTAGCTTTATAACGTTTAAGGAAAACGTTGATCAAGAATTATTATATTAAATGTATATGTTAAAAAAAATAAAATAAAAAAACCTGACTCAGACCATTAAATTGTCTATTTTGTTTTCTCTGATCTTTTTTTAATGTTATTACATTTGTTTTTTTTATAATATTTGTTGTACTTTAGTGTATCCTAAAATTAGTCTCACATGTACTGTTTTTTTTCATATTTTAATATAATATAAAGCATAGTTCTATTTTTTTATCCATTAAAACTTTTTTTTTTTATATTTACTGTTATTTTTATATTGGTTTTTCTTCAATACCTCACTGTATTATTACTGTATGATATCAAGTTTTGTTGGAAAATTTTGTAAATGATTTTTCTCAGTCTATGGAATTTCTTCTTTATCAATAGAAAAACAAGTTCATTTATCTTGTTAACTATCCACTAGTGAGTTTTAGATGAGTTCCCAATTAATTAAAAACAAAGAAAGAAAGAAAATTATGAAAAAGAGAAATTTTTAATTCATATTAATTTCTTAGAATACTTGACACTTAGTCATTAATAGATTATAAAGGTAACTAATTAATGTTGAAGGTTGACTAGCCATTGTTCTCTAGTTCGTACTTAACCTCTTGTAACCTGTGACAATTGCTGAATGTAAAAGAGGCAAACTTTTTTTTTTCTATCAAAGATGAACTTTATTTTTTTTTCTGTACTATCTATGAAGGCTCTTGGGTACTAGTACTTGGAAATGAAGTATTGTTTCCAGACTGGCAGTTATACAATGAGTTGATGAATGTCAGCATCCACGCTCAACCACCTAAATCCCTCCCTATTAAGGGTCTCTACATTGTTGGGCATGCTCCAGTTGAGTCTTGATCAAAGTTGATCCACCGCTAAAATAATATAAAATAAATATTCTGCCTACTGTTGGACTTGGACCCATGAGCTTGAAGTCCATTGCAAGTACACAGGACTTAAATATGAAAGGAGGGGTGGAAAAAAGAAATTGATGAGATAGGCAAATTAAATTCATTGTAGATTGCTGAGTTTCATCCGTCTCCTACAACTGTTCTTTTGGCTGAATTATCAAATCTTTAATTTCACTTTGAGTTGTAGTTTGAAAAGCATTATGAGCTTTTTTATTGTAAGCTGGTTACTAAATGAAATTTAGTACTAAATGAAAATAAATAAAGTCGTTCTTTAATGACTGATAAGGCGGTAGCCGATATACCAATCCCCTAGCAAGTTAAGGAAATCCTTAAGAGAGCAAATATGACTTTGAACGTGAATATCCATAACTTATGGTTCCAGGAGAAAACGACGAGAAAAGCGAAAAATTTCCAGCGAGCAAGTACAGGTTATACCTCCAAGGAGATACGAAAAAAAAAAGAGAAAATGCATATAGCAAATAATATTAAACGAGTTAAAATGCGCAATAGGCAAAGTGTGCTGGAGCAGGAAAGAACCGCAAGTGTGTGCAAGTTCCGACCCGCTAACCCGAGAAACGCAATTTATTGTTAAGCAAACCAAAAATAATTGGCAAACAACGAAAAATAAGAGCAATAAAAGCTTTGAGATGCAAGAAAAACCAAGTATGAAGCAGCGAGCGATAAGGAGAAAAAATCTTTTCGACCAAAAACGATAATTTAATTTAGATTCGGCCGGAGGACCACTGTATTTTGAAATTGGGGACTGGTTCTGAGGGAGAACCGTGATGGGACGAAAATGATTAAAGTTTGGCTTACCTTCCGTCATGTAGAGGAGAACTTACCGCTGACTGCAAGGTAAAGTGAGAGATAAATGTGAACAGGATAGAAAAGGAAATGAAAGAAATTGTTCCTGCATCTCAGATTAGAGAAAAGAGTGGATTCGTGATCCTGCCACCATTCGAAGGAACAGCAAAAACCGGGAAATTTAAAAAGGTCAAAAGACCGCTTTCAACACTCTTGGGTACTTCACTGTTTTGAGTTATACAATGAGTTGATGAATGTCAGCATCCACGCTAGTTTCCAGTTGAGTCTTGATCAAAGTTGAACCGCTAAAATAATATAAAATAAATATTCTGCCACTGTTGGACTTGGACCCATGACGCTTGAAGTCCATTGCAAGTACACAGGACTTAAATTTTGGAAAAAAGAAATTATGAGATGCAAATTAAATTCATTGTAGATTGCTGAGTTTCATCCGTCTCCTACAACTGTTCTTTTGGCTGAATTACTCAAAAATCACTTTGAGTTGTAATTTAGTAATTTACTAAATGACATTTAGTCTGTATAAAGATTAATGCTGTATAAAGAATTTCTTTCAGTTGGTGAACAAACAGTATTAATTTACATAACAAATAGTATTAATTTTTAATTTAGCACTGGATAAGGTGGTGAGGGACTCAAGCATTCAGACGACGGGTACAGTATTTAAAAATCTAGTCCAGCTGTTAGGCTGCGCTGGTGACATAGTTATCATTGCACAATCCTTTACAGCTCTCAAGGGCATGCTTCTGATAATACAGAGAGCAGCAGCAAAGATGAGTTTATGTATAAATAAAGCCAAATTTCTCAGAAAAATAGTCATAAACAAATTGAAAGAGGATTACATTTACATTAATTTTATGTATACGTTTGCTACTTTATTTTCAACTGGTTCAAAAGTTCAATATCTTTCACAGTTATATCCTGTGACCTTTCTTATCCTGCCATGGCCTAATCCAAATATCCTATGATTTCGAAACCCATCAGCTTCCTACTAAAACTACTAAAGGACATTTTGTCTTAGTTTTTCAGTCCCCTATAAGTTCCTGAAGTTTTGCCATTTAAATTCGGGACACCCTGTATACCCTTATTTTCAATTTAATTGGTATATTTTGTGTTAAAAAATTTTCCTGAGTGACCAATAGCATTTGTCTCCACTTTTAATTCTCTCCTGTATCTCTTCATCCATTTTGTTATCTTCGGTTACTAATGTACCGAGATACTTAAATTAATAAATTTCATTATTATTTTTTTATTATACAAAGTTATAATCAGGCCTCGGTGTGAGGAACTGGATGGCTGCGTCACTAGACAGAGACGCATGGCGATTGTTGTTGACGGATGCCATGACTCCCTAGCGGGTTATATTAGATTATTATTAATTAGATAGAGAGAGATTATTTGATTTGTAATAATTTAAATGAAAGTTATAACTGTTATCAAATTTTGAACTTTTGGTCCAGTTGAAAATAAGATAGAAAACGTATGCATAAAATTAAAGTAAATTTAATGGTCTAAAAATTTGTTTAGCAATAGTCTAAAGGCTATTAGTTATAAAAGCTATAGTTAGCACTATTTTCAGTTATTAGCTTATATTTAATAAACTATGTTAATCTGGCTGACAAGGTATATTAATGAGCATTAAATATTTGACAACTCAAGACCAATTGCAGCTCTGCAAAACATTTTTTTATATTTTTCTGTTAAATTCATATTCTCGGCCGCATACTGATGAAAGTACTGGTTTCACATAAATATCTTCGGAAAATAATTTAAGAAGCTTTAATTTTATACCTTTACTGCACCTCTAAACCAAATGGTTTAGTCAGAAATATGTAAAGTTTGGAAAATTGGATTTGTAGGAAAAGTCATTAAATGTAACACGTCAACATTATACTTAAACGTGTATGGTCCAAAAGTAATCAAAACTGTAGAATATTAAAAAAAAAGGGAGGAAATGAGAGGATATCATAAATAGTCATTTAAAATATTTGAACATAGTTAGTAAAATGGCTGTTAAACAAGTAGGTAAAAGACAACTGAAATTAATGTGGAGAAAAGTTTGGTAGGCACCAACCTTAAACATGAAAAAAATACAAAGGAAATATTTCAGCTTTAATTTAAGACCTAAACCGTTCATGTAGGCCAAATAGTTTTCTAAGAAATGGAAAAATATTAGAATATCAGATTTGGGGAAAAAATTGTATGGCTGATTCTGAGAATTCGACTCAAAATTTGAATTTTGTGAAAAATCTAAAATTACAGATTTTGTCAAAAATCATTTCTTGGAGAGCTTCATCTCTGCTAATTAATATACAGAGCTGCAGTTTGGATTGCATTTTCAAAAATTTATTGCTCTTTAATATAGTAAATATTCTGTATCAAGCAAATTTATATATTTTGCAAAATATAATCTAATAACTGAATATAGTGCTAAAATTTCTTGTTTTTTCGAGTACTACAAAACTCGCACCAGGTTTTGATTGTAAACTTTGATTTTAACAACATATTAAAAAATGTTAGATACCTGCGCTTTTGCAAACTTCGATATGTAAATTGACTGGGCTAATTGGTTTAGAAACGTAGAAAGGGGATGGGGCCGGAGCTCGCTTGGAGGTAGTTCCAAAATTAAGTTCTTTTTAAAATTAATTAGGAAAGAACAGATAAAATTTAGGTAAATCTTTATAGATATGTATTTAAAAATATACTAATAAGGAGATCACAATGGCCAAGAGCGTTGGGCTGAAGGTCTTAGAGCGACCTGTACAGAGGATTCTGGGTCAGTAGGCGGTTGTTCCCAGGCCCCAAACCCTACTTGAATTTAGTTATTTTCTTCAAATTCGGTGATAATTTCTTGGAATGATTAAGAGAAAACTAATAAAATTAAAATATCATTTTAATTAGGTAAATCTACAAAAACACTTATTAAAACATAAAAAATTGCAATTCTTCCTGCCATTGGACCAATGATGACTGGAGTGTCTCCTGGGAGTCCGCTTTCAGGACTATGTCATCTGCATATATCATTGCTTGGGCTAGCTCCGGGGTCAAGTTCCAATATCCTATCATAGCTCTTGGGGTCCTTCTTTTATAGTCCTTCCAAATTTCATCCATAAGAACAATACAAAGCAAAGGGCTAAGGCTAACCCCCTGCTTTACTCCTTTATAAAAGTGGAATGGTTTCACCATTTAGTCGTATTATCCCCTTTGGATTTTTGTATGTGGATTTAATGGCACTCACCAGGTTAGCTGGTACCCTTCTTATTTGTGCATCCCATATCTCCTGTCTCATGACGGAGTCGAAAACTGCCCTCAAATCAATAAATGCCATGTAGACTTACTTGCCACGATCCCATGCCTTTTCAATTATCATAAGCAGTGAGAAAATGTGGTTATGGGTTTGTCTACCAGGTCTAAATGCAGCTTACTCCTCTTCTATACGCGTTTCTACTAAGTGGCGGAGTCGTTGCTCCAATGTCCTAGTAAAAATCTTGTAGACAACTGAGGAGAGGCATATTGGTCTGTAGTTACCGCATTCACTTTAATTGCCTTTTTTGTGTTTTAGGATTATGATGTTGCTCTCAATCTTGTGGTAATATCTTGAGGTCCCATATTCTTTGGAATAGGGTTGGAAGGCTCTTCACCATTTCGTTACCACCATATTTTACGAATTTAGGAACAATTCCTTCCGGTCCTGCTGCTTTTCCTATCTGAATTCTGGTAAATGCCAATTCCACCTCATCCTCCTCAAATGTGTCGTCCATATCTTCAGGATATACGTCATAAACTTCCCCTCCTATAGTATCTATATTTGTAAAGCCGGCGCTATTCCATTCCTGCGTTTGAATTTTTCCTGATTCCTAAAAGAACTGCCTCCAACCCTCCAGCACTTCCTCGGACACCAACCAACATCCCACCTGCATGTTTCTGACCGGCTTTGACTTTTTACCTCTTTACATCTTGGTAATATGCCAGAATCTTCCAATGTTTTCCTGGTAATTTCTTTCAACGTCATGTCCTAACTCCTCCCAGGTCTTCATCTTTGCTGATTTGACTATTCTTGCTTCAATATTTGTCAAATCAAAAAAAAAAAAAAAAAAAAAAGAATCTGATAATATAGAAACAAAACTTCCTCTTTCGGTAGCGATTTTACCTATAGCTTTGTCATTTTAAGCATATTCATATTAAGGTAAAGGCACCAGTAGCGGATAGTTTTAGATACATGACTCAGCCTTTCCAGTCATAAATTTCTTACATTTTTTGTAGCAGATTGGCTATCCCGAGCAATCGAGGTGAATGCAATCGAAAGAAAGGAAGGTAAATACTCAGGCGGCATTCGGGGTTTCATTAGGGAGTGGACACGGGAGGGAGAAGGACAGCAGACAACTATGTAGACGAGGCCGAGAGACAAGACGATGGGGAGACGAGTGCATCAGAGGACAGACCGACAGACATGGAGGAGGACGATACTATTATTAATGACAAACGACGACAAATAATTTGGAAAACAAGGACTACAGGATTGTTGAAGATCGAATATACTTCTTATGCCGGATGTTCCATTACGACTATTTGGTCTCAGCCAGGGATTAGAGAGGAGCAAATTATAAGGGCACTCAATGACTCATCGAAACCGGGAAAGAGTTACCATTTATACGTGGGGAACAATACGGTGTGGGAGAAAATTCGGCGGATATGGCGGGAAGAAAAGATTGGGGTTGATCGGACCTTTACTACATGCAGTAGGATGGGGGAAACGGTCAGGGGACCCGAGAGGCAAAAAGAGGTCACACTGGCGTACCACCAGGGGAAGACGAATCACCGGGGCATCACGGAAACGTTCCAGGCACTATTGCGAAAGTACTTCAGGGAAAACATGAAAAGACGATCGAGGCGGTATTGGCAGAGTGCGAAGTTTGCCAAAACACAAAGTATGATAGACGTCCACCTACGGGAGTACATGAAAATACAAGAACGCCATCGGGCCCGCTAAAGGAACTACAGATGGACACATTCACCTGGAGAGGAGCGAAATGGGTGACGATACTGGACATATTTAGTAAATTGGCAATGGCGTATTGGATTAACGAACGATCTGCGGAAGCAATCTTGGAGGCGGTACGCACGTGGTTCCTATATTATGGGGTACCCAACAGAATATCTTCAGATGGAGGAAGGGAATTTGATAATGGAAATCTTCCAAGAGGCTCCACAGTACGCTGGGCGATCATCTTCGTATTTTCCATCTGGACAAAGGGCTAGAACCCAATGAAGCGATGCCGAAAGCAATAGTGGCATATAATCATTCGGTGCATTCATCGACAGGGTTCACACCGTTTGAGATACTCTTTGGACCGCGAGAGGGAACAGCATAGAGGCAAATAGGATCGCTGTAAGGAAAATTCGCCAGAAGGTAGGGGCAAAAATCGTGACGGATAAGAGTAGGAGGGTGGAGCGGGAGAACCTTAAGGTGATAGACGGGATGGGCAAAATAAGAATTGGGACGATAGTTTACCGAAAAATTGTTTCCAATGGGAGTAAAGAAATAAAGCGTTATGAGGGGCCTTACAAAGTGGTTACGATTCGGGAGCATAACGTAGTTACAATACAGGACGTACATGACTCCAGGAGACGACGGACGGTACATTTAGAACAGTTGGAAATTCCCAAGGATACAAAGACATAGACTAGACGTGGACAATGGATCCCACTTCTTAGGAAAATGGCTCAGAAGTGGTGGGAAGGGATATCCCACATATATTGCGAAATTTTGTAAAATAGTTTTTGTGTTATATTGAAGTGTTAATTTTAGGTTGTGTTTTTTTTTTCTCTTCTTCTCTTTTCTTAAGTGAAACTGGATTTTGTTGTGAACCATAAAGTTTCTATTTATTTTATTTTTAGTTTTAAGTAGTTTACGAGGACTGTTCGTAAACTGGCAGGGGGGAGTTAAGGATAGAAGGGACCAATATACAAACTAATCCTTAATGTTAATACAGTAAACAATAGAAATGCATATACAGAGGACTTAAATGAGGAATAAATCAGTTGTTATCTAGCTGCTTTACGTGTATTATTTCATTCCTTTTTCTTTTCTTTTTTTTTTTTTCTTTTTACTCGCGGTGAACATAAATTATATATATCATGTCATTTGTGATCTATGGAATATAAATTCTGATACTTGTTCAATCATATAACTAGCAAAAGCAACTTTGGTACCAATCTCTCTGGCCTGATCAGAAACCATATACTTTGTTTTGTTTTGGTTGACAACCAGGCCGAGACGTCTTGTTCTGGCTCGAGAGCCAGGAATGTTTGTGATACATCCCGGTATGATCTGCCCATAATGTCTATATCATCAGCATTATAATATTATGATCATGATGATCCGTGGCGCTACAGCCCAGCATGGACCTTGGCCTCCTCTATGAGCTTTCGCCATGTAGCTCTATCCTGTGCGGTCGCTCGCCAGTAGCGGGCTTTCAGAAGGTCCCTGCTCACAGCATCCTCCCATCTAAGTTGCGGTCTACCTCTTCCTCTAGTTCCATGG
Source organism: Euschistus heros (assembly GCA_003667255.2). Classification (NCBI taxonomy): domain Eukaryota; kingdom Metazoa; phylum Arthropoda; class Insecta; order Hemiptera; family Pentatomidae; genus Euschistus; species Euschistus heros. The sequence continues at coordinate 2,305,361 of RCWM02000012.1, forward strand.
AGCCTCCCATACAACAGCTTCCTCGGGATTTCGTCAGCTGGCATCAGGGCAACATGGTCCGCCCAGAGCAGTCTTCCCAGCTTTATGTACCGCATCACCAAACATCTGGTAAAGTTCCCTGTTGGTTCGCCTTCTCCAATTCTCACCAATTTTCATGGCACCAAATATGCGGCGCAGTATTTTCCTTTCAAAAATGAGAACTTCTTTTTCTTCGGTGCTTGTCAGGGTCCAGGCTTCCGATCTGTAGGTGAGGAATGGTCGGATTAAGGTCTTGTAGAGCTCACATTTCATGCGGAGAGTAGCTCAGTTTGCTGAGCCCAATATAACACTTGTTGGCCTTTAATAGTCTTTGGCTTATTTCCAGAGATATCCTATTGGAGCCACTTACAGTTGAACCCAAATAAGTAAAATGGTCAACCGTTTCGAAAGAAAAAGGTTCCATTCTCATCTGTTCTCCTACTGCAACCCCTGCTCCAGGTCCAGCTCGCATGTACTTTGTTTTATGCTGGTTTACTGACATGTCTATGGATTCTGCAGCTTCAGCCAACCTCAAAAATGCTTCTGATAAAGAAGCGAACGATTTTTCCACCAGGTTCAGGTCATCTACAAAGCCAAGTATCTGCACCAGCCTGTCAAAGATTGTTCCGCTTGTTTGTATTCCAGAATCTCTTATTGCTTTTTCAAGGGGCAGGTTAAATAGCAGGCATGCTAGACCATCGCCTGTCTTACTCCCCTCCTGGAGTCGAATTCTGGAGATAGTTCTCCCTGGATCCGGACGGAGCACTTCACCTCATTCATGGTCATCTTTATGAGGCGGATCAGCTTTGAGGGAATGCCTAGCTCATGAAGTGCTTTGTACAACTTGGGTCTTTTGATGCAGTCATAAGCACTTCTGAAATCGATAAATAGATGATGCGTCGTCATCCTGTACTCTAATGATTTTTCTAGCATCATTATAATATTATAATAGTAGTTGAATTCATAGGAAGGCATTGATAAATAAATACAAGAATCAATTATAAAACATCATTTATTGCATCAAAATAGTTCTCAGAAGTATTAGAAAAAGTATACATCCATGTTAAAATAACAGAATAGGGCAATCCCAATTTTTTTGTAAATTTTGTATGCCAAATTGATTTCTAGGAATAAATTCATCAAAAACAAAATATAAGAAATAATTCAGTAACAAGAAACCTTCAAGATTTTTTTTTCTATTTTTGCTATTGGATAGCTTTGCTTATAATCAATAAGCTAGAATCTTATTTATTTAATAGGTTTAGATCTTAGCTATAAAGTTTTGAACTATGCATTTCATTCTTAGTTACAAAACTGGATGATTTTTCTATCTAACAAAATATAATTTTGAAACCTGTTTCAGCAATGAATTATTAATCTAGCTTCATGTATAAAAACTGGTTTATATTAAATATAGGATTCAATTAAAACAATGCTGTGCACAAGTTTATATATATATATATATATATATATATATATATATATATATATATATATATATATATATATATATATATATATCAGTTTACATGGGGAAGATACTGATTGCTGCTTATTTGATGATTCAGTCTTAGATTATAAAGAAATATTAATGTTTTACTATCACAATGATAATCATTCACAATTTAAATAGATTAAATTTTAGATTTTATGACAATAGTTAGCATAAATAAATAATCATTTATATAAGGATAGTTCATTATATCAGTTAATTTTTGGAACATTACTTTCTTATATGGAAATACATTCCTGAAATTTAATAAGATTGACTTTAAATGAAAAGTCAGGGCTTTAGAAAACTCAAAATACACACTATAATACAAGGAAATATTAACTTACTTTATTTATTACAAAACCATTTCTTTATCTTAAAAACAGAGATAACTTAGTGCTTTACAAATTTATTTTGCATTTAATATCAGTCTATCTATTTATGCTATGCATAGAAGTTGAGCATCAAAAGTTTACAAAATATCCTTAAAATGAAATTTCAATTATCAACAATCACATTCTTAGTGAATGTATAAAATTACATCTAGGCTTGGTAAATCAAAGAATATTAATATAAATACATTTTTTATTATGACAATATTATAATAACTTCTAATGACTAACTATGTTGCACAAATATATTTAAATAAGGTACTTTAAAGATTCTCAACTTATACAATAATATAAGCTTGTTTATCTCATAAGATTAATGAATATTAAATAAATTATCATTTCTAATTTCAAAATTATGAAAAAAAATTGTCTCTTTGTTGATAAAGTGGTAAACACTCAAATGAAGATGGTTCATTTTCTTCATCAATTTCTTCCAATGTTTTCTGAGGTAAAGACGCTAATGCCATGACTGAAAGAAAAAAAATACATATAAATCGTAAACTTTTTAAAGGTAAATTTAACAACATATTGTTGTGATATTTTGAATAGATAAAATTTTAAATTAAAAAATTAGCGGGCAGAAATGGAAAACGGTACGGATGGGACATGGAGGTGGGGATAGTTCCAGTCGGCTGATACAGCGTACCAGTTGTTCAAGGTATGGCATCTTGTTAAGAAGAGATCTAAGGCATCTGCTACATACTACAATTTTAATGAGTGAAATTTTTTATCAAATGTTCTAAAATAATTAAATTTTAACCATAGGAGTCAATGTAGAAGATGAAAATATAGAAAAGGAAAAGGGTTGAGTAGATAAACTTGGATGTTAGTTGTTTTTTGGGGCTTAAGGTCGTTAAGTACTAAATTTGGATGTGAACCATGCCACGTGGAAGAAATAGGACAAGGATGAACAATTTTCTATGGATATTACTTAAAGCAGTATAATAGGATTATTAGCAATACTGTAAATTTAATACATATGTATAAATTATTACTTTTAAATAAAATAAATCATGTCTTTAGCCAAATGTCCGCCTATACATTAACAAGAACTTACCCTTCAGATTAAAGATATAAGAATTAGAATAGTAAAATTGATTAAATTAAAGGAATACAATAAAAAATTAAAATATTTTAAAATTAAAAATAAAATTATAACAATATGTTGGATATGTAGTTAAAATGTAGTGATGAAACTTGTATTTTAAGATCAAATATCAAAAATAATCAATTTCCTAAGTTGAAACCTACATTTGTATCTATAATAACTATTTTTAAAAGAAATCCACAGAAGAAGGAAAATAAAGAGTATTCGCCTGATTTTCCAAAGTATTTTTGGTTAAATGGGAATTAAAATGACAATACAGAAGTTTAATTAAATCAACAGATTAATATGAAGTTCTTTGAACAAGCAAATTACAAATAATTTCCCCCCCCCCCCCATATTTATTGAAAATAATGTCAGTAAAAAACAATGTTCCAGTTCTAAATATTTATGGATAGGATGATTTACTTTTATAAAATTGTGTTAAATCAATAGTAAAAAATCTTAAATTATAATGCAAGTATGTTTCAGCCTAAATTCAATAACAATATCAGAAATATAACATACTTCAAATGAACTAAGTACATAATGAAATATCAACATCAACAAACCTGTTTTCTACAATTTATGTCACCTTCATTTGGGATTTAATCCAGAGGTGTGGAATTTCCACCTACAAAATCAAAAGCACACAACTAAGCATCCCATGCATATGATAACACACACAAAAACTACATAAAATAAAATTAAAAACAATACCACAAAAAAATAAAAATAAATAAAAATAAACCAGAATAATAAAAAAAATAAAATAACAATACAGAAATGAAGTAATGAATGTGTGTATGTAAAAAAAAAAAATTAAACCCAATATATTAGATTTTAAAAAAGAAGCTATTTTTACTATATTCAATAAAATAATAATAATCACATTCAATGGTCTAACTCAAAAACTATCTTACCTTTACCTAATGGCATTGTAAATAGTCAGGGGTGATCCTTCTGTGATTTAATTAGAACAGTTAGTCCTCAGGAAAAGTGAGAGAACACAGCAAAACAAATTTATTACACATATTTCATTATTTATTTAAAAAGAATTAAAAAAACAACAAAAAAAACAACACAAACTACAGTTGAAAATGAGACAGGAAATTCTTTCCTTTCAAAAAGGAAATAAGATAAAACTATAAATACTATTGTTAGAATTAGAAGAGCAAGATGCCAAATGCCTAATGTCGCTCAAGTGTTGTTAAACAGTTAAAATAATCAATATATTGTAAACATAGTAAGATTTAATTAAGTAAATAATGAATGGAATAGATTCATAATAAATAGCTAGCACAAACCAGTATGTAAGCATTTTAATCAGATCTCTGAATAATTTAATACCTCTAATTAAAACCCTTTAACGGATTTAAAATAAAATGTAAATGTGCAGGAATGTAAAACTAGTATAAAAATAGTAAATAAGGCTGATTATCAGAGATTACTAATAATACTAAGGCTCACATTTTTATTCTTTTAAAACATTAAAAAAAATTATATTGAAACTAATAATAATTTAAAATTATAAATAAAACCGTTACCATCCTCAATAACTAGTAACCATGCTAAAGCATAAATACTGGAGATTACAAATAATAAAATTATTGTCTAATAGAGAAAATTAATAATAGTGAAAATAATCCATAAAGAGATTTAAAAAAATAAATATTTAAGTTATATAAATAAAACTGCAGTGCAGTATATCTGCTAAAAAAAAAACAACAAAACAAATTGTGGTTACCTTGCATCAAACAGGGAGAGGCAGTTGTAACTTTTTGATAAGTAGTATGATAGAGGATTTATTTTATAAAAAAATTAACCTAGTACATTATTTTTAATATTCTAGAGTATATAAAAAATGGACTTTCATTATTCATCTGTCAAAATAAAATAAATATTTGTAACAAGAAAGGTGTAAAACCAAAACTATATTTAAAAAAAAAAAAAAGATATAAAACTTCTGATAAGCAGAAGAGATACAAGATTACACTCTATGTTTATTTAAATCAATATAAAAAAAAATATTAACATACCTCAGAAAAAAACAGGACTGACTACCAAAAGTTATGTTGCTTCATAAATATTTTTGTCATGCTATCAATGTAACTATTCTCATTTTATTAAGATTAAGTCGACCATTAAGGGTAGATTTAAACACAAAACAATACAAATTCATTATACTCAAATATTCTACTAGCAAACAAATTGAAACCAAACACAAAATATTAATAAATCAAACCTGCAACAATTTTGCTTTTTTCCATCACTTGCTGAGCTAAAATATGACTAAGCTGGAGCAAATGCTCACGATTTTTCTTTTCCTCAGCCACTTTTCTTCTTAAAGATGATTTATTCTCAATTCCCTCTGCATCTAGAATGTATAAATAGTTAATTAAAATTAGTATTTACAAAAATGAATTATACTATTAAAAATATATATTTTGTAATTTAGTTTGTTAGTGTTATAATATATAACACTTATATATATAACACAATAGACTTGCCAAATATACCATAATTTAATAGAATCATGGATACTTCTTGGACCTATTATAAAGTAGTTTAAAATTTTAAATGCAGAGTTTGCAGATGTAATAAGGATCCTGTTAATTATAGTAAACCATACACAATGTGAATAACTAATGGAAATCCATTATTTACAAACATGTCAAGGGAAGCTTTAAGCACTTTGATTGTTAAATCATAAACAAATAAAATACTCACCATTATCTTTAGGGGAAACAGCAGTTGTTTCACACAACATTTTTCTGATAGCATCAGCTTTTTTCGATCTTTTATTCTGTTCTTCCTTTGTCAACTGAGGTTGTGTTTCAGGGATATACCTTTCTGGAATTAAAATTTTTCCAGGAGCCCCTAAAAGATTGTCTATTGTTTCTTTTGTGTAGTGGGGGTCGACCCTAATTAAAGTTGACCTAACAACATCTGGTGTTGTAAGCCTTGGTCTTAAAACTCTCTCAATGTCTAAATCATCCCTTGATCCAGTCTGAAAAATAAAAATAAAAATAAATAATATAAACTTCATATCATTGAAAAGAAGTTATAAACCTATAACACATTTATCCTATTATTAATTTGTTAAAAATACTATACAAATATTTATCAAATAGAAAATATAACTATTATGAGACAAATAGTTTAAGAATTGGAGAGCAGATTAAAAAAACATGTATAAAATAAAAAATATGAATTTGACCATAATCCTAGTTTTATTATTAAATAAAAGACAGAGAGAGATCTTTGTTAAAAAAATATATATAAAAATCTGGAAAGCAATTTATTTATCTTAGATTCTTATTTGTAACTGAGCATATCTATGCAATTGAGGTAGAATGAATGAGAGAGTTTTAATAGTTAGAGAGTTATAAATTAATTTTATAAACACTACCTGTGAATACAAAGCTTGTGGTGTGCCTAAAGATGGACCAGATACTGTGTGGTGCCTTCTTTTTTCTTTTGGTACAAGCCGCTTTTCTCCCATTCCTTGCCAAGCTACTTCTTCAACTATTTTTCTTGCGGTTTCACTTAAATAAACTGGAGATAACTGAGGTGATTCATTAGTAATTACTAATGAATCATTAGTGTCATTCTTACTTATCAGCAGCTTTCCCTAAGATTAATATAAATAGGCATTACAACTCACAAATAAATATTAATCTTAACAAGGGAACTTTCCAGAATGCTTATTGTAGATTTTGATCCTAATTTTGTATTTTTGATTCTACATAAAAAAATTTTTTTTTTTAAATTAATAATAATTTTAGCATTTTCTCCAATGTCTGTGAACAATCATAGGAGCTGAGATAAGTAATAAAACTGATTTATTTTATATATCAAGTTTGAAAAATGATATTCAAATGTTTCTTTCAACAAAACATTTTATTTTAGTTTAAATTATTGAGTTAACTAGCCTTACACAAAAAATTAGGAATGATTTGGATTTGGGAATCTTCGAATTATTATTTTAATTTAAAAAACTGCGGATAATACCAAATAAACCCTAATTGAATTTGAGATATAAAATAAGGCAGTTTTATTATGCTTAATTTTTTTTTTCAGTTTCGAGAGCCAATTGAACAAAACCTCTGCATACAAACAAATTATTTCAATGTAGAATCACAAAAAAAAAGATCAAATCAAAACAAAGGTCCCCTTGTAAGTAATTTTATCAGTTGGATAATTATTATAGTCGGTTAATAATTATTAAAAATTCATGAATAGAAAAATAATTAACATACGATAGTCTTTTCATTGGAAGATGAATATTATATAACTATATGATATACAGGGTGTCCCGAATTTAAATGGAAAAACTTCAGGAACTTATAGGGGACCGAAAAACTAAGACAAAAAGTCCTTTAGAGATTTGCTCGTTTTTGCTTAGTTTTAGAGAAAATCGCAAAAAAAGAAACAAAACAAGTTTTCATTTTTATACTTATTTATTTACATTTATATTTATGTTACGTTCTTTTTGTCCTCTTGCACCAATGCAAGCATTACATCAAGCACTCACTTGATAAATTGCAGCTAAACATTGTTCTGATGATATTTGGTGCACTGCATCTATGATTCGGTCTCCCCATACGAAGAAATCCATAGGTGTCATATCAGGTGATCTGGGTGGCCAAGGTACTACTCCTCCACGTCCAATCCATCGTTGTGGATAATTTATATCCAGCCAAGCTCGAGCAACTCTGCTATAATGAGCTAGACATCCATCGAGTTGGAAGCACATTTCAATCCGCTGCTGTTAGGGAATGTCATCTAAATAATTAGAAAAGTCGTTCTCCAAAAAATGTGTAAATGTGATACCATTTAATCTTCCAGGTAAAAAATATGGTCCCCCACCAGTAATCTGTTCCAAATTCTAAGCCAAGCGTTAAGAGCAAATTCATGCTGAAACCTATTCTCTCTAATAGCTCTGGGATTTTCAAGAGCCCATACATGATAATTTCTTTGATTAACAATTCCTCCTCTTGTAAAGGTAGCTTCATCGGTCCATATAATTTTTAATGGAAATAAATTATCATCGCGAATTTCGTCAAGAAACCAGTTACTAAAATTCAATCTCTTGAAATAATCTTGAGGTAATTAATTCTGAACTTTTTGAAGATGGTATGGGTAGTGATTATCACCTTTCAAAGTTCGCCATATTGCTTGCCACGATATTGCTAATGCAGCAGATGTTCTTTGGATGCTAGTTTCAGGATTGTTATCGAAGTGGCGTTGGACACAATTTCTTCTCCGATAATCTGCTCTTATTGCTGCCTGGAATTGGTTGCCTTCATTACATATTAAGAATGACCCAGTTTCTCGTAGTCTATTAAAAGTTAACGAAAAGACTCGTCGATTAGGCACTCTTCTATTTGGAAATCGGCGTGCATACTCCCGCACCGCTTCTAAAGCATTACCGTTACAGAAACCATACACAATAATCATATCAGCGTATTCAACATTAGAATATGTATGCGGCATTGTGGCTGATGCTATTCACACAAAAATATTTGAGTCACTGACCGAAGACTGATTTAGGAATTATAATCCTAGAAGGAAGCCAAAATGTAAACAAATAAAAGAATGTAAAGGATAACATAAAGTGTTTACATATCTCACTGCCTAGCCTGGCAAACTTTGAAAGGTGATAATCGCTACCTGTAACATTTTTTTTGTTTTGTTTCCTTTTTTTGCGATTTTCTCTAAAACTAAGCAAAAACGAGCAAATCTCTAAGGAACTTTTTGTCTTAGTTTTTCGGTCCCCTATAAGTTCCTGAAGTTTGCCATTTAAATTCGGGACACCCTGTATAATTATTCTGTAATTAATCAGTATACAAATAAAAATGGATTACCTATAGTACCACTTATTTGGATAATAAGATTTTTTATTCTTTCAAAAGACTGTTAATAACACGCAATAAATAAAGCTATGACTGTAAAATAAACTAAAAGACTCTTCCTTTAGGAAGAATAGACCGCTAAAAAAATAAAATATCAGAAATAAACTTTTACTTATGAGACATGATATACACAGTTTTTTTTATTAGGTTATTATTATAAATCTTCATCAGTTATTTTATTATCTTAATTTTCTCAATTTACACAGTTTATTACATTTTTTAAATTTAAATATTTGGTGAAGTCCATACTAGCCCATGATACCATGTTCATCCTTTTCAACGATAAATGTTTTTTCATCTTATCTTCAAAGCTTAATTCATTATCAGAAAGAAAGAAATACCTCTTGAAAGGTTTTATTGGACACAATTTCACACATATAAAAACTACATAGCATGGCTCGTAAACAACTAATAACACTTAACCATAAACTGAGAAGGTTATACAAAAACATATGAGAAAATGAGATACAAATACAATGTCATCATTTACTACATTCACTCCCACTCTAGTAAGTGATGCAATCATTCAAATAAGAGGGTGGCCGAAGTGTCCTTTGACTTCAGCGTGGAGTTAGAGATTGCTGAAGAAGTGATCTCGCTGGAGAACTTGAAACTGGCAGATCCACGGTTGGAGGAGGTATATCTTGATTGGAAGGATTCTGTTCTAAGTCCTGAGCAGGGTCTGGTGGAAGGCAAATGGAGTCTGGAGTCGGTTGTTTTGACTCCTCTGGAAGAGGGTGTCTATCAACTTCACCACCCAACGGTGCCAGGTGTCGGGTCGAGGTAGTGGTCTCTCGTCCATGAGGGAGGCGAACATGAGCATATTCCGAGTTCCCCTCCAGTAATGTGACTTCATCTACTACTAAAGGCTCGTACTTCGAGTGCCTCACGAGACGCTTCATGAGGACGGGTCTTGTAGTCATGAGCCATGCCGGAGTTGATGTTCCATGACTTGAGTGGCAATCATGATTGAACATAGGCCGTGTGGTGTGGTATTTGTTGCCGTTCTTAGCAAGAGTTCAGCGCATCATTCAGAACTGTCTCCCAGCATCTTATGTCCACCCGGTGAGTTCTTAAGGCAAGCTGAATTGTCTTCCAAATGATCCCAACGTACCTCTCTGCTTGACCATTACCCATAGCATTGTAAGGTGTAGTGCGGCTACTAGCAATAATGAGAGATTCTAGAAAATTTTTAAGTTCTTCTGATGCAAATGATGTCCCCCTGTCCGAATGTATGTGTCCCGGGGTTCCAAATAAAGAGAATATTTCTTTCAGTTTGGCAATGACTGTAGCTGAGGATAAGTCATGACAAGGGTAGGCAAATGGAAACTGAGAAAATTCATCCACGACTATTAAAAGATATCTATTCCTCGAATTTGAAGGAAGTGGTCCCTTGAAATCTAAATTCAAGATTTCAAGATCCTAGATAACGAAATAACCTTCCTAATTTCTTATAAGGAGTAAGCTAAGTTTTTACTTCTCATCCAGTGATAAAAGCGAGTCTCTCCGTGGTGGCACAGCGTCTCATGTAGTTCTGCGAGTTTTCTCAATGATACACCTAGTACAGCTACTGTGGCAGGGCAGGTACTAGTAAAAGCATCGGTGGCTTCGTTCAGCTTTCCAGGCCTGTTCTTTGGTCCATTATCAGTCTGAAGCGACGGCTCTGAAGGCAATGCTTCCATTTTCTTACGGCTTCAATAATAGCATGGGCTTCTTTCTCCACAGCAGAATGGTGTTCCTCCGAAGGCAAGAGTGTTCTGGAGAAAAAGGCGACAGGGCGGCCGTTCTGAGATAAGGTTGCGGCGAGTGTGTGGTCGGATGCATCAGTTTCTACTGTGAATATGGCAGAGGGATGGATTATGGATACTGTTGCGTTTTCTATATCCATCTTTATTGATTCAAAGACATTGACAACATCAGATCTGAGTGGAAATTTTGGATCCTTAAAGACTTAAATTTTATCGGAGAACTTGGGGATAAAATGTGAGTAGTGCGAGTAGTGTGTAGAACATCCCTAAAGCCCGACGAAGGGATGGCAAGTCCTTGCGAATCGCTACTTCTCGCAGAGGTCTCAGACGTTCAGGATTGGGGCGCAAAGTTCTATTCCCAATAACATATCCAAAATAATGGATTTCACGAATGGAAAACGATGACTTTTCCTCATTAATTGTTAAGTTATATTTTTTTGCTGCTTGCATGAATTTCTTCAAATTAGTGTCGTGTTCTTCCTGAGTCTTTCCACACACCATCACGTCATCAAGATAAGCATAAGTTCCCTGCAACTGCTCAGTATCGATAATCTTCTTTATCTGGCGTTGGAAAACAGCTACACCATTAGTGACACCAAACGGGATGCAAGTAAATTGATTGAGCCGTCCGGAGACTTCAAACGCGGTGTAAGGCCGATCCTCAACTCTAATTGGTATTTGATGGTATGCACTTCGGAAATCAATTGTACTAAATACTGCATATCTAGAGACTTTGTTCACTAAGTCATCAATAAGAGGGAGTGGGAGGCGTCGAGCTCGGTGAAAAGATTTATTGTTTGTGAGTAGTCGATACACATACACCTTTTATTGTTTTCATTGGAAACAACTAAAACCTGGGTTCGCCATGGCGAATAACTTTCCTCAATGATGCCCTCCCTGAGCAGCATTTAGCATCTGATTCTGTATGGCGTCGGGATCTGACACAAATTGGACGAATGTTAGGTTTAAGATTAGGAAACAAGCAAGCAGGTTCAACAGAAGCTGCTGCAAGAGGGCAGATATCAAGAGCCTCCTGTGAGCCACCAAACTTAATATTAACATTAGAATGGCACTTGAGTATATTGTGACCGATAATTAGATCAGCACAAAGATCTGATAGGACATTTAGCGTTACAGATCTGTAATTATGACCACTAAGCTCTAAATCAACAATACATTCCCCGTGGGTAGATGTGCGTAATTGGGTGTTGGCCATAGTAATCTCCATGCCCTTTCCTTTACGTGCTGGAATTCGAAGCTGATTAATCAGCTTTTGGCTAATAAAACTAGAAGAACTCCCCGTGTCAACTAACGCTTGTGCTTTTGACCCATTTACTAAAACCGTAACCAACGCCTTAGAAAGACATGAAGCCAGCCTAGCGGTACAATTAGGGCTAGATGACTGAATAAAAGAAGTTATACCTCCTTTTTGGCGACTTCTTTTGCTGGCAGACTCTGCTATAGTGGCCAGTCTTACCACAGCTGTGGCAGATGGTGTCTTTTGCTGGGCACTAGGTCCTGGGATGTCTTGAATTACCACAAAAATAGCATTTTGAGTTTGTGGCGGCTGCCACTTCATCCGATGATTCGCTCTGTCTTCTTCTTGGTTCGACTGATGCTGAATTGATGGGTACTCGCGAGCTGTGATAGAAGCTAGATTGGATCTCGGCTAACTCCAGTGATCTAGCCTGCGTAAAGGCGTCGTTCAGCATGAGGTTGGGATTCTCAAGGAGCTGCTGCCTGATGTGAGAATCACTTAGCCCGGCGATGAAGGAATCACAGATGCAATCATCACGATTGGTTTCGGCAGTTACTGCTTTGAAATTGTAATCCTTTCCCAGTAGTTTCAATGCTTCTAGGTAACGGCTGATAGATTCGCACGATTCCTGCTTTCTGGTGGCCAACTTATGCCGAGCAAACACCTCATTAACAGGCTTGACAAAAATATTCTTCAATATTTTGATAGCGTCATTATAGGACCCATATTCACTGATATAGTCGTATAGATTCGCTGATAAGTGGTTAATCAGAAGCCGGTGTCTGTCCGCTTCATTTGCACCTGTTGTGAGTAAGAAGTTCTGGAAGGTTCGATACCAGTGGTTCCATTCTTTGGTGGCTGATGATGATTCGGGGTCGATGTCCAATCTTTCAGGGCGGAGTAGACGATCCATCAGAATGATTTATAATTATGTTCAATAAATTGAGAAAGAAAGAAATACCTCTTAAAAGGTTTTATTGAACACAATTTCACACATATAACAACTACATTGCATGGCTCATAAACAACTAATAACACTTAACCATAAACTGAGAAGGTTATACAAAAACATATGAGTAAATGAGATACAAATACGATGTCATTATTTACTACAGTAAAAAAATCAAAAAGATCAAAAATTAAATATTAATTTTTAATTAGTAGTCAGAAACACCTACTGTCTATAGTTAAAATAATATGAAATATCAGAAGTATTTGGTTTAGTTCCATAAAATCTCTCAAACATTACTAATTTATTTATTTAAAAAATCTTATTTAAAACCAATATTTTATTAAATGTCGATACCTTGGCTCTGTTTTTTCGAACTAAATTCCATACAGCATTAACTGAATCTGTTCGAGGTCCAGGAGTTGGAGGAACTTCAGACAATTTAGAATCTAGATCAACCTGAGTATCTTCCAATTCCCTGTCACTTTTTTCCTTCTGGAATTAATACTTTTCATTAATCTTAATTACTTAAATTAGTTAAAAGGATATAATCCTCATTTCTATTTCTTTTGCTGTATTATATATGTATTATATCATTTTAAGTAAAAATATATCCTTATACATTAGTTAAAAGGATATGATCCTCATTTTTATTTCCATTGATGTAAGACATGATTAATGACTTAGTTTTGATTGAAAAATGTATTGTATGTTTATAAATAACCAATGTCAGAGATGTCAAATACGGATTATTGAAAATTAATTTTTTGAAAACTTTTATTGAGTAACTATTACAATCAGCCTCAAATGTGGGAAACATGTTAAGTAGATATTAGTTTCCAATTTAATCCCTACAATATAGGGCTTCGAATGAATAAAAATAAATAAACCTCGACTGAATATTATTAAACACGTCCTAAAAACTTCAAAGAAACAAGATTCTCTTTTCTGTTTAAATTTTTTTTCCTGTCCTATCTTGCCTTACAGTAACTGGATTTTTGCAGTTACACTGGTGTGACAAAGAATTATTTATTTTTTTTCTATTTTCTTTACTAGTTTTACTCATTGTTGGTGGGTGGTCTTTCAAAAACTGTGCCTGCTCATAATTTTTTATGGTACTTAAAACCGTGCTTACTCATCATTTTTTATGGTGGTAACTTATATTATATATATATATATATATATATATATATATATATATATATATATATATATATATATATATATATAATACATATAAAAGTTAAAGTATGAGATATCAATAGGAAAGCAATGTCTAATTTCTCTAACTTAACCCCATTCCCATATGAAAATATAAACACATGTTTTATAATGATTTGAGAATAAAAATATAGTTAGTTGTGGTTCAGCATTTGCTTGTGTTACCTCATTATCTTAAAATAATTAGTTTTACATTATCTTCACTGGAGCGAACATAACTGGTGCCTAAACCCGGGATCTGTAAGAAATTTCAAGGGTAAGAATCTATTTTTTTTTCTGGCTAGTAATTTTTTTTTTTACGACATTTAAACCCAGAAGGAGATATTTTCCGGATGTTCCGGGAAACAAAGAAATCTTATTAGTCGAATGGGCAATACACTGGAATATTACTAGCCCATTATAATAAAATTACAGAAAAAATGAGGGAGACAGAAAATGCAGTGCAAATAGAGGCCAAGATGGCATTCTTGTCGACTATCCTCAAGGTACAACTAGCAAGAGATACAGGAAAAAAAGAGGGTCTTCCAAGCGATAGGACCTTCATGGAATGCACCCAGGCAATAGTAGACGCTAGTGCCAGAGAGGATGAAGCCCGAAAAGGAGGAGAGGTTGAGAAGGGATGGAGTAACCTACTGAAGAACAGAGAACAGAAGGAACGAACCTAGGGCAAACTTTGGAAGAAGAAATGAGACAGAATCCAGAGGTCGAGAATGGACAACAGGGCAAGCAACAGCAACAGAAACCGAGAAGAGAAATGGAAGGAGAGAAGAAAGAAGATGCTATGGATGCGGGAAGGTGGGGCATTTGGTCGCACAATGTCCCCGCACTCAGTGTTTTGAATGCGGCATCGAGGTGCACATCGCCAGGCAGTGCCCTTACATGAGTCAACGCAAAGACCAAGGGGAACCTATGAAGGTAAATGCTCAAAGGGTGTGGAGAAGAGAAAGACCCCCATCTGAGTCAGCAGAATTGTCAGAGACATCGGAAGCAGAAACGGAAAGAAGCGAACCAGGTGACGGAAGAATTACAGTAAGAAAGAATAACAGAAGAAGCGGGGAGCGAGGAATGATGGCAGAAAGGAGAGAACAGAGCGATGATTGAGGAGAGTGTAGGCAGAGAGGCAACCATGCAACAGTAAACAACATAGAGAGCGGGAGTAGCGAGTTGCCTATTATTAGGGTAGCAAGAGGAGTATATTGTCTTGTTGATACTGGCAGTTCTAATACTATAATGGGTGAGAAGACAATAGAGGCACTGAATGACCTTTTTGTATTTAGTAAGACGGAAAAATAACACATAGATGACTTAAAAAACGCATTTGACAGACTGAGACAGTTCGGACTAAAGTTATCGGCGGAAAAATCGGTGCTGGGCCGAGACCAAATCAAGTTTTTAGGGCATACTATTTCCAAAGAGGGGGTCCAACCCGACAGGAGAAAAGTAGAGGCGATACAGATAATGGCGGTTGTTCACACGATGTGAAGGGAATACGAAGATTATGAGGAACCCTTAATTACTATCGTAGGTTTGTCCCAGACATGGCAAAACATTTGGTGCCCCTTAATAATCTCTTAAAAAAAGGGCGGAAAATCACAGTCACTTCAGAAATTGAACAGAATATCCAGCAGTGCATGGCCCGACTGCAAGAGAAACCTATACTCGCATTTTCCAACTTTGAGAAACAATTTACAATTACTACTGATGCGAGCGAATATGCATTGGAAACGGTGCTGTCTCAGGAAGGGGAGAAAGTGGATTAACCAGAGGCATATGCCAGCAGGCGCCTTACAGAAACGGAAGCTCGGTACAGCGCGTTAGAAAGGGAACTATTGGGCATTGTGTGGGCAGTTGAACATATCCGACCATGTGTATTTGGGCGTAGCTTTAAGATACATACAGACCACAGTCCTTTGATGTGGATCGGAAAACTGAAGGAGTCGTCAGCGCGAGTCACCTGTTGGAAACAAATTTTAAGTCAGTACAATATGGAAATTACGTATAAACCGGGAAAGGATAACGTAGTGGCGGATTGGTTATCGCAAGCCTTGCAAGCGAACGCTATAGAACAAGACGAAGGAGAGAATTCGGGAGGAATAGAGCAATTTTTACGGGAGTGGACACCGGAAAGACCAGGAGAACGGGAGTTACCAGACACAGAAAATGAAATAGAAGCAACGGGAGACCAAAGTTCAGTAAGCGAGAGGGCAGTAGATATGGAGGAAAGGGATGGGATCATTAACGATAAACCTATCCAAATCATCTGGAAAACCAAAACCACCGGGGTAATGAAAGTCGAATATACTAAATACCATAAATACCGGATAGCTACCATCTGTTCACAACCGGGAGTAACAGAGAAGCAGGTCATAAAAGCGTTGAATGACGTGTCGAGTTCGGGAAAAGTGTCCTATTTGTATGTGGGAAACGCAACGGTATGGGAGAAGATACAGCGGCAGTGGCGGACAGAAAAGATTGGGGTGGACAGAGGGTTTGTACGATGTCGATTGATGGTGGAGATGGTGACGGAAGAGAACCAACAGCGGGAGGTTACGCTAGCATACCACCAAGGAAAGACTAACCACCGAGGAGTAAACGAGACCCTACAGTAGCTTAAACGGTACTTTTGGGGTTCAGATGAGGAATACGGTTGAGGAGGTGCTAAGAGCGTGCAAGGTTTGCCACACTTCAAAATATGATAGGCACCCACCAACGGGAAAGCAAGAGGAAACGAGAAAACCCATGTGGCCTCTAAGTGATCTGCAGGTGGACAGGTTCACATGGAAAGGGTTTAAATGGGTGACAGTAATAGATATATTCAGCAAACTCGCCATGGCATATCCGATAAATAAACGGTCGGCAGAGGTAGTCATCGCAGCTCTGAGAACGTGATTCCAATTCTGTGGGGTGCCAGATAACATATCGTCAGATGGAGGGCGTGAATTCGACAATGCCTCTTTTTTTTTTTTTTCCTCCCCCTTCCTTGCCTTTTCAGGCATACGGGGTTTTGGCAGCAGCGGGTTCAACATATGGGTTTTATGTATGCCGCTGCTGCCAATAAAACGCTTTATTTAAAAAATTTATTTATTTTTTTTAATTTACATAATATGATGGGGACCACATATTTCTTGGGAACAATCCTATGGTGCGGCCCGGCAATGCTTTGCACGCCTTAGCGACCGCACCTTCTTTTATTTTCTGTGGTGCTGTCTGGCCAAACACTGTACGCCTTAGCGACCCCACCTTAATCCTTCATTCTTCCGGACGGTGAGCCAGGTCCAGCCCTCCTGGGCCGCTGCATCCGTCCGGTCCAATCCAGTCAGCTCTCCTTGAGACTGCATCCGTCCGGTCTGCTTGGTCCAGCCCTCCTAGACCACAGCATCCGTCCGGTCCTCCTCTAGTCCTCAGTGTCGCTGGTCTTCTTTTTCCGCTGATGGTGGCTCGCCGACCGCGGGGATGGGCCTTCCTAAGGTGAAGTGCGTAGGGCCCACCACTTCCTTCCACCCGTAGATAAATTCCCTAAAGTGGGGATAGTTATCTTCTTCCATGAGTCGGGGGAAGTCCGCTTCGACGAGGGCGAAGATTCCGGTTTTCCTTGACAACCTGGCACGGTGTCCTTCCATATCAGTGCGGGATAACACTACATGTTCAGCTGTTTCTGGGACTCCACAAGTCGGGCACCGGGGGTCGATTTCCTTTCCATGCTCGTTGAGCTTTCCCCGGAACCCTCCATGTCCTGTAAGTATCTGCGAGACCCAGTAGTCAGGGAGGACCCATCTCGCATCTAATCTTGTCTGGACGGTGGGGAAGAACTTTCTCAGCGTGGCGCCCTTCTGGCATGCTGCCCACCGCCCATTCCACTCTTCTATGGAATCCTCCCGAAGCATCTTTTTCCATTGGTTAGGGGTCTCGCCGATACGCTGTCGGAGTCCCTCTGGAAGCGCGTCCGGCCCCTGACTCTTTACTTCATACTTAATTCTGTCCTCTCTGAGGACGAGGTCCAGCCAGTACCTGCACTGCTTCATGCGACACCGTTCTGTACTCCTTCGTGACCCGCAGCAGAGCCAGTCGCTGTATCGTGGCCAGTTTCATCTTCTTATACTGTGCAAGGTTATTGCTCCACGCAGGGGATGCGTACCTCAGTATACCTAAGACCACGCCTTTGTAAATGGTCATTGTTGCTGGGTAAGGCACCCCCTATTCTGCTTAAACTATTGATTGATAGGGCCACCCTACACTTCAGGGGTTGGATCAAATTTTTTCCTGAACCTTACTCCCAGGTAAGTTACCTCCTCACCTGGTCTAATCCTCTCTCCTGCTATGTTTAGTGTGATAGGGTGAGCCCTATCAGTGGAGCCCTTAATGAGTATGGCCTGGGTCTTGGCTACCGCCATACTCAACTTCTTCCTCGTACACCATTCTCCTACGAAACTGGAGCACCTTTCCGCTTCGGTCTTGAGTCTGGCTCTTCTGTCTGTGGCCACGATGACTGCCAGGTCGTCGACGTAGGCCGTGGCAAGGAACCCTCTTTCCTCTAGCTCCCCCAACAACTGATCGAAGACTAGCTTCCACAGGGCAGGCCCGAGGACCGAACCCTGTGGACAGCCCCTCTCTATTGCTCTCTCCACCTCGTAGTAGTTACCTCTTATCTTCAAGCTTCTAGTACTTAGGTAACTACTAACGAGGGAGTACAAGTTGCTAGGGGTGTTGAACCTCTGCAGCTGCTAGAGCATGCTAGGCCACCACACGCTGTCGAAGGCGGAGGAAATATCAAATAACAATAACATGACAAACTTCTCCGCCCTCCCTTCCGCGTCTTGGCGCACTCTCAGCAGCGCATCCGTAGTTCCCTTGCCACGGGTCGAGCCGAACTGCCGTGGGTGACTCGCTGCTCTGAGGACCGGTCTTAGGCTAGTAACAATCAGATGCTCCAGGACTTTACTTACGAGGCATATAGGCCTATAGGCCTTAGCCGTCTCCTTATCCTTACTTCCTCCTTTTTAGAGGAGTCTCAAATCGGCGATCCAAGCAATGGTTGAAGATGGCAAGCAGCTCATCTTCAACGTAGGGAGAACTGCTTTTGAGGATCGCCGCGTCGATTCCATCTAGTCCTGAGGCTCTACCGGTCCTTTGTCTCTCCACGGCAAGACGAAGGTCCCATATATCCCATGGTGGGCATAGGTCGGTACCCGGGGGGTATACTGTGGTGCTTCTGACGAAAGTTTCTTCTTCATTATCCTGGGACGGATCATCCCTGGGGTAGGTAGAGTTTATATACATAGTCGCTGATTCCTCCAGGGTGGCTGCCTGGGTCTGTCCTTCTTTAATAGCCGCCATCAGCTGCAGCGGCTTAACCTTCCCCATTGCCACCCTGTAAGGTTTCCCCAGGGATTCTTCTCTGATTCCTTAAAGATGAACTTATCCCAGGATATCCTCTTTTGCTGCCGCACACCGTTTCGGTATAACCTCTTCCTATGCTTGTACTCAACTCGGAGTGCAGCTCTCCTATCTTCTTCTCTGCATTCCTGGTACCTACGCCTGGCCCTGTAGAACTCTCTTTTCAGTTGTGTTAGGGGCGGCGTCCACCTTCCATCGGTACCATCTCTTCCGATTTTCTATCGGTTAATATCCCCTCCAGGGTACTGGTATAGTTCTCCCAGATCGCCGTCCGGGTCATAAAGCCCTTCTCCACTTCCTGGGCTGTGCCTTCCTCCTCCACGACACTGAAGGCGATGACCCGGTGGTCGGAGCTCGTGTCTGACCGTAAGGCCCAGTGCGCAATGCGTCTAGCCAGTACTGCTGTGGCGAGTGTCAGGTCGATCCAGCTCTGGCCCCTTGCTCCGATAAATGTGGGACCAGAGGGCTCATTCATTATCACCAACTGGCACCTCGCCACGCATTCTTCCACCACTCTACCTCTTACGTCTGTGCGCACTGAACCCCAGGCCGTGCTCCAGGAGTTGGTGTCGGAGCAGACTATCGCATTTCTGTACTTCAGTACGACAGCCTCCACAGCGGAGATGTGTTCTTCTATGTCTGCCGGTCTTGGCGGCATGTACGAGGACACGAGGGCAAATGAAATTCTGCCCCATCTAATGTAACATGCCGCCTGATCCGCTGTGGTATTTTGCTTTAGCTCCATTACGTCGAGGTTTGGATTGACGATGATTATCGCCGCTCTGGGCCTCCTCTGTCCACTGCTCAGAGCCACGATCCTCGGCGCGACACCAAAACCGCTGAACCTATTTCTTTGACACCATGGCTCTTAAACAACCATGATGTCACAACTTCAGGTGAGAGCCCTTAGCTCGTCCGCGACCACTCGTCTTCGGCCCATATTGACCTGCAGAATCTGCAGCCTACGCATATCGGGTTTTCTTCGCCTCCCTGTCCATCATCTCCAGGTGTACCTGGCACTCTTTGCTACCAGTACAGTGCTGGAGATCTTTCCCCATTCTGCCTTTCTTTTGACAATTTCTGCAGCACGGGGGGTTTTCCTTTCACCTCTTCCTTTCAGTTCTTGACTACGTGCCCGGTCCCCGTGCACCATCTACAGGCCACTTCTTTCTCACTCTGCCTTGCAATGTGGCCGTAATTCTGGCATTTTAAACAGAGTGGGGTGTCGAGGTGATCTCTGATGGACAGGGACCACCATCCTCCGCTTATGTCTTCGGGGGTCATGGTCATCAGGGCGTGCCTCATAGCGGGGTGTGCCTCTAAGATCCATTTTCTCGTGAGGCCACCCCTTGCCGGAGTGGAGAAACACGTTCCCAACCACTCCTTCCTGGACCCCAGTTCTTCCGGTTTTTCCAGCCTCGTTTTGCCCGAGGTATGCCTCTATTGTAGGTTCATCCCAATGTTTGGGGACTCCTCTTATTTCCAGGCGAGGCCTCTTCGTCTTGGCCAGCCTCGCCTCGATACCCTTGCTCTTCAGCAGCTCCCAGTCCATAATCTTCTTGGCCTGGTCGGCGTCCTCTTTCCTGATCAGGACCGTTCCAGCCTGGGTCGCTCGCAATACCTTCACCTTAGCGCCCAGGCTTTCCAACTCCTCTTTCCCTGGGAGCTGCTGCCACAGGTTACTCGGCGACCACTGATCACCCTGTCCCTTGAGGGTGATGTAAGTCGCCGTCTCTTCTGGCCTTTTTGGAGTCCCCTGGGATACTTTTGCCAGAATCTTGGCATATGTCAATCTCTGGAGCTTCTCTGCCTTCTTCTCTTCTTTCTTCTTTTTTTTCTTACTTTGGACCAGGGTAAACTGGTCCTCTTCCTCATCATCGGCTTCGGGCAGGCCCTTGTCCTTAGGGTCCTTGCCCCTTACAATTTTTCGCCCCTCCTCTCTAAAGGGACATGGTGCCGGGATCATATTACCATATTTGGCCTTAGAGAACCCTGGCTTGGGCTCCTCTATTATAACTTTTCTTCCTTTCTTTTTTAATTCTTCAATGGTTTTTTCCCTTTTGGCCAGGGTCCTCTCATAATTTTCTCTCTCCGCCACCATCCTATCGTCGGTGATGGCGATGGCGGTATCTACGACCACTTTGGCCATTATGGTTTGTAGTCCTCCTACAAAGCTGTCATCCTGGAGGACTGCCTTTGTTAATGATCTTGCCGATTGTGCTTCTCGCCGCCACATCTCCAACATTGACTCCAGTGTTTTGCATCTGGTCTTTAGCGTGTTGTTTTTAGTTACCTCTTTGGTTAGGAGGTCTGCCGTATCAATGATACATTTGCAGAGGACCTCCTCCACTTCTTTCTCTAGCTGAGCCCGTCGCAGTCTCGCCTGAAATGATAAGACCAGCCTCCGAGACAGCCAGTATTTTCTCTGGGAGAAGGTCTTCCTCCTCTTCCGTGGAGGTGTCTCCTGCTGTTTTTTTCTCTTATCCGGGGACCTCCCGGATGGCGAAGCCTCCGATGAAACGGATGACACCTCAGAGAGCTTATTTTTTTGTATTCTACGTCGGCCATTTTGTTTTCTGTTTCTATGGCAACACCATCTTGATCTACCCTTTTTTCGACCTGTGGTTTTAGGTCCTCTTGTATCGATAGGAGTTTTTCCGCTTCTTCCATCTCGTTTTTTAACGATTTGGATGTTGCCATCCAATTTTAGGTATTTGTTCTCGTAAAATAGGGTTTCCTAAAACCCTTTTTTTCCTGTCTATTTTTTAAAAATAAAATTAGTCTCTTTTTTCACTACAACTAAATAACAATAATTGATAACACTCCTGTCCAAAAATAACAATTAGTCTATTAAAAGTTTTAAAAAAACAACAATACCACTATGGTTTTTTTGTTTTTTTTTGGAAAATTTCCCAAAAACCCACTACAGTAGAGAGACCTGAGTCGCAATAATGTCCATCGGGCCTCAACCTAGCACGCACTTCACCATAACTCGCACTTGAGGAGCCTCTAATAATACGTCTTACCTCAGTGGTGGTTGAAAGGCAACTAATACTGTGAGAAGGCTGGGAAGGTGGGGATAATCCCCGAGAGCTGCCCAGCGTATGACCTCACTCTTCAACGGTCGGGGAACAGATTTCGACAATGCCAACCGTAGAAAAGAGATGAAAGCACTAGAAGTGGAATGGCACATGAATACGCCAGGACATCCCAAAAGTAGGGGGGACGTAGAGCTGCTTCATAGCACACTAAGTGACCATCTTCTCGTCTTTCACGTAGACAAAGGGTTAGAGGCGGATACAGCGATGCCAAGGGTGGTAGTGGCCTATAATCATTTGATACATCTATCGACTGGGTTTTCCCCATTCGAGGAACTCCGTTGTAGACGGAGAGATGAAAGAGCCGCAGCAGTAGATGAGGACCTGGCTAAAAAATTGGCAACAAACAAAACTGCGCTTGTCAGCAGGTGGGGGAAGATCAGAAAGAAAATAGTGACTGAAAAAATAAAAATAGGGACCATAGTATATCGGAAGGTGGGATCGAACAGGGGTAAGAAGTTAATACGCTATGAGGGTCCTTTCAAGGTAATTGTTATTCATGAACATAATATTGTGACAATTCAAAGCGTTCAAGACCCCCAAAAAAGGAATGTTCATATTGAACAGTTAAAAATCCCTAAAAAAGAGCCCAAACAATGCTAAAACAAAAATGTTTATATCCTCTTTTCTATGGCAAGTGTATATAATTCTCTTTTGTTTTTCATTTTCTTTGTAATTTGTTCTGTTTTTTCTTTATTTTTATGAGTTTACGAGATAGTTCGTAAACTGGTGGAGGGGAGTTAAGGTATGAGATATCAATAGGAAAGCAATGTCTAATTTCTCTAACTTAACCCTATTCCCATATGAAAATATAAACACATGTTTTATAATGATTTGAGAATAAAAATATAGTTAGATGTTCAGCATTTGCTTGTGTTACCTCATTATCTTAAAATAATTAGTTTTACATTATCTTCACTGGAGCGAACATAACTTTATATAACTGTAAAAGCATTAAAAAACTGTAAACTCAGATTTGGTCTCATAATTTTGTTAAATACTTTATTTTTAATTTATGGTAAGAAATGGTTTATTTCTAAGTTATTTACACAAAATCTGCCACAAATGAATAATTTTTATTAATTATTAACAAAAAATTATAAAATAAAGAAAAAATAAGAAATTAACACATTTTTTAAAAACTGTATTCTTCATTTTTATTAGGTTTTCTGACAAGGGACGCACTTCTAATAGCGGGTATTTCTCCCTCTTCTACAGCGAAGGGTCAGTCATAGAAGAAATTAAAACAATCCAATAAAAAACGAAGAAGTTTAATTTGCGAAATTTCAGTTATAGGAATCATTTTTTAAAACCTATTCCTCATTCCTTCAAAACAGGAAGGTCATAATGAATTGCTGTGTAAGGTTTGTCCTCAGAACCTCAAGACGCTCTCATGTGTCCCATCTTTACACCGAGTTAAATTTGCTTTCACCTTCCTTCCGTAGAGATTACTTCCTTGGTATATTCCTCTTCCAAGCAATTAACACACATCACCTCCTTTTATCCATAACATCCTACATTTCAAGTACTCAATCCAATCACAACATACAAGATCCCGTATCTCCGATCTCTACACCCCATCCTACAGAATGACTGCATTCCAACGTTCCTTTCTTATCCGTTCCGCTATTCTTTGGAATTCTCTTCCTCTTCCACCACCTTATCTCCCTCCAGATGGATGCTATTTAATCATATGGATGCTTTATAACGAATGTCATATCAGCATATTAAATAAAAATCTTTTTCAATTCTTCTTATGATAATGTTTTCACTGTTACTCAAATATTTTTTCATTTTATTTTTTTCTTTATCATTTCTGTCTGCTCCCTCTCAACAAATATTATTTTTCTTCATACCTTACTATGTGTAAATTCAGAAACTTCATCTTTCAATCAACTTGTATATAATATTTTTTCCTTTACTGAATGTATATATGGTTTTATGTGTATATATGTGTGCTTGTTTATATATTTGTTTACAGATTTTTTTCTTCTTTAAATTATTTCATCATAAACTTGTATTTACTTTATACTATGTTATTTCATTATTTTATTTAAAATATTTTGGCCGGATGTGATTTACTTTTTATAATTTATTTGTTGTTATTCTATTATTCTATTAATTAATTCTATTATTCTATACTTAATTAATTATTCTATTATTCTATTAATATTAATCTATTTGTTGTTATTCTATTATTCTATTAAGGGACTTTGTCCCAGGATAAAATTTATTTTCTATCTATCTATTTATTTATCAAAAAGCATCATCACAGCATTTTTTTCTATGCCGTTTCACAATGTATTCAACAAAGTTATGAGACCAAATCTGAGTGTCCGGTTTTTTTTTGCTGTTGCGTATATATATTCTCTAAACTTGGGTAGAGCTTAGGCTCTAAAATAGTATGTTTTAGTTTCAAATTTTCAAACAACATAAATGTTAACATTTAACTCATTAGATCTAAATTGGGGTTTAGTTATCCAGAGTAAATATTAGGTATTCACAAAGACTGAAAAAGTATACTTTTTAAATTTAAATTTGACATCACATAAAAGTTACCTCAACCAAATAAGAGCGGGATATCTAGATTATACCAGAAAGGTTGTTAAATAAATTTTCTCAAGAGATGTGAAAAGAGGAGTTAATTTAGCATTAGAAATTACCACTATCTCTGTTTTGATGCAATTTCAAAATTATAAAAATTAAAAATGTGTCATAACCCACCTAAACCCCCCCCCCCATTCTATTTCATGGATTATCTTCTTTCTATTGAAGTTTTCCACAATCCTCATCTGGAGATTTTGAAAAGTCCTACCTACCAAGCATTGTTTCTTTCTTGTTTTTGTATTCTTTTACAAACAGGTCAGTAATACCAGGTAGGAGCTGCACCACTTTGTGAGAAGTAGACCTATATGCCCTGATTACCCGTGTCATTTGGGTAATTAATCTATCATTGAGTCAACACCAATCTGTTTCTCAGTGGAGAGGTTCCAGGAAGGAGATGTATAAATCTGAGACCCTATAAATCATTCTCCAAACTACTTCTTATAAATCATACTCCAAAATTCATGGTTTGAGCTATCCTAGTTACCATATAATACAAGTGCGTTAACCTAATAGAAAGGCAACTTATCACCATACTCATAAATATCCTTTGGACGAAAAAATCTACATGTTGATAAAGTGAGCTCTATCCTTCAAACCCTTTAGGAGGGAGCTTTATTCGGTTCTTTGTCATATCCATTTCATATTCCCTGCCACCAGCTTTTTATTTTAAACATGTAGTCTTTTGTTTTGATATATTATATAAATATTGGTATATATTGTATTGGTATACTCCTCTCTTTCTTATAAACAACAAAATATTGACAAAATTGAATAATAAAAGCAAACAGGTTTCTTTTTCTTTTTTAAAATTCTAATCCACCTGTTTCCCCTTCATGGTTGCTATACACCACTCCACAGGTGGTTGATTACAATAAAGTCAAGAGGAGTGGAAGGGAATTTATGTATCAACATTTATTAAAATACCATTATTTGTTTAGAATGGATGCTCTAAACTCATAAATACAGAAGAGGGGACACCTAAATAATAAAGTTAGGTACAGTACTTGGGTCAAAACCCAACTGAATGAGAAACACATAACACATTTTATTGATCCAAGTGTATAAAAGTAGTAATGAAATTTCTTTTTCTCACTCCCATGAATTATGATTAATATAAAAAGAATTTTCAATTTTCTAAAAAAACATGGAATGTTTCAGAGATTCAAAACCAGTAAATTCCCTTCAAAATTAAACATTATGTCTCAGGCTTCTTGCATACTTTATTTTATATGGGGTTTTTAATATTGCTAACCATTGCTAAAGAAGCAGCTTATAAATATATTTTATGATTTAATATTTTGAACATTCTTTTCCAATGAATCCAAATACTACTTACATCCATACAGCGTTCTTCAGTGATAGGCAATCTTTTGGAAATTGTAGAACTTATAGGAATGCCAATATTACCACTTCTATCTCTGTCTCTCTGCCTACGTTCTGATTCCCTTTTAACAATACGGACTGTTTTAATTTCTTGTGGCTTTTCCTTGAAATGGAAACCTAGAAGAGTTCAAAAATTTCATTTGATAAAATTAAACAAAATAAGTAGTAAATTAACTAATATTTTTCTATAAAAGTAGTAAATAAAAATAAATTACAAAATAAAACTATAATTTAATTAATTAAAACCCATAAGAAAAAAAAAAAGCCTATCTCCATCATCAATTCTGTCCTAGGTAAAATTGCAAGAGATGTCCAGTTTTCCACAAACACAAGGCTCATCATAATATCAACTCAAATCACAAAATATATAATAAGGTTTGGCAATTTCACTTAAATGCAACGTAAAGACAAGTATATAATATGCAATATTACTAAGTCTTATATCAGTATTTTAATTCTTCTAAGGCATAGGATATGATTAATAGTAAATATGGAATATAGCATATGATGGTGTTTGCACACAATATGGTCTAAGCCTTTCCTGAATTATGAATCCTAGTTATTATTGATATTAATGTAATCCTCATATTTATATTCCATAATATCTATGTTTTATATATTATGTTTAGTTAATAATAAGTTTGTATTGGCGCCATTGAGATTTAGGCATCAGTGTACAGCTATTGTTCTCGCCCCAAAAACTTGTCTCACTTCTCTCAATACATCACTTTTGTTTCTAGTGATTATTATTCTTTCTTCCCTGCTTATGACCCCAATTTAATAGGTTATGGGCCCAGGGTCACGTTAAGGAATAAGTTTTTGCTTGAGAGAAGTTTTGTTGAGACTTTTGGAAGTATTGTTGGTGGTCGAGTTCCCACTGCGTGGTCTGGTTTTCGTTGTGTTCGGTCGGTTCTAGTGAGTTTTTGTCGCTTCAAGTGTTATTATCGCGAGTCTGATGGCGAATACGAACGTGATGAATAATATCCCGTACGGAATCAAACCTTTTGATGGAGGAAACGGAACCTACGGCAACTGGTCGTTTCGTATCAAGCTTCTGTTAGAGCAAGCCAATGTTCTCCACGTTTTGATAGAAACTCCTCCCACAGATGAAGCAGCCCTCAAAGTGTTTAAACAATCGGATGTGAAGGCTAGAACTATCATTGTGAGTGGATTAGCAGATAATATTATCCCTCTGATCAAGAACAAGGTTACGGCAAAGGACATTATAGATTCTCTTTCATCGACATACGACAAATCAGGTATGAAAACAATTTCCAGCATTCAAAAATCTTGGAGGAAGATGGAATATAAATTTGAAAGGCCTCTTCAAGAATTTCTGCAAGATTTTGAGACCTCGGCAAATGAGTTGCGGATTGCAGGTGGAAAAATCGATAACGAAGATATGATATATCAACTGTTGGGATCGATGCCTCCCGATTTCGATCCAGTGATGTCAGCACTCGATATTTTGTTTTCAAAAGACAAGAGTTCTGTTACTTTTGATTATGTGAAAAATATGCTGCTGACAGAATCTGAAAGACTTTCGAAAAGATAAGAAGTGCAGAATCACGCGTTTGCATCAAAGAATAAGTTTTTTAAGAAGACATCCAGAAAAAGTCCACCTGACCAAGTTCCACAATTCAAAGGAAAGTGCTTTTATTGCAAATGTCAGGGACTAATTGTTAAGAGTTGAAAGACTAATTGTCCTAATTAAGACTAATTGTCCGAAGTTGAAAGGGAAGGCAATTCCGAAACTAATACCAATTCCGACTCTGAGGATGATTTTTTCGGCTTTGAAAGTGAAGAAGACGACGCTGATCGGGACAAGAGACCTAGAAGGCAAAGACGACGGCCAAAATATCTCATGGATTATGAAACCAACTTCTTGGCAGATGTCCTGGCATTAGGAACATTAGAGGTCTGTCCTGAGAACTTCAAAAATGCTATGAAGAATGCCGGATGGCGAGAAGCCATTAGAACCGAATTGAAGACTCTTGAAAACAACGCAACCTGGGAAGAAGTCACCAGACCTAAAGATACAACTATACTTGACTGTAAGTGGGTGTTCACGACCAAAACCACGGACTGACAACTAAAGAAGAAAGCCAGGCTAGTGGCCCGCAGTTACCAACAACCCAACCTAGATGAGAAGGATCTATTTGCACCAGTAGCACGTTTCAGCACTCTGAGAGTACTTCTTTCTACAGCTGCTGAACGCGACTTGTTCATCAGTCAGTTGGATGTTCGCAGTGCTTTTTTAAAAAGTGAATTAAAAGTGCCAGTGTACATTAAGCCCCATGAAGGCTATAAAAGTGCAAAGAGTGATAGTGTTCTTAAGTTAAAAAAGGCATTATATGGTTTAAAACAAAGCCCTAAAGCTTGGAACGATCATTTAAATCAAATTTTTATGAAATTAGGTTTTGTAAGATCTAAAGTTGATCCTTGCTTATATTTTAAAAATTTTACATATATTTTAGTCTGGGTAGACGATCTTGAATCTATTAAATCAAATTTTATTTCTGTACTTGATTGTAAGGATTTGGGTTCAGATAATGCTTTCAAATTTTTGGGACGATATTCAACGGGGAAAGGGAAGAATCATTATTAATCAAAGGGACCTTATAAATAAAATTGTTAATAAATTCAATATGAGTGATTCAAGGAATAGGAAAATTCCTATTGAGCCTAAGTTAAACCTTGTAAAAGGTGATCCTAATAATTGTCCCTCTAATATACCTTATAAAGAGCTTTTAGGTAGTCTTATGTACCTAATGATTGCATCTTGTCCAGATTTATGCTATTCCGTATCATATTTTGGTAGATTCCAAAATGGTTTTGATCATACTCATTTTAAGCACCTTAAACATATTATTAAATATCTTAAATATACTGTTAATGTAGGATTAAGTTTTGGATCCTCTGGCAATAAAAATTTTGATATTAATTCTTTTGTCGATGCGGACTATGGTTTTGACAAAAATAATAGAAAAAGTGTTTCAGGACATGTTATTAAGATAAATGATAATGTAATAAGTTGGTGTTCTAGAAAACAAAATGATGTTTCACTCAGCAGCTGTGAAGCTGAATATTATGCGCTGGGTGACTCTCTTCGAGAGATATTGTTTTTGAAGAAATTATTGTTTGAAATATTTAATGTTAAATGTATTATTAATGTGTTTGAAGACAATCAATCCACCATTAAAGTGTGTCAAACCCTTGAAACTAAAAGGTCGAAGCATTTTGATATAAAATATAATTTTGTCAAAGATCTTGTTACTAAAGGTATTATTAAATTAAATTGTATTGAAACAAATCAACAGATAGCTGATGTCATGACCAAATCTTTGGAATTATGCAAATTTGAATATTTTTTTGGAAAATTAAACTTGGTTAGATTTTGATTATTTTATTTTATGTAATATGGGATTAGGAGGGGGTATTGATATTAATGTAATCCTCATATTTATATTCCATAATATCCATGTTTTATATATTATGTTTAGTTAATAATAAGTTTGTATTGGCACCATTGAGATTTAGGCATCAGTGTACAGCTATTGTTCTCGCCCCAAAAACTTGTCTCACTTCTCTCAATACATCACTTTTGTTTCTAGTGATTTTTATTATTTCTTCCCTGCTTATGACCCCAATTTAATAGTTATTTCATTGAATTATTATTTGATTTCTAACAATTTATAAACTGGATGAAGATAAATATTTGTTTTTTGAGTAGCAAAATTAAATAACATAAAATTAAACATGATATTACTAGATTTTAGAACTAAATATTCTGGTGAATGTCTTGTTTTCATACAATAATATTGATAAGGAACTTCAATATACAAAGAAATGGAATGATTCTAAACAAGTCAGTCCAAATTCTAGCCTATGCTGACAATATCAATAAAGCATGATCAAGGAAGGACTTAAAAGGCCTTCCTGGCAATAGAGGCAGCAGAACAGGAAATGAGTTCAACCCTACATGGTCACCACCACTCACTGACGAGAGGAATACACACTTCAAAGTATAAATAGTTTTGTGTGTCTGTGAAGTCTGATGTGTGCTGATATGTTCAGCCCAGTTGTAAAAATATGAACATTTTGTAGTGTGTCAAATAGAAATCCATCATTATTTTTTTGATCAAAAAACTTAAAAGGCTAGTTTATTCAATAATCTAAACATTTTAGATGAATTTTTTACCAACAAAATAATGACCTTTAAATGTTTAAATTTTCACTCCATTTACTTTAAAATACTAATATATTAATCACTAATTTAATAATGTACACTACACAAGTTAGGGGGGGGAATTTAAATTTAATGGAAATTAAAACCTATAGTTAATAAATAAATTTTAATTACAATAAAACCCCAAAATTCAAATTTTCTGATGAAACAACAACAATCAAGCAGAATCACCCTGTATATTAGTGACATAAAAATTTTGTAGAGGATCCACAAACAGCTGAGGTGGGCAATGATTTGAATATCTTTCAATTGAATAAGTGATTTCATTACAACTCAGCAAATTTTTATTTATAGAACAGTAAAAACTTGGGTAAAGAACTAGTGCTTTATATACCCTATAATCCTAACCACACTTTCTAACACCAAAACAAACTTCTTAATAAAACTCGTTTAAGAGGGCAAGAACCAAAAAATAGGATGAAACCAAATGATCCTATTATTTATTTGTATATGAAAAGAAAATATTGAGTAAGGATGGTTGATTTAAAGTGTTAAGTAAGTGAATATGAAGCAATGCCTTTTAGTGAATAAAGTGGTTGAGCGTACTTATCAATACATAGTTATACAGGGTGAGTATCTCTTAGAGTAAAAAAAAACATTGGGTGAAACTAGATCAAAAATGTAGCAAAATGCCGCAGACCTCATCTTTCTATTCCAATCCGTTGCAGATATATAATAAATCAAAGTCTTTATTGAGGAAACCACTTTTTTTCCATAAAAGCTGTAATATCTCCATTTTGTTTAAATATTTTTCAAATTTCAACCACATTTTTGGATTTAGAATTAAATTTTCTATAATAAATGAGTATCTGTAACCTTGAATTTTACGAACTTGGAATCTAAAGAACAGCTTGAACTTCACCTTATTTGGGGAAATCAAACTGTCTTATATTACTTCAACGCTCACCGTTTTTCGAAAAAGCTATCCACAAAACGTCAAATCTTACAAATACTTGAAAATGTAATCAGCTTTCGAATGATATGTTAAACGTAATGATTTTATTTCAATTTCATGGAGAAATTTACTTTTGAAACCGAAAAAACGTGGTGTTCTCATTTGGCATACAAATCAGTTACTTGAGTAAATAAAACATTATGACAATCCCTTAATGAAAATGTTCCATGTGGAGTATCGTTAGTTTATTCATCTTTGTATTCCTGCTGAATAGTGTTGAAAAATCATAGTTTGCCCAACAGATTGAATGATGAGATTACTAAGATTTGTTACAAAATATCCTACCACAACTTCAACACGATATTCCACCTGAAGTTCGGCAAAATATGATTTTCCAACACCATGGTGCTCCTCCACATTATTTGAAAGCAATTAAAAATATAAACCAACGATATACATGGATAGGTAGAAATGCCTTCCCCTGTAAAAACAGACTCATCTGCCCATAAAATTCACCTCAAAAAGTAGTATTCTTCAACACAATCTGCATTCATAAACTACCGGCAAAATTGAGGTCTATGTTCATTATCATTGGATTTTAAACATTACATTGAAAATTTAATAAAATATATCCTAAATAATAATAATTAATAGGTAAATGTAATAACATAAGATCCTCTGATCTGGTGTCGCTTTATTGACAGTTTTCCTTTATTTTCTATTAAACAATAATTTATTTCTTTGCCATTTATTCCTATGAAGAGTTTATTATGTTTAAAATACAAATTTTCATTAAGGGATTGTCATAATGTTTTATTTACACAAGTAACTGATTTGTATGCCAAATGAGAACAACACGTTTTTTCGGTCTCAAAAGTAAATTTCTCCATGAAATTGAAATAAAATCATTACGTTTAACATATCATTCGAAAGCTGATTACATTTTCAAGTTTTTGTGAGATTTGACGTTTTGTGGATAGTTTTTTCGAAAAACGGTGAGCGTTGAAGTAATATAAGACATTGTGACTTCCCCAAATAAGGTGAAGTTCAAGCTGTTCTTTAGATTCCAAGTTCGTAAAATTCAAGGTTACAGATACTCATTTATTATAGAAAATTTAATTCTAAATCCAAAAATGTGGTTGAAATTTGAAAAATATTTAAACAAAATGGAGATATTACAGCTTTTATGGGAAAAAACGTGGTTTCCTCAAAAAAGACTTTGATTTATCGTATATCTGCATCGGATTGGAATAGAAAGGTGAGGTCTGCGGCATTTTGCTACATTTTTGATCTAGTTTCACCCAATTTTTTTTTTACACTAAGAAATACTCACCCTGTATTGTTTTTCAATAGGACTTGAGCTATATTGCTTAAATTGTCTACTTTCTAATAATTATCAAGTTTATTATTTCAAAATATTTATAGGGCATTCATTATCAAATGTTTGAATTCCACTTTCTCTGTCCAAATTAGATTTAACCTAAAAATACGTTTCTAATTTTTGAAAAGGTAGAGTCATTCATTTGCATTTTTCAATCATACTTTGAAAATCCATTCACCAGCTCCAAAAAACCATAGTTTTGATGTTAATATAGTAGAGGGTTTGTTCACCATATTGAATTCATGATCACAAATTTATAAAATATGATTTCAGATTTATAAACAATGACTAAAAGAATCTAGAAAGTTTATAGTCTAGAAAGCTTCAGAGTAGTCAATTGATTTCAAATTTGTTTTAACCATTTAATTCTTTTATTTTTAATATACCCTAATCAACTCCCAATACTTTACTCTTCCCCACTCACTTATCAATTTTCACTGTCACACTCATTAACCATTTGTTCTCAAAAGTATTTCAATGATGTTTGAAATCATATTAGTCTTATCTAAATAAATTTTCCAAAGATCAGATTGTTGAAAAAATTAGACATTATTTGACCAATAATTCTTCATTTCCCCAATTATAGATATACTTCAAAGAAGATAGAAATACCATAAGATTGTCTCATCATTTCCTCATCATTCATTTCCGATAATCGACTAACTTCCAGGTTGCGTGAAGAAAAAGTAGCTGTTTCAAAAAAATCATCTGGATAAGGAGAGTTGCTGTTGCATTCTGAAACAATAAAGAACATTGCATAATTTTATGATTAATTAATTAATTTTCAAAAAAAGAATAGAAAGAATTTAGCACATTTGTGAAAAAGCAGAAATTACCAGGTACTTAGGTTGTACCTATAAATAAACAAATTTTACCATGATATATCCTACCCTAATTACTAAATAGTTTAGAATCATACAAAAATTATTAAGAAAGTATTTAACAATAAGATAATGAATACCCTCAAAGATAGAAAAGAATATTCAATTGAATTTTTAAAATTTATCCATCACAGTTTTTATATAATATTTCCCATTGCATTCTAATAATGAAAAGTTATTTCCATTCACATAATAGTTAAGTAAGACAAAAAAGGTCACTCTGGTAGGCCAGGAATTAACTAAATTAGAGACTATTAATGTCATTACAAATTTATTTATAACTAAATTTTTAATATTGTTTTCATATTTACAAATATAGCCCCAATAGGGCCAGTCACCCCGGGAAGTGCTGACTATTACTCCCGAAAGGGAAGGCCTATGCATGAAAGGAAGGAAGAAAGGAAAGAATATGTTTATGATTTATATTTATAGAACAGAATATGCATATGACATGTTTATGATAACAGAATATGTTTATGATTTACATTTATAGAAACCAAAAAGTCAATAGTTTTATTTTATATATTATTCTTTTCTCCTGCTTAGATTCTGAATATTTATTGTGAATCTGTATACAATTTCTTTTGCATAAATAAAGGCTATTTCATTTCATTTACAAATATATCTTATACAGTAAGGAGGCACAGTAGCTCAGTGGGTAAGGTGCTTGACAACCATGCTCCCGGGTCCAAGTTCGAGTCCAATTGACGGCAGAAAATTTATATTTTGTCTTTTCAGCTGTGGATCAAATTCGAGGTCGAGAGACCCACCTGGGGCACACCCCGCCTCTTAAAAAGTGGGTACCTTAATTGGGGAAAAACCTGGTGGTTGAGGGTGAATTCTGGCTAAATGACTTCCTTTCATAACCGTTGGCTCAGAAACAGTATAGTCTTACCTAAATACTGAGCCCAAGACCCTTTATGGGTTGTAAGTGTGACAGTTTTTTTTTTTTTTCTCTTATACAGTAAACTTCCTTATTTGAAGTATTTGATAAACTTTCGACTATGTTTACATAGTTGATTATTTTAATTGTCCCGTAGTAGTCTTGTAAGTAGAAGACACCTTGAAGTAGTTCCGAATATCGGTTTGTGTTTTTACCTTCTCCCTTCTTTTTTTTAAGAAGTCATTTCGAATAATATGAAGCTTTATAACTTCAGCATCGTTGAAGGAACTGCACCTTTCAGAAAACTTGATAAATTTGTTTAACACATCACCTGCTTCGCTCTAAGTGATATGTATTGTTTCATTCACATCATCTTCTTCTGAGTCAATGTCTTTGGGTGCTGTTGGATTGATGACACTCTGTACTGTATGATGGCCTCATTTGCCAGAATATCCTTAGTCACCACATCATCATCTACTTCTACCCACTCTGTTATTTTTTCTAGGTTCATTTTAGACATGGGGTTCACGGCAAATAACATAAAACGTCTTCCAGTTCTACTGCAGCACATTTAGTAACTGTGACATCTACAACTACTTCAGGCCAAAGTTTATACCAAGACTTTATTAACGTGCCCTGCTTCACCTCTCCCCAAGCCAAAGCAATAGCAAAGATGGTATCGTTAATGGAAAACTGTCATTGAAAATCTTTCACATCACAATCTGATGCCAATAACTTTGAACAAAATAATGTCTGTAATGTGACTTAAAATTCTGGGTCACCCTTTGATCCATGGGTTGAAGAAGGGATGGAGGGATGATGCATGGAAATATATAGATACAAATCAGTTATCTACAATATGACTTGCAGTATTTCTTCAAAGCAACATCTTTAAAAATCATATATATCATTAAATTAAAATCTTTCTTTTACAAAATTAAATAATTATATTGAATATCCAGAAGCTTATATTTTGTAGTATCGACCTACTAAGGACCACGTCATTTCAGCTGTCTCTTCTTGACATTAGCCCAGTACTCCTTCATTCGCTGCCGGTGTTGCTCCTTTCTGTCTTCTGTCCACATCTTTCCCATCTTGAATTTCGTTTTTTCATGAAAACTAATTACATGCCTTTGTAGATGGTTATGTGAAATTCTTATTTCCATAAAACATTTCCTTCTCAAACTCTGATGACTCAGTTTATTGTCAATTAATAATAGAATAGTCAAATAATTATGATACATATCAAAGCTGATAAATGTAAAAACAATATACTAAACTAAAAACAAAGTAATACATACGTATATCTCTTTCAGAAGCTGTGTTCACATATAGTGGAGATATGTATACTGGATGTTGTTTGCCATTTCGGTTACTGCAAGATGAATGGCTAACATCATTGGTAAACTCTGCATCTAGATCTGTTTCAATCCAGCCATTATTCATGTTCTTTTTCCCAGAATTAAAAATATCCCCTAAAAGAAAGAAAAACGTGAGTTTGAAAAAAAAAAAAAAAAAAAAAAAAAAAAAAAAAAAAAAAAAAAAAAAAAAAAAAAAAAAAAAAAAAAAAAAAAAAAAATTCCTCAGAAATATAGCATAAAAATTAAATAAGTGAAATATACAGGGTTTTAAATGGCAAAACTTCAGGAACTTATAGGGGACAGAAAAACTAAGATAAAAAGTCCTTTAGAGATAAATAACCCAGACAAACAAACAAGTCCTTTAGAGATTTGCTTGTTTTTGCTTAGTTTTAGGGAAATCGCAAAAAAAGAAACAAAACAAAAATGTTACAGGCAGCGATTATGACCTTTCAAAGTTCGTCAGGCTAGGCAGTGAGATATGTAACTTAATGTTATCCTTTACATTCTTTTATTTGTTTACATTTTGGCTTCCTTCTAGGATTATAATTCCTAAATCAGTCTTAAGTCAGTTACTCAGATATTTTTGTGTGAATAGCATCAGCCACAATGCCGCATACATATTCTAATGTTGAATGATATGATTTTGTGTATGGTTTCTGTAACGGTAATGCTTTAGAAGCAGTGGGGGAGTATGCCCGCCGATTTCCAAATAGAAGAGTGCCTAATCGACGAGTCTTTTCGGTAACTTTTAATAGACTACGAGAGACTGGGTCATTCTTAATACGTAATGAAGGCGACCAATTCCAGGCAGCAATAAGAGCAGATTATCGGAGAAGAAATTGTGTCCAACTCCACTTCGATAACAATCCTGAGACTTCAATAACATCTGCTGCATTAGCAATATTGCGGCAAGCAATATGGCGAACTTTGAAAGGTGATAATCGCTACCCATACCATCTTCAAAAAGTTCAGAATTTATTACCTCAAGATTATGTCAAGAGATTGAATTTTAGTAACTGGTTTCTTGACAAAATTCGCGATGATAAATTAATTCCATTAAAAATTATATGGACTGATGAAGCTACCTTGACAAGTGGAGGAATTGTTAATCAAAGAAATTATCATGTATGGGCTCTTGAAAATCCCAGAGCTATTGGAGAGAATAGGTTAGGAACGGATTACTGGTGGGACCATATTTTTTACCTGGAAGATTGAATGGTATCACATTTACACATTTTTTGGAGAACGACTTTTCTAATTATTTAAATGACATTCCCTTACAGTAGCGGATTGAAATGTGGTTCCAATTCGATGGATGTCCAGCTCATTATAGCAGAGTTGCTCGAGCTTGGCTGGTTATAAATTATCCACAACAATGGATTGGGCGTGGAGGAGTAGTACCTTGGCCACCCAGATCACCTGATATGACACCCATGGATTTCTTGGTATGGGGAACCTTGAAGCAGAAAGTTTCTTCAGTGTCAATCAACTCAAGAGAGCAATTAAAAGACCGAATCATAGATGCAGTGCATCAAATATCATCAGAACAATGTTTAGCTCCAATTTATCAAGTGAGTGCTAGATGTAATGCTTGCATTGGTGCAAGAGGACAACATTTTGAGCAATATTTACATTAAAAAGAACATAACATAAATATAAATGAAAATAAATAAGTATAAAAATGAAAACTTGTTTTGTTTCTTTTTTTGCAATTTTCTCTAAAACTAAGCAAAAACGAGCAAATCTCTAAAGGACTTTTTGTCTTAGTTTTTTGGTCCCCTATAAGTTCCTGAAGTTTTGTCATTTAAATTAGGGACACCCTGTATAGATAAAAATAAAAATGCTCCAAAAAACATTGAAACAAATAAGTTTTGAAAAATTTAACAAAGAATGAATGATATAATAACAAAAAAAACAACAAACTAAACCATAAATCTCTCGAAAATGAATAAAAATCATTAGATTTATACATAATTACATAGACATAATATATATAATATTTAAAATGATTTCTTTTGCTCATTCTCTGAACAACCACAGTAACAAAGTAAAATGCGAACTCAATGATAAATTACTGAGAGTTTACAATCAAATTAAGCAATAGAATCACAACAATGAAAATAAATTAAATGGAAGCATTGATGAGAGAAAGGAAGAAGTATATTAACCAACTAATAGAGGGAGTTTGATGGCCACCGAGTAGGGTTTGAATCCCATCTGGGCATGTTCAAATTTATTCAATGACGGACCCATGATATGAATCTTGAACTTCCCACTATGGATAGAATAAGTAGGTAACCAGCAGCATAGCCATCCTTTCTGACCTAGTTAAAGTATATAAGAATGCTAAACCTGGACAAGCCAATAATTGGGAAAGAAAGTTTGCAAGAAATCAGCAATAAAAATAGGATCCGACTTGCAAACTTAGCCACTACAAAAAATCTAATGATCTAAACTGTTAGATTTCTAACCATAAGTATTAAAAATCTAAACATATGTATATTCACTAGTGTAAGTGGACATCAAAGGATTGAAAAACAAAAAATTAAATTATCATGAAGACAATTATCAGGAATCATAAATACACAGCATCCATAAAACAGAATTAATGTAGTTTCTCCATGAACAGACAATGTTAAAAACAGATTACCAAAAAATAATAGGGAATCTAAAACAGGGAAAATGAGTACAACCAAGAAATATGTGAAAGGACGTCATATCAGAACTGTTAACGAAGCTCAGACCCACTTTAAGTGAGGTTAAGAGGCTGACACTAGACAAACAGTGTTAAGGTAGACTTAAATTAATTAAAATTGTTCTGAAGGAGTAATTCCTTCATTTAATTCAAAACAGTACAGCTTGAGTCTCCTATACAAACATTCAATGCCTAATGTGCCAAAGTATTCTAGTTAGCTTGCTACTATGTATGATGAAAAGTGTATTTTAGTTTTTGGGAAGTTACAAGTGGCAAAGTCTTGTTGGCCTGAACAGGTGGTTTCTGCGAACCTTATTTTCTATGACACATGTCTCACTGGAATTCCCAATTTTGCAAAGAACATCTTACACAACCAATAGATGAGAGTGTCTTTAAATATCTAAAAGAACACTGGAAGAGTGAGGTTCATCGATGGAGGGAAAAGTTGAGCAAAAAAAAGAAACAACCATAATCCTGTCCATTACTTATAACTGTTTTAGAAAAAAAAAAACTCAGATATTAGAAAAAATGGGTTCTCTGTGGCAAGTTTAGTGCCTTGGAATTCAGATGTCATTATATCAACACTTTAACAAGAAACCCACACAAGTTTAATTTATAGAACAAAAACATATCAAGTGTAAAGATATTAAGAGAACTTTGGATGTCTTAAAACCATTAAATGCAATAGGAAATTTGAACTCATTCAAGTCAAATTCAAATTGGGCAGAAAATATTGAAAATAAGTCTCTTTTCATTATACGGTAAAATATGCCTAAAGCATAAACTCGAACCTGACATAAATTCTACAGTTTTTTTTTTCTTTTTATTATTATATATTTTATTGAAATAAGTGTACAATCTGCCTCAGTAAAGGGCAATAGGTACAGAGATAAATGTATTCTTTCATACCATATTTACAAATACAAACGCACACGCACACGCACACGCACAAACACAAACACACACACGCGCGCGCACACACACACACACACACACACACACACACACACACACACACACACACACACACACACACACACACACACACACACACACACACACACACACACACACACACACACACACACACACACACACACACACACACACACACACACACACACACACACACACACACACACACACACACACACACACACACACACACACACACACACACACACATGCACGCACGCACGTACGTACAAACGCACACACACACACACACACACACACACACACACACACACACACACACACACACACACACACACACACACACACACACACACACACACACACACACACACACACACACACACACACACACACACACACACACACACACACACACACACACACACACACACACACACACACGCGCATGCACACTCACAACTAATAATAATAAAAAAATAAAATAAAATAAATATCTTCAAAAAAATAAAACTAATAATTATTACAATAATCAAAAATAAAACAAAATTAAATTAAAATTAAAACAAAAAAAAAATTAAAATACAAAAATTATTATTCATTCATACTTTATATACAATACAAACACACTCAGCCCGGGGAACCCTGAATCGAACCTATTCCCCACTTATTGGGAGTCAAGGCCAGACGCGTAGAGATCCCAGCACTGCTCTCTCAGCTGCATCACTGGTAATATCCAGTGGAGGCTGACTGGGAGCGCTATGGCCACAGATACTCAGGACTTGAGTAGAGAAGCTGGTCATAACCAGAACACCAACATAACTTTATACATTGCAAAAGGACTCGGGGCCATTGCCGTTTTAACCTTCTTGGAGGGTTATAAGGATGGTTAGGACTGGATAGGGATTGAGCCAGAGGATTGGGATGATTGGATAGATTTTGATGACATTTCGAGAATTTTGAAGGAATGAGATCAGGGAAAAAAGGTATTTTTAGGGTTTTATTGGTAACATAATAAGGTGCATTGACTATTGTTCGGAGGACTTTGGATTGGAAGGATTGAATATGTTTAATATTGAATGAATATGTCTTGCTGTTCCCCACAGTTCAAGTCTGTAGGTCCATATAGGTTTTAATATTGTTTTATATATGAGGAGTTTGTTATCAACTGAGAAATGAGAATTCCTGCCTAGTAGTCTCTAAAGTTGGCTGAATCTCCTGTTTAGTTCTTGTCTTTTTAGTCTAGTGTGAGGGTTCCAAGTCAGTCTGTTGTCAAGATGAAAGCCAAGGTAGCGTACTGTAGGTATAGGGATATTATTGAAGTGGATGGGAGGACAGGATTTGGGGCGAAGGGAAAATGTTATATGATTGCATTTGGCTTCATTAACTTTTATTCTCCACTTGTTGCACCAAGCTTCAATCTGTAAAAGATGTGTTTGGAAGTTGAGAGAAGCGAGTTTAGGATCTGGATGGGATAATAGGATAGCAGTAGCATCTGCAAATGTGGCTAAAAAGGTATTAGGGTTTGTTGGTATATCAGCAGTGAAGAGATTATAGAGGACAGGACCTAGGACACTATCTTGTGGCACACCGGCATCAATAGGATAACAGTTGGAGAACTCTGAGCCACAGCGGACTCGAAAGGAGCGATTTGAGAGATAGGATCGTAGGACTAGGTATAGGGATTAGGGTAAATGGGTCTTGAGCTTGAAGAGCAAGCCCTGGTGCCATACCCGGTCGAAAGCTTGAGCTACATCCAGAAATGCTATACTGCTGGTTTTCAAGGGCTGAGGATATATGACCAACAACACGAAGACCTTGTTAAACAGTGGAGTGACCAGTCCAGAATCCAAATTGGTGGGAAGGAATGCTTTGGGATTCGAGTATAGGTAGGATGCGTTTTAAAAGGATTTTTTCAAAGATTTTTGAAAGGATGGAAAGAAGACTTATAGGTCTATAGGATGAGGTATTGTTGGGAGGTTTGCCAGGTTTGAGGAAGAGAATGATGATGGAGTGTTTCCATATCAGAGGAAAGTGGGTTGTGCGAAGGATACAATTATAAATATAAGTAAGGAATATGATTGCTTTTTGAGGAAGTTGCTGGAGGATCTGGGTGGTGAGAAGATCATATCCAGGTGATTTGTGGAGTTTCTACTTTTTAAGAAGGAATTTGACCTTAGAGGGGTTAACAGCTTTAGGAGGTAAAGAGAGAGGAATTGGTGGAGTGAGGAATTGATGAACTTTAGCAGTGTGTGAGGAAACTTAATACCACTTTTACCACGTGGTATTATATCCTTCATTCATAATCTTAAAGTTTTTACAATTAGGATTGATGAATTAATTGCCACTTCTATTGAGACTCTCAATAGAGAGAATCTCAATAGAAGTGGCAATTAATTCATCAATCCTAATTGTATTGATCCTTCTATATCATCATGCGTACCTCAAGTGATTAAAGTTTTTACTTTTAATCGAGAGCGTAGGTACTAGTTACTTTTAGTTTTCCCTGTATGATAGATTAATTAAAACAATTAATTCAATGCTGAATATATTAGTTTAGAAATACAAAGTTATTAATTTTGATTGCAGTCCTTATTACCTGTTTTCCTTGTGTAATTAAAACTGTTTCAACTTTCCAAACCTTTGCAGTTTCATGCGTCAACTATTGACACATTTTAGAAGTTTCAAATCAAACATTTTTTTACAAAATTCATAAGCATAAACCTAGTAAAATTGTATACCCATTTCATCTAAAGGGATTGGCCTAACAAAATTAATAACCCAGTAAGTTCCAGCATCAAT
This sequence comes from Euschistus heros, assembly GCA_003667255.2. Classification (NCBI taxonomy): domain Eukaryota; kingdom Metazoa; phylum Arthropoda; class Insecta; order Hemiptera; family Pentatomidae; genus Euschistus; species Euschistus heros. The sequence goes on from RCWM02000012.1 coordinate 2,348,006, forward strand.
ATTTTGGCTAGCAGTGTCAATAATATAATTTTTTTTTTCAACCATTCAACTATTGGTACAGTTACCCTATTAACCCTTTGGCTGCGGCATAGTCTAGGCAACTGCAGTGCCCCATGAGCGGCATATTTTTTACACTTAGTGGTTTCGTTTTCTTTATTTATTCTACATTTTCTATTCATGTTTCACATCCTCCTTTTCTCTTATATTTTATATTCAACTAGTTCCCGGCATTTCTCCAATAGATACTTTACCGGATTGATTAAAAAAATCCTCGTCATGATCTAAAGCAGATTATGTTTCATTTTCACTTGCACTCGCCAGAAGTTCTAATAAATTTTCATCATATTAAATTTTTTTAGACATAACGCACTTAACTATTCACTAAAAAAGCAGAAAATACACAGAAGGATATGCAGGCAAAATTTCAGGTAAAAAGAAACGGTATACGGCAGTAAAAAAGGGTTCCCTGAGACAGGATTTGTAACGGCGATGCAGGACCAGTCAATTCCTACTAATGTTTACAGGAGACGAATATGCAGAGAGAATATCTCAGAAAAATGCTGCGTATGCAAAGTTCAGAGTCAATACAGCATCTGGATGTACTGGTCTTACTCGTACAGAGTACCTCTGCAGGCATAATTATGTAGCAGGAATCCTACATCAAGAACTTTGAAATATGTTTGGAAAGCTAAAAGAAGTGGTTCCTTATTATAAATATCGACCCATCAGAATAATGATATCTGGGAGATATAAATTGTATTGGAACAAACAAATAATTACGGACCATACAGTTCTCCACAAAAAAACCTGATATCTTACTAATGGATTCTGAGATAAAAGAATCAAAGATATTTGAAGTTGCAATACCTGTGGATGATGACATACAAAAAACCATATCAACGAAAATGTGCAGGTACCAAGAGCTGGCTGGTGAGTTGAAGGCTATATACAGGGTGTCCCGAATTTAAATGGTAAAACTTCAGGAACTTATAGGGGACCGAAAAACTAAGACAAAAAGTCCTTTAGAGATTTACTCGTATTTGCTTAGTTTTAGAGAAAATTGCAAAAAAAGAAACAAAACAAGTTTTCATTTTTATACTTATTTATTTACATTTATATTTATGTTATGTTCTTTTTAATGTAAATATTGCTCAAAAATGTTGTCCTCTTGCACTAATGCAAGCATTACATCTAGCACTCACTTGATAAATTGCAGCTAAACATTGTTCTGATGATATTTGGTGCACAGCATCTATGATTCGGTCTTTTAATTGCTCTCTTGAGTTGATTGACACTGAAGAAACTTTCTGCTTCAAGGTTCCCCATACCAAGAAATCCATGGGTGTCATATCAAGGTGATCTGGGTGGCCAACGTACTACTCCTCCACGTTCAATCCATTGTTGTGGATAATTTATATCCAGCCAAGCTCGAGCAACTCTGCTATAATGAGCTAGACATCCATCGAGTTGGAACCACATTTCAATCCGCTGCTGTAAGGGAATGTCATCTAAATAATTAGAAAAGTCGTTCTCCAAAAAATGTGTAAATGTGATACCATTCAATCTTCCAGGTAAAAAATATGGTCCCACCAGTAATCCGTTCCAAATTCCAAGCCAAACGTTAATAGCAAATTCATGCTGAAACCTATTATCTCTAATAGCTCTGGGATTTTCAAGAGCCCATACATGATCATGATAATTTCTTTGATTAACAATTCCTCCACTTGTAAAGGTAGCTTCATCAGTCCATATAATTTTTAATGGAATTAAATTATCATCGCGAATTTTGTCAAGAAACCAGTAACTAAAATTCAATCTCTTGACATAATCTTGAGGTAATAAATTCTGAACTTTTTGAAGATGGTATGGGTAGCGATTATCACCTTTCAAAGTTCGCCATTTGCTTGCCGCGATATTGCTAATGCAACAGATGCTAGTCTCAGGATTGTTATCGGAGTGGAGTTGGACACAATTTCTTCTCCGATAATCTGCTCTTATTGCTGCCTGGAATTGGTCGCCTTCATTACGTATTAAGAATGACCCAGTCTCTCGTAGTCTATTAAAAGTTACCGAAAAGACTCGTCGATTAGGCACTCTTCTATTTGGAAATCGGCGCGCATACTCCCGCACCTCTTCTAAAGCATTACCGTTACAGAAACCATACACAAAAATCATATCAGCGTATTCAACATTAGAATATGTATGCGGCATTGTGGCTGATGCTATCCACACAAAAATATTTGAGTAACTGACTTAAGACTGATTTAGGAATTATAATCCTAGAAGGAAGCCAAAATGTAAACAAATAAAAGAATGTAAAGGATAACATTAAGTGTTTACATATCTCACTGCCTAGCCTGACGAACTTTGAAAGGTGATAATCGCTACCTGTAACATTTTTGTTTTGTTTCTTTTTTTGCCATTTTCTCTAAAACGAAGCAAAAACGAGCAAATCTCTAAAGGACTTTTTGTCTTAGTTTTTCGGTCCCCTATAAGTTCCTGAAGTTTTGCTATTTAAATTCGGGACACCCTGTATAACCTTCGAAACATATATTATACCTGTAGTTATCTCATGTAATGGCCTTGTTCCTCAAATAACGGTGCAATTCATTAAAGATGGAGGACCTTTAGGCTTATTTATCATTGAAAAAAATAGATGCACAAATGGCAGTAGTACTTCTGGACAGGACTGCGATAATAAGAAAAACACTGAATACATAAACTTTTGGTTGGTACCAAACCCCCAAACATTTACATCACCACACTGTGTTTCAATAAAAAATAATAATAATTATTATTTCTATCTATCCAGGGACTTGGTTAATGCATTAAACAATTGGGCTGTACCTGTTTTGGCTTATTCCTTTGGAGTTTTAAAATGAATTAAAACAGATCTTGAGGCTTTGGATCACGATCACTACACAAGGGTCCAAATTGTGCTTGACAGAAAACGGCATCCCAAGTCCTCAGTGCCAAGAAAGATGGGAGGACACAGTCTTACTAGTCTGTTGAAAGCATGTAGAGTAGAAGAAAACAGTATTCTGGATGCCTAGTGCTTGCTGGCAAAGAATATCTTCAAATACATAACAACGTATTTGCTGGTATTCCGAGTTGAGGTGGCTTTATCCAAGTTTTCGGCGACAATACTTCCTTGGTTCCTTTCTATTCCAATCCTTAAAGTCCAAAAAACCTTCGTACATTTAGGACATCCTTTCTCTTCGTTCTTCCATTCATCTTTTGAACACCAGATCTCCGCCTATAGATTTGTATATCCCTTCTCATCGAACTGCTTCCTTTGAAAAATCCTTTATTAATCGTGCAGCTTTATTCTGGATTTCCATACCCATTTCGATCTGCAATGCTCCTTCTCTCACTTCCTTTAAACATAATTTATTCATCTACCTCCTCAATTATCAATCTTCTGAAATTATGTAATAATATTTTAGTGTTGGAATATTTCTTTTTATTTGATTTTATTTTTATTTTTATTTCATTTTATTTTAATTTTGTTATTTACTTATTTTGTTTTTCTTATGTAAACCCAAAGACTTGTAGTATATAATTTACATTCTATATAAGTTGCTGCCTGATATGTACGCAGCCAGACAACAATACCTTTTTATTGTTCTATTGTATTATTCTTAGGGGACAAGGTGTCCCAGAATAAAGATTATTTTTCATTCATTCATTCATGCAGCCAAGGTTATACACCACGCTATAGCCCTCAGGTTGAAGTTCTTAGATAAAAGCTGTCCCTATAATCATTATCACCCACAAGCCATACTTTTGGACAATTGAACAATGCTTTTTTGGGACAATTGGACAATGATTTTTTGGGAGAGCTAGGAGAAAAACCCAAACAATTATACAAGCTGGACAAGTGCAGGGTTTTGTATTTGTTCATATAATGTATACAATGATAGTGGTGTCAGCATCAAACCTGGAGGAGAGGGAGGGTCAATACAAAGTAATCCATTCTGGATCCTTTTAATAATTCGCAAATAGGTAAGAATACTATATAAAACAGTAACAGACTAAAAGAATCTCCCTGAAATATTCCTCTTTGTATTGAGATGCATGGCTTGAAAGAACTAAGTTTAGGTAATCACAAGATCATTTCCCAAGTCTATATTAGACATCCTAATAAACCTACTATCAACTTTGCTAATTTTAACACTTCTTATGTACTGAATCAAACCCCTTTTGTTAATGGATCTTGACAATAGAAGGCATTTGGCTTATTCTTCCATAAATGTGATGCTATACACGAATCAAGACATGATTTCAAAGGCTTTAATTTTAAGCTAAATTTTTTCATTCATAAATAAATTAAAAACAACAGTCGTTTTGCATAGTAAGTTCATAAAATTCAACATTTCAACTCTATAAACTTCTGATAAACATCTTACCTATATTATCAGTAGAATTAGGCCAAATTTGTCTACTTAAAGAATTTGATTTCTCAGTTAACTGTCTTACTTGAAGACTTAGTTCTTGTCTCTGACGAAGTAAATTTCCCACCAAGAGTTGAACCTGACATAACTCAGCCTCTAAAGCAGCAGTATTAGTTCCACCAGGTTCAGCAGTTCGACGAGATAACTGCAATTTTTGCCGAAGTACGACTAGTTCCTGTTCTAATCTTGCATTTTCAGCAACAGTTTCCTCAAGTTTCTGAACATAAGAGCTAATTTTAGGTAGGATAAAATTATTTTAAAACAAATTAGAAAGGTATAATGTGCTTAGTTTACCTTTGAATTCAAAGCGAGAATGGAACGAACTCGACTTAATTCTTTTTCCAAAAGGCGCTGCTGACGTTTATACCATTCGGTCTCAGGAGAATTCCCATGTATACCCTGAAGTTTAGTTCTCAATCCACCCAATGCTCGTTCAAGAACACCCTAGTAAATATTAATTAAAAAGTAGAAAACATACATACTTATAGGGAAAATATACCAAACAAATTAATATATAGACAAGAATTAACAAGTCTTTTCATCAATCAACTTAGTATGAATAAAACTCAGTGTAAAATTAAAGACTGCCGTAATCAGTTATTTTTTATTTTTAAAATTAATTAGTTCCTAATAGTGTTTTTTTTTGCCCTATAGATAATATTTTGAAGTAAAATGAAAAAAATGATATGACGATATGAATAAAGATACTGAGATAAGACTAAGAATGATTTCATCAGGGGAAATTTATCTGTTTATCAAGACCAATAAATGAGGCAACATATTTTAATCATTATATTTTTCCAAATATGAAGATAAGCACAGAAAATATAAGAAATAAAAATAAATAAATTGTTTTCCTGATACAGATATATACAAGTTGTAAACAACAAACACAATGTAATCTTTTCAACAGGCTTCAAACTAAAGTTGTTAATAAAGATCTAATATTCTGAGTTATTTAAAAATATTAATTAATATTTAATGCTTTGAGGTGTCTTAAACCTCTATCAAGCTTAAGCTCAGAGATAAAAAACATACTTAATAGGAGCTTTAAGGAAATTTAATTAGTTTTAATTTTCATCTGTACTCTCCACTGTTCTGCGTCCACCGTTTTCGAGATATAATCGAAAAACCTTAACATGGGACCTTCTCCCCTTCCCCTATCATAAACTGGGGATTCCCGTACCCCCAGGGACCGGAACTTTTAGTATATTTGCCTTCTAACTACTCCTAAAGAAGCTGTGAAATCAAAAATAGTCGCATAATTCATGCACTCTACACCCCTCATTTCAACACTCTCACTGGGGTTGCGCTTCTCCACTAAAACAAGTTTTTCGGCACTCTTTTGGCTATAGCTCCGAAACTAATAGTTTGATCCAAAATATATTTTTCTTCGCCTGAAAGCTGGTTTAATTTACTATAAGAACCTTTCTATTAAATTTTGTTCAAGTCCTATAAAATATCCATGTCAGCACCCTCAAAACTGCTTGCTGTTTTGAAATTCAAGTTTTTTTGACACATTTTTCACTATAACTCCATGACTATTTCTCCGATCTGAACATTTATTTTTTCAACTAAAACCTAGTTAAATTTACTATTAGGCCCTTTATATGAAATTTTGATTAAAACCCGTAATACACCCTAGTGTATTAATGTGTATTTTTGCAACATCTGACAATTTTGACATTTTCAGTGGCTTTGCTTGGGTATACTTGTCCTGCCTTGGGCACTAGGCAAGTTTTTGTCCGAACTGGTGCCCACTTGTCCTTCTCCGCCCTATATCTTGAGAACGGTTAATCTTAAAAAAAAAATAATAGGACCAAAATTATAGAGAATATTATTATCTACAAGTTTTGTAACCTTCTTGATTGATGCCGATGCATAGAAATCGAGATATTTGAAAAAAACTGATTTTTGTGACCTTTGACCTTGAATATCTAATTATTCAAACACGCTGAGGTCGGTGACTTTTCACCCCTTATTTAGAAGGCCAAAACGAAGGTATAGGCAATAATTCAGCTTTGTTGGTGCATTTCCAAGATTTGCTGTATAAAACTCGTTATTTGACTGGGCTATACTGCATGAGATATTCATTAAGTACCTTGATCAAAACAACTAAAAATTTGAGACAGGGGATGAGCTGTTGAATATCAATAGCAAAAAAAAAGGAAAATTATACATTCTTAAAAACAACAAGTAAAAATAAATAAACTAAGAATGTTTGTCATTTAATAAATTTACCATTATTAGGTTTTTCAATTAAAATATAATTCATAATGATTAAATATATAAATATTTAAATATATATATATATATATATATATATATATATATATATATATATATATATATATATATATATATATATATATATATATATTAACTTGAAGAAAAGACCTTTATGGTGGTAAAATAATATAATAGATTTGAACAAGGAAAGTTACCTTATCTTGCTGAAGACTGTGTAAGGTTCCTGATTCTTCTTGTAAAAGTTTGTCTAATCTATAAAGTCTCTCCACTTTAGCCTAAATAAAAAATAGAAATTATGTAAAAAAAAAAAAAAAAAAAAAAAAAAGGAAAAAAAAAAAGAGAAAAGAAGGGGTTATCATAAAATTCTTACGAGAAATTATGATAGATTTGTTGATTTTAGAGGGATCAGACAATATTATAAATAAAAGAAGGGTTAATAAAACAATTTCGTTTAGATGTCAATATTTTGGCCATAACATTGATAAATGTTATCAGTGAAGAAAAAAATATAACGGGAAAATTGTAACAAGGATGATTGAGAGTTTATTATTGATGATTAATAAATTAAATTTTTATAAACTAATGAATGAATAAATACTAAAGCTTTAATGTAATACTATAGAACAATTTAGTCACTAATATAAGTTCTTATTAAAGAAGAATAAAAAGTTTACTTTTAATTCATGATGATCAGGTCTTATTCTTTCCCAGTCACGTTTTTCTTCTGCTAACAATCTCTGCTCTTGAATTCTTTGAATAAATTCTAATTTTTCAGGGGAACCAGCCTGATATAGGGAACCAAGTTTTACCATATTATCAACTAGGTTTACTAAAGGCTTTCCTTTTTCATACTAGAAACAAAAACAAGAATTAAAAACAATTCAAACAAAAAAATAGAAGTCAATAATACAAGATCTTGTTCAGAAAACTAACATCACTATTTTAAACTTAATATAAAGAAATAATGGTTATTCTGAAAAACCTATAAATAATTTATATTTAACAAGTACAATACAATTTAAATCATGAGTTCAATGCTGAAAGTGAGGGAATACTCAATATTAAAGAAGCTGTTAAAATGTGAAAAAGGACACAAAATGAAGTTATGTTCTAGAGATACACAATTACAGTGGTTTTGCTATAAATTTGCAAGTTGTTCTGATGTTGCTATAAGGAGAAATAAATGGCTTGATAATAGCAAGCAAGGTTTAATTGCATTAACTACTTTATTTTATTTTCGCATGGACCAGGGAATATTTCAAGGTGAAATGTTTTTAAGGAGAAATTTGGAATGGGCTCAGCCACAGGAGGAATACACTAGAACTTTTTAATACAAATAAAGAAGGGATGACAGTGGAAATTTATTTCTAGCCATGCGTTTTTGGAGGAATTTGAAGAGAAAATAAGGGATGTTCTTAGTATGCGGTAACAGATAGAAAAGGTACTACACTCACAGAAGCTATAAGGCCACGTATCAGACCAAGTACTAAAGTAATTTTAGATCACTGCAGAGTATCATTATAAAAGCAAAGTAACATTATCAAGCCCTGGAATCAGCAACAATTTAACGAAAAACCTTACAAAAATTTGTAAAAAGGAGAAATCAGTAATTAAGTGTCATAATGGATTACTAGTGATAAACTTGCTCAGTAACAAATTCAGTTGAATAAATCTCTCATATGTGCAGTTATTACTCATACATTGTATACAAAAGTTATATCACTTCTTTACTATAATTCTTTATAATAGGGATATACCAATCCACTGTTTTAAGAATTTTAATGCCTCACAGAGGGATTAATAGCTACTCCTAAAGACCAGGGTTGTTACAGGCCATCCCCCAAATCGATTAAATATTCTTCTTCCATAGATCTTAATTTATTTAGAATGAATTCATAAGAAAAAAATAAAATAAATAATAGATCTTATCTTCAAATGTTCAGCTGGAAACTTCATACAAAATTTTTGTACAGCAGTTATTATGTAATGTTCATGTGAAAAATATAAACATACTTAATAGAAACAATGAAAATAAATTCTAAGTTTTTATAATTAATTATATATCATATTTCATTCATCATATATTTCATCATAATTCAATTTTCATATTAAATTCATCATAATATTAAATTTTTAACAACAAATATTATGTAACATTTTGCTCAGTAATTAATTAGCAATTATTTAAAAAGAAGAAGAAGAAAAATGAACTTTATTCTGGGACAACTTGTCCCCTAAGAATAACAAAACGAGTACAATACATAGAACAATCGTCTGGCTATGATAATTAATTATAATAAATGATAATAATAAAACTTGATTAATAATTAAATTATGAGTTACAAAAATAAATTAAGGAAACTTGTAATAGGATACATCTTATGTGTACTATTATAATGTATATAACTTAAATATTCATGTTTTACATTTGCTCGGAAGATTGAAGATCCAGGAGGTAAAGAAATAGATGTTGTTTAAAGGAAGTAAGAGTGGAGCTTTTTCGAATTGTGATGGGCAATGAATTCCATAAAGAGGAAGCACGGATAATAAAGGATTTCTCGAAATGCGCCGGAGTGTATAGGTTGATGGGTTGGGTTCTAGTATTTAAGAGGTGAACGGAGGAGCGCAGAGTAAGGAGGTCATGGATATAGGCGTTTTTTTTTGGTTTTTAAGGTTTGGAATATGAGAGCACCCAGGAAGTATTGACGTCGAAAACTGGGGTAAAGCCAACCAATTTCAGAATACTTATGAGATATGTGAGAACGTCTGGAGATCCCGAAAATAAATCTAATAAAACAATTCATTACTCTTTTACATCTCATCTTGAGCTCATCAGACAGTCCTCCATATACTGTGCATCCGTAGTCAAAGTTAGGGAAAATGATTGATACTAAAAGTTTTCGAGTACTTAATGGTAATAAATCACGGTAATGTGAGAGTTGCTTAAGAATAAAAATAGATTTCCTCGTGATTTGAGAGATATGTCTATTCCAAGCAAGATGTTGATCGAAAGTTATTCCCAGATTTTTAATGGAATTTTGGAAATGAATTGGACGGTTTTTGAGGAAAAGCAGTGGATAGTAGGGAAGAGCTTATAGGTGAGGTTTTGACCCAATGAGGATAGCCTTTGTTTTTTCTGGATTCAGACTTAATTTACTCTCCACTGCCCAAAGGTTAATGCTATCTATGTCTTTCTGTAGCTCACAAATTGCCTCTAGCATATTTGAAGGATGAAATGATAAATATATTTGCAAGTTGTCAGCAAAAAGATGATATTGGGAGTAGTGGATGCGATTCGGTAAGTCATTAACATAAATAGAAAATAGGGTAAGTGAAAGAGAAGATCCCTGGGGGACTCCTCGCGAGAGTGGTAGTGAAGATGAGTGAGGTTTTCCAGGTATAATTACTGTTTGGAAACGGTTGGATAAAAAGGAAAGAAGCCAGCTTAACGCACTATTAGATATCGAGAGGTTATAGAGTTTGGAGAGAAGGATTGTATGGTCAACAGAATCAAAAGCTTTTGAAAAATCAAATAGAATCAGGATCGTAATATTCTGTTGGTCTAAGGAGGAATAAAGATTGCGTGGAATATCCGGAACGGAAGCCTGACTGGAAAGGATTAAGGAGGGCTTTACATTCAAGAAAGAAGGTGAGTTCGGAATGTGCTAATCTTTCTAATGGTTTGGATAAATTTGATAGGATTGATATAGGTCTGAAGTGGGAAACTGAAGAAGGAGAAGGTACTTTGTTCAATGGACGGACAAGGACTTTTTTCCAAGCTGTAGGAAAAATGGAGCTTTGTAAGGAGAAATTATATATGTGGAGCAGGGCAGGTAAGATAACAGGAAGGCAGAGTTTTATTATTTTTAAAGGTATTTGATCCAAGCCGCAGTCATTGGTATGAGATTTAAAGACTGAATCGATTAGGTCATTAGGTGAGATATTAAGAAAATAAAAGTTATTAGAATTGAATGGGGTTTAAGGAATAGAATAGGATAAGGTGTTTACAGGGATTTCATTAGGGTGGGGGTCAGCAAAATAGGAATTAAGTTCATCTGGAGTGACTGGATAGTTGTCATCAGGTTTGGAACTGGATACTGAAAATTTTCTCAAAATTTTCCATTGAGATTTAGGATCAGGAGCTTGGGATAGGATACTATGAAAATACTGTGCTTTTACTTTTGTTTTTAAATTTTTGTTTTCATTGACCAAGTCTTCAATGAATTTAGACTGTCCCTCCAAATGATTCTCGATCTTTAACATTCTATCGTTCAGTTCAAAACTTAAGTCTCCGTATTTGTCTAGAGACGTTTTTACGGACTTCATTTCTTCAGCGAGACTATTTACTGCCGTGAGTATTTCGGATCCCGATGGCTCAGAAGGTTTCTCAGTGCTTGAATTATAATTTTTATTTTTGTCACAATTGTGGCAAAACCATGTTTTTTTCATGTTTTTAAGTGCTTTTAAGTCCTTATCTTGTATATTATAGCACCTGCCGTGGTAAATTCCCTTACATTTAGAGCACATTATACTGTTTTTATCGTCTCTAGAAATTGTATTTTCACATTTAGCGCACTGAACCATTTTGAAATACTTTGATCTGTCAGCTGATGAAGTAAATAGTTGTATGAAATGTTTATTTACTTACGGTAGAAGCAAGCAGTCACTTAATACCATGCGGATTAGCCTCTTGTTATTCTAGATCTGGTGCGATTTCTCCGTTCTTTCGACTATTATAGAGTAATCTTAGCGAATTACGATGGGTCACTTCACTGACTATGTTATTAAAATATGCAAATTAAACACTATAAAAAACCACGCAAATTAACAAGATATAAAGAAAATAGAAGTAGAAGAACATAGAGGAGTTATTAATGGTTTGCTGTCTCTAGCCAGACTGACCTATTTATAGGGGAGTTAGTAAATTTGATGCACTGAGGAAATGGTTTTATATTTAATAATATTATACAATGAAAGTTTAATTAAAAAAAAGAAAAACACAAGGTTTTTTTTTTCCAATTATTGTTTTAATTTACAATTTATGAATGATAAATATATAATTCATTCTTCATTTTTAAAAATAAATACTTAATCTATCCTTGAATAATTAAAAATGGACAAAATAAAACCTTAAATATGACTTTAATCATAAAGAGTTAGGAATACATTAGTTGTTTCTTATTTATTAGTTAGGAATAAACATTATTACCAAAATAAAGTTTTTACATGATTACACACTACTAAATAAATTTTTTTAAAAAGATAACACAAACTGGAACAAACCTGTTTCTCTAGGTCTGCAAGACGAGCTTTAAGCTCATCCAACTTTTGTAAATGCTCAACTCGATTAGTTTTATCCAAATCATTCAAACATGCCTAAAAATTGAGAAAACTATAATAATAATTGAGAATATTAATGTAATATGCAATAATAATTCAGAAAAAATAAGATAAAGTAAAGAAGGTAAATATTATTCAACAACTATTTTTAAGGATATCTTTACATACAAAATTAACTTCAACTAAACTCAAAAACTCAATAAATCTTTGAATTATATGTGCAAACTAATTTTAAGTACCTTTTGGTTCAAAAACAATCACATTAAACAAAATTGATTTTGCATGTTAAAGGACCTTTTCAACATTTTTAACTAATGACTGATATTAGAGATGAAAATAAAACCCTGGAGGATTTATAAAATATATTAAATAACTTTTAATGGCACTTTGATGTAATTTTAATTATGGAAAATAACTCTAGCATACCATCATAATCCTGATGGTTTTAAAATGGCAGCTACTATGATTGTGATCGTACGTTTATGCCTGTCTTTTCACACGACAAATTTTCTTAATTGCTGTTCCAACAAATATTGTTTTGTTTATTGAAAATAGGTAAATAAATATGTATTTATAATCATTTTTAAACTTGTTTTTCCACAAAAAGAAAAACATACAATTCTCTCCAGAGTAATTTGCCACAACATCTTCGCATCCTTTTGAAAGAAAAGCGAAAAGCAAGAACCAGGTGGCACAGAACCAGATATCCGTCAGACAAAAATAACTACAACAAATTGACTAACAAACTAAAAACAGAAATAAAAAAATTCAAAATTCAAAATTTATATAAATATACTGAAAACCTTAACACGACTGACAAATCCTTATGGATGGCCACCAAAAAACTGCTTAACTATAAAAATTGTAATCACCCTCTTCTAACTGAATCCAAAACGTGGTCACGATCTGACAATGAAAAATCACAAATTTTCGGTCAGCACCTTTTTAATACCTTTAAACCCCATCCTGATATCCTTAACCCAAATAACCTTGAAAGTATTGAAATAGAAATAAATATCCCACTTCAAATGCCCCTTCCTCCTAAAGCATTCCATCCTTCAGAAATATCAAGTATCATCCAAAGATTGCCCACAAAGAAAGCCCCTGGACATGACCTTACTACATCCCATATCCTAAAACTCCTTCCTCGGAAAGCCATCCTATTCCTAACATTCATATATAACGCTGTACTCCGAACAACATATTTTCCTGATCCTTGGAAATTATCCATAGTAAAAATGATACCTAAGCCCAAAAAGCCACCGGAACACCCTTCCTCATATCGTCCTATTTCTCTCTTGCCAATTATGGGTAAAATCCTAGAAAAACTTATCTTAAAACGCTTGTATCCTATCCTAGATTCCAACCACATAATCCCAGATCACCAGTTTGGATTCCGAACATCACATTCCACAATCCAGCAATGTCACCGTGTGGTGGACGTTGTCTCCTCCGCATTGGAGCACGGAATGTACTGCACGGGAGCCTTTCTCGATGTAGAACAAGCATTTGACCGAGTCTGGCACCCAGGACTGCTTTACAAACTCCGTAAATTCCTACCTTCTACATATTTCCTTATTCTCTGCTCATACCTCAGTGATAGAACTTTTAAAGTTAATCATAACTTTTCGTACTCCTCTCTCTTTACCCAATCTGCAAGTGTTCCTCAAGGAAGTATCCTAGGTCCAATCCTCTACACGGTGTATACAGCTGACATCCCGACAAATCCTAGCACCATCCTCACCACATATGCTGATGACACTTGTGTGTTATCAGTAAACAATGATCCCTTTATTGCCTCTCAAACACTCCAATCCCCATATCACAAACCTTCAAGAATGGTGTCGAAAATGGAGGATCAAAATAAATCCCATCAAATAAACTTTACCCTTCGTCGTAAACCTACGACTTCCTGTCCTACAATATCCTTTAATGATGTCCCAATAATCCCCGTGGAACAGATCCGCTACCTAGGACTCCACTTAGACAAACGTCTTACATGGAATCCACATACTAGACTTAAACGACAAGAAACTGCCCGTCGTTTTCGACTACTTCAACATTTACTTGACAAACGTTCAAACCTTCCAATCAATTACAAAAGACTCATATACATAACAGTAATTAGACCGATTTGGACATACGGAGTTGAGCTTTGGGGCTCCACTAAACCATCCAATTCATCTCGCATCCAATCATTACAATCCAAAATCCTTAGAAAAATCCTAAATGCTTCTTACTTCGTCACAAACAAACTCATCCATAAAGATCTTAATATACCTTACGTTTCTGACTTAGCTCAAACCAGATATCTATCCTTTCATAGCAAACTCCACAACCATTCAAATCCATTAGTGCCACAACTTGCTTCTCAATCCATTCCAGATAAACCTCCAAGGCGCCTGAAAAGAAGATGGCCTCGAGACCTTCTAACATAGCACCTCGTTATATAGAACCTGTAGAAGTGCTACCAATGGGTAGCTCCTTTAAAAACAAGTGACGTGTCATTTTTATCATTATCATCATATTTACTTGATGTATAGTATGTTTATATTGTAAATACAGTTGTAAATTTCAATCAATCAATAATAAAAAAAAAAAAAAACTTATTTTTAAAGATAAGTCATAAACTTAACAAATTAAAACCTTTTCCATCCAGCTTTATGATTATAATGTCCTCCCTAAATATTGTTCATTATTAGCAAAATCAAAATGTAGATAGCATTATATTTTAAAGTTTATCTAATTTACTTATTATTAAAGTTTCTCATATTTCACCCCTTTCTCATACAAATCTACCCTTTCAGGTAGCAATAACACCATTTACAGGTAGCACAAATAATGTCCTTTTACTGTAGCAAAGGTAGAGAGATAAAGGCAGCGCTTTGAAAAAGATTATATATTATTATTACTTTGTAGTTCGCACCCAGAGTGAAAAGTGAGATGTAGGTTTGTGCATCTCATGTTTTGTGGGGTTTCATAGAAAATAATTATGAATTCTGTATTAAATAACTATTTTTCGTTTGTGATTTTTTAATTTTTTTTTGTGATTTAATGATATAATTAGTGATGTAAATGAGTTAAAATGAAAAGTAGATTGTATTAAAAAAGTGTTTCTTTCAAATTCCAAAATTTAAACATCTTTTATTTTCAGACAAATGATCTTGGGAAACGCCTAGGATCATATGAACACAGCAAATTATGAGCAAATGGTGGGTATTTTTAAAAACAATTTTTCTGAATTTCAAAATGTCCTTTAACAAAGCAAAATATGTTACAAACAAGTAGGTAAGGAATGGTTAACGCTACTATCAAAATCTTCCATGAAATCAATATACTTTTTGTCCTCACCCTAAATTTACACTTCACGTTTCTAAAGGTTTTGCTTCGGTGGGTGACAGGCTTTGTCCAGGCTTGCGGTTTGGAGTTGCCTTGGCTGAGCAAGTGTATATGATGAATGTAATATCGCTATATGTTTTCTAAATTTAATTTTAATACTTAACTCCATTTTATTTATTTATTTCTGTTTGTTAATATTTACAAAATGGATCATCATCCCTATTCCATATTGGATTTCAGTGTGACAGATTGTAAAATTTGTCAACAAAAAAACAGTCTTTCCCACTCAAAATAAAATGTTATTATTAAATCACTTAAATATACCTGTGCTTCAATTTCTCTGTGACACTTCTCCATAGATTGGCAAACCGTAGCTCTTTGTCGACGCAGTTGAATCAATAGAAGCACTAGTTCTTCATGTGTTCTGCCTAATAGTTCACCAGCAGAAACCTTCAAATTCCAACCATGACCCTGAAATAAAAAAGTAGAACCTTGAATAAAAATCAACAATATTGAAATTAAAATTAATAAATAAATAAATGTGGAGCCAACTTCCCTACATTATTCCTTCCTAATGCTAACAGAAACAACTTATTGCAGGATACAGCACTTGCTGTCCTTCAAAGAAGGTGAGTATATTTTTTTTTTCGGGCAATTAGGAAATCATGATTCTAGTCCATTTCTATATTTTTAAAGTAACAACTAATAATGGAAAGAATTAAAATTTCATATAATGTCCTAACCTACTAAAACTAAGAAAGAATATACATATATGGAAATTTATAATTTATAATAATTTCCAGTTATTTCAAAGATTTTATTATCCAGTTACAAAACTCATGGATTCTAAACTATTCCTTTTAATAATTATTCATTTCCAGTGTGAGTAATGGTTTAAGAATAAATGTTTAAAGGTCAGTTTCTAGAAATATTGCAAACATTTTCTTAACAAAACTGTATTTCTAGAAAACAAAGAATAAGAAAAACAAAAATCTAAATGCTTAGATATGTAATTTATTGTACTTGAAATGATAATTGCTTTTAGTTAGGTGATAATGGGAATTAAATTCCAATTAGACTCATATTCAATATTAATAATTATTATATTGTAATTTCATATAAATTTTCTTTCATAGTATAGGAACCATGATAACAATGAACCAACAATAACCTGCATAATCCACAATTCTGCCAAGAATACAACCCTTCTAAATCTCCACATACATAATAAAATACTCATGATTTGACCAAACTTAACATTTAATGTTTAATTAATTTTTGTAATAATCTCATTAAACGTTAAAGTCCTTACTTATGAATGATGATAACAAAATCTCTTTAATTGACTTTATTTAATAATTGATCATTGCAAATTCTCTCATACAACCTAGAGCATGCCTTGTATAATTCAGACTTCCTCTGGTGGTTACTGGCATAAGTTTTATCTATGATACCTGCTAATTGAATTTTATTTTCCAGATGTTTTATTTATTGGAAGACTATTACAAAACTAATGAAATAAATATAAAAGGTGATATCTATTCAGTCTTCATATCTATATTCATTACTTTTCATACATTTGAGGAATCTATATAAAGTGAAAGTATTTAGTAAATGCAGTAAATAAAGAAAATCAATGTTATGATATGAAACTTAATTTATGATTGTAATAGAAAAAAGACACTAGTTAGCAAGTTCTTATTAATCAATAATCTGACTAAGCGAGATCATTTTACAATAAATATTTTAAAATCAAATTTATTGTAGGGAAAACATGAAAAAATATGGTAGGAATACAATAAAAATAGAAGAATAGTAAATGTTTGAATATCAAAACATGACTTGAAAAGACATTGAAAGTAAGTTTCCATAGGATATGATAATTACCAATGTGTGTGGTTCTGTCATTTAGAACAACTACATTCCTACTGAAGTTAATCAGTAAATGTTCAGGAAAATCTACATTTTAAGTATTAATTTATTTTTGATTATTAATTAAATATATTGATTTTATTACTAAACAATTTGGTATTGAACGCATTTTAATATGTTTATCTCCTAAATTTTAAACGCTTTGAGTTTAATTACATAAAGAAACCTTCCATAATTCCAACAAAGGCTTTGCCGTCTAACTGCCATACAATCAAAAGCTTATCAACGTAAACAAAGTTTACACAGTGTTGATTTTATTAGGACCGTTTTCTTTTTTCAAATAAAATACTGTATCAGATATTTTATTTGAATTAAGCGTGTCGATAATCAATTGTTAAGCATTTTGTTGTCGCTTTATTTTCCTTACCTTTGGACTTAAATTATAGAGAATAAAAAAAAAAAAGGAATAAAATGAGGAATATGTTTGACACCTAACTTTTGTGAATTATATCTCATTTGACATGTAGAGGAGTGCTAATATGTTGCCCTTTTTTGAATGACATGATCTAAGGAATGTTTAACAATGTTTTAAAAACAGCGGGGAGGGGGGGGGAACTCCGATGGGAAGAAACTTTCACCTTAAAGCTAACTATATATCAATCGATACGTTGAGCACAAATTATCTATTTCCGTTCCATACTACGATGATTTAGAACCTAATTTTTAACTTATTACTGAACTGCATTAACTGAAAATTTAACCACTCAAAAAAAAAAAAAAAGAAAAGAGACTTCATAATTGTTTTGGTTCATATGCTTTCAATTCCAAAGCAAAGATGAAAAAAATGTATCCTAATTTTGAGGAAAAACTTGTAATAATAAAATAATGTAGCTATACTACATTAATTAAATTTTAATTTTTTACTTTAAAAAAAAAAAATTCATTCAAGTAGACATCATTTTTATTTATACTACTTCCGTTTTTGTGATCTTGACTCCACACTGCGACGTGTCGGACGCCCTTTGAGGATGGAAGGTTAACCCTTTTCTTGGCAAGATAATTTTTAATACAAAAAAAAAAAAAAAAAAAAAAAAAAAAATCCCAGTAAAATCCCTTCAAAGAGATCAAATACGACATTGATATAAAAGCATTTGACTAAAATTTAATTTTTTTTTTTTTTTAAATAAAAGAAGGTATCTCCTGATATACTAAACTAATATTAAGGTTCTCTATCTCATGGAGTATCTCAGTGATAGTGGAATATGGGTAAGGAACCTAGAAAAACATCAGAATATACCTCAACTTCTTGAAAAACACAAAAAAAGGGATGGTATCTCAATGGATCCCATGCCAAGAAAAGGGTTAAATGCTGCGTGGTCTTGGAGTACATAATACCTTGGTTGAATAAGCTTATAAGGTCTGCTACGAACGCCTTAAAACCCAAATAAACAAACAAACAAAGATCTCTCTTTATGAAGAAGATTTCGTGACAGGTTTTTTTAATTTGCTTTTAAGAATTAATTTCGGAGAGATTGGCATGATTTTTTTTTTTTCTTGAACATCATATACGTATTTAATAACTTTGGAATCTAAAATATTTCAACTTCGGCCTCAAATTCCTCCACCGATGTTGGTATATCTCGTTTTTCACTAGAGCTTTTCGGAAGATTCAATACATCAATCAGTACATGAGGTGATGAAAAATGTGCAGAAATGTTTTTTCATCCTTCAACTTTCATACAAATCAACGATTTGTAGATTACTACCTGTATTCACAAAATAGAACATGCTTGCAAAGGCATTTTGATATCTATAGTTTTTTTATTTAACAATAACCGACACCACTACTAGTGATTCATAAAGTGAAATACACACAATAAGTACGCTTGGACATGTTACAAAATCCCTCTTAGAATATTCAAGTGTGGGAAAATGGTACATTTGTGCAATTTTAAATCATTCACGAGATAATATAGCACAATCACATCGTTTGTTATATAACCAATTTTTAATGTCTGACCTAGAACAGGAGTGCACTTATAACTATTTAAAAAAAAAAAAAAAAAAAAAAAAAAAAAAAGACCTAACAGATTTCTGCTCCAAGGTATCAAAATGTTTTATGTTACGTTTCTCTAGTGCTGTTCCTCTTATAAGATTCGGTTTTGAGATTCCATTGTAAAGAATTAAGGATTGGGTGATAGATTTATTGTTTTGTTAAACAAGATATGGTTAATGATCAATACTCGCATTTATTACAATGAGAAAACATTGAAATACTTAAATTTCAATGGTAAATGAAATAATCCACTATTCATTTCTTTATGCATGTCAGTATCATACGCGGGTGTATATTTTCATAGACCTAAAATATTTGTTCACTGTCTTCTACAGTTGTTTTTACTTCATAGATAAATGGCCCTAAACCCTAACCTAAGTTATGAGATTCTAGCAATTTCTTTTATAAATTTATTCATAACATTCATATGTCATGTATTCATAACTAGAACTTCAGGGAGATTACATTTAACCAACCAGCTTTGTAAAAAAGAAAATTGATTAAATATCCCGATGCTGCTTCATAAGGACATTAATAAGCATCATAAAACTCTCCCGTTTGGCTTACGATCGACTAATCGAGCCAATATGCTCTCCTTAAAAGTAACCCACGATTTCTAAATCTCCAATGAACCCCCAAAATTATTTATTGTCGTACTTCTCTAAAACCTTTAGTACAACAATAAATAATTTCATTATAATATAAATAAACTCTAAATTATATTCTCCTTTATAAGGAACCTCTCGTTACTTAACAGTCTGTCTGTTTGTGTATATATGGGTAAGGAGGATGGGATAACCGAGCGTTGTTTGCGATGCCATATGTTTCTCGATAAGGGCATTTATAACCACTGATGGATAAGCCCTAAAAGAGCAAAATATCAAGTCGACAATGTGCTAATCGACAAAGAGATCGTAGTTCTATTCGAGATGAGAGGAGCTAATGTGAAGAAAATAGCTATTCAGATAACATAAAATTAGAATCTCTTAGTCAGAGAGTGAAGCGGAGTCCATAATTTTAAAAAATCCAAAAGTAATATCTGTATTACAAATTGAGCAATAGAATAAACAAAATTCTAGAACCCAGAGGTTCTCCTGGTCCATTAACACTGGAATATACATAATATAAACAACTAAGGAAATAAAAGAATATCTGAAGCAACCAAAAGCCTACGAGTCTTTCACAGAAACATGCCAAAAGGAATTGGAAGAAGGAATCAAAATAAAAAGCCTTTGCCCAGCCAAAACTACAATATCAACACTAGATAAATACTTAGTCGTCAGAAACGAAAACAATAAATTAAACAAGCTTCTCTTAAATTGGGTACAGGTGGGAGACATGAATATCTTCTTGAACTACGTTGGGAGTCTGTAACCCATCCGTAGCGCGCCCCCAGGTGGCGGATAGGGGAATGCCCACTAGATATAGAGGGCAGGAGGGAAATAAAATACCTCTCGCGGACCAAACAGACTAGGGGAAGGAACCCCGAATTATAAACCAAATAGGGCGAGTCAGAATATGATGAACCTTAGGGTGCAGGGAGTAGGATCCCCAGTACCGGCGTCTGTCAGGGGCGAGAAAACGGGCTTCGAGACGTTATCAAGCAACCGCTGTGCTACAGTAGTGGCCCACTTGGCTGCTGCCGCATCTAATACTTCAAGTGAAGATAAGCGATCAGAATTGTGGACTTTGATGGGAGAAAAAATTTGTAGTCTTCACAAAGTTGTCAAAAAAAAATAAGACTACCCTCCTGACGGGTAAGGCGTACATGAGGGCGACTCATGCGCTTTACGACGGTATGTGTAGACTCAACGAAAAACATGTAAAGTCAGCTGTTATTCATACTGTCGGTATCCAGACCTTGACGGAAAAGACTCCAGGTCCTCAAAACAACAGTAAAAGGAACAAAAGGAAGAAGAAGAATAAACCAAAATCCAATAATAAAGGGACAATAGAGGACAAAGAACTAAAAAACCAACCTGATGACCAATGGCAAACGGCCAAAAAAAAAAACAAGAGAAAAAATGACAAGGATACAAAAGTAGCCCATGAGAGACGTCCAAGACCTCCTCGTCCCGACGCGTTGATGGTGACGGCAAAAGAAGGCTCGTCGTACGCAGACATACTGCGCAGGATCAAAAATGACCCTGATCTTCAGGACTTACGGGAAAATGTGGAAAAAATAAAAGAATGTGCCTCGGGTAACCTCCTTCTGGTATTAGATCAAAGGCGCAGAACAAGACGGAACAACTGCGCAGTGCGATGGCAGAGAAAGTGCTTGACAAAGCAGAGGTCAGTAGCAAGAGGGACTCAGTAGCAATCGAAATGAAGGATTTAGACGAACTGACTGTGGCAGAAGGTGCACAAAGCAATCCAAAAGCATGTAGAGGGGGTGGAGAAAATTGATATATCCGTTGTTAAATCTATTCGCAAGGCTTATGGAGGCACTCTGACTGCAGTAGTAGTTTTTCCCACGGTTCTAGCAAGAAAAGCCATTGGAAAGGGACACATTCGAGTCGGATGGATAAACAGCCGTGTGAGGGAGACGATTTCCCCCCAAAGATGCTTCCGATGCCTAGGATATGGGCACTTGGGGAGCAACGATGTCTCCTATGTACTGAAGGAGGAAATCTCAAACATACAACTGGTAGCGTTTGATTAATTTTAGTGGAATACCATCATGTCCAATAGCTTGTGTTTTACAGTGGAAAATGGCATCAATGAGGTCTGAGGGTGTGATATAGGAAAAAAAAAAATTTGAGGAGTTAAAAGGAGGACCGCTTGGAGCGTAGCTGGCGGAAAGTATGAAAATATTGTGATTTAGCTTTTCGAATGGCAGTTTGTGTCTGATTCCGAAGGGATTTAAACATAGCGTAGTCGTCCTGAAGTCTAGTCCATCGAAAACGTCTTCGGGCGGCCTCTCGTCTCTTTTGTAGGTTTTTGATTTCTATTGTGATCCAGGGTGCTGGTGGACGTCGGATTAGGATGGTTTTTAGGGGAGCATATGAGTCGAGGATGGATAAGAGATTGGATGTCAACCATGTTGTCGATAGTGTGGGAGGAATATATAGAGTCCCAGTCCAGAGCGTCAATATCATTTTGGATTGAGGAAAATGTTAAGGAATCAAGATTGCGATAGGAAATGGTTTTTGGGATGAATGTTGGAGTTTGGATATTGTAAATCAGGGATATTAAATCGTGATTAGAAAGAAACGTGAATGGTAACTGGGAAGAGGAAATGAGGTTTTTAGGAGAATTAACTATTAGGAGATCAAGCCATGTATTAGATGTAAATGTGTGGTGGGTAGGAGAGAATGGTACCACATGTAGGTTGAGGGAAAAAAAAAGTTTTCAAGATAAAACTTGTCAAAGGAATCGGAGAGGAGATTGGTATTGAAATCTCTAGCAATAATAACATGTGAGTAGAGAGGAACAATGTTGAATAGAGTGGTTTCAAAGTGGGAGTCAAAAGGAACATTGGGAGGGCGGTAAACTACTACAACTAGGATAGTTTGTGAATGCATGGTTATTTCGGCAAAAAGGAATTCAATGTGGGGATGTTCAGAAGAAGGGGATAGGCTTAGGACTTTGGTTCGGAAATTATTATGTACAAATATACATACACCTCCGCCAGTGCGGTTAGTACGATCATGACGTAGCAGATAGTGGTTAGGAAGGGAGACACTGAGGGAAGGAATTGAAGACTTAAGCCATATTTCAGATATTGCAATGATATGATAAAAATTATCAGAGAAGTATTGATGGAATTCGGTAAAGCGAGCAGGGAGGGATTGGGCGTTAACATGACAGACAGTTAGGACGCTAGTCATGACAAGGATGCTGGAAAAGAGAAAGGAAGAAAGAAATAGCGGATTCAGAAGACACTAAGCAATAATATGGTATGAAAAAGTGGAAAGTTAGAAATAAGGGCAGTAAAGAGAAATTAACTAAGAATAATTTAAGTAATAAATGTGAAAAAAGAAACGAACAAGTAATACAGAAGAGTGACGAAGATATAAACGAGAAAAGCAAACATGATGTAATAAGTTGTGCACACATTAAAATGAGTAATAAAGAAAAGAAAATAATCAAAGAACGAAGTGTTTTTCTATTGAGAAATTTGAGTGATGCGATAGACCGATAGGAGAGCCAGATGTCAGAGCCAGGTATGAGGTAACAGGAGTGGATGCTTCAGGTGAAGACCTCAAGATCCTTAGCTACGTTAATAAAAATGACAGGATGGCCATCCTCCCGCCTTCAGCGTACTCTGCCGCCGGAAAACCAAACATACTTCAATTTTCCTGCAGCTTTCTTTTGTCGTGCCATCCAATAGAGATGCCTATTGGTGGGAGTCATCTCCTCGCTGAGATAGATATGGTGGCAGTCATTTTCCTGCCACCCAATATCGCGCGTCGAGAAGTCTCTTCTCACTTTTCTGAGTCGAATCAGCTCGTCCCTCACTGATTGCCTCACAAATTTAGCAATGATGACCGGCGGACGTGGGTCATCTTTTCTAGGTCTTCTCCGTTCCACGGTGTCAATATCTTCGGGAGTGAGCTTTAAACCCAGGCCAGCGCCTATGTTCGTAATTAGAGCTGCCGTGGTTTCTCCTGGGCGAACCGGGATCCCCCGGATCTTGGCCGATCTACAAAGTTGACCTTGCTCTGCCTTATTTAGCCGTGCCTCTAGCTCAGACACTCTTTCCTTAAGAATAGTATTTTCTCTTAACAGGTCTTCTAAGAATTTCGTTTGTGACTCCAAGGAGGTTTCAATTTTCAATAAACGTTCCGAGTTTTCGAAACTAATTTGGCCCTGTTTATCGATCGAGGGATTTTATTTCTTTCATTTCATCTTTTACCTCAGCAATGAAAGTGGTTTTCATCCCCTCGATATCAAGTTTTAGATTTACGAGGGCGCCTAAAATCGTGTTCGTAGTACATTCTTTCATTTGTTTACATTTTGGCTTCCTTCTAGGATTATAATTCCTAAATCAGTCTTCGGTCAGTGACTCAGATATTTTTGTGTGGATAGCATCAGCCACAATGCCGCATACATATTCTAATGTTGAATACGCTGATATGATTTTTGTGTATGGTTTCTGTAACGGTAATGCTTTAGAAGCGGTGCGGGAGTATGCACGCCGATTTCCAAATAGAAGAGTGCCTAATCGACGAGTCTTTTCGTTAACTTTTAATAGACTACGAGAGACTAGGTCATTCTTAATATGTAATGAAGGCAACCAATTCCAGACAGCAATAAGAGCAGATTATCGGAGAAGAAATTGTGTCCAACGCCACTTCGATAACAATCCTGAAACTAGCATCCAAAGAACATCTGCTGCATTAGCAATATCGTGGCAAGCAATATGGCGAACTTTGAAAGGTGATAATCACTACCCATACCATCTTCAAAAAGTTCAGAATTAATTACCTCAAGATTATGTCAAGAGATTGAATTTTAGTAACTGGTTTCTTGACAAAATTCGCGATGATAATTTAATTCCATTAAAAATTATATGGACCGATGAAGCTACCGTAACAAGTGGAGGAATTGTTAATCAAAGAAATTATCATGTATGGGCTCTTGAAAATCGTAGAGCTATTAGAGATAATAGGTTTCAGCATGAATTTGCTATTAACGTTTGGCTTGGAATTTGGAACGGATTACTGGTGGGACCATATTTTTTACCTGAAAGATTGAATGGTATCACATTTACACATTTTTTGGAGAACGACTTTTTTAATTATTTAGATGACATTCCCTTACAGCAGCGGATTGAAATGTGGTTCCAACTCGATGGATGTCCAGCTCATTATAGCAGAGTTGCTCGAGCTTGGCTGGATATAAATTATCCACAGCGATGGATTGGACGTGGAGGAGTAGTACCTTGGCCACCCGGATCACCTGATATGACACCCATGGATTTCTTCGTATGGGGAACCTTGAAGCAGAAAGTTTCTTCGGTGTCAATCAACTCAAGAGAGCAATTAAGAGACCGAATCATAGATGCAGTGCACCAAATATGTTCAGAACAATGTTTAGCTGCAATTTATCAAGTGAGTGCTAGATGTAATGCTTGCTTTGGTGCAAGAGGACAACATTTTGAGCAATATTTACATTAAAAAGAACATAACATAAATATAAATTAAATAAATAAGTATAAAAATGAAAACTTGTTTTGTTTCTTTTTTTGCGATTTTCTCTAAAACTAAGCAAAAACAAGCAAATCTCTAAAGGACTTTTTGTCCTAGTTTTTCGGTCCCCTATAAGTTCCTGAAGTTTTGCCGTTTAAATTCGGGACACCCAGTATATTATTGTGTTAAATAATAATAATAATAAAATATTGATTTGGAAATATGATGAAATAAACACTTTTTGTGTGCTACATTGTTTGAACATATTTAAAAAATACAATTACGCAGTTATAAAATTTAATTAACCCAATATAATAAAAGATTCTAAAAATAATCAAATAAATTAATTTAGACCCATTTAACGCAAACATTTTTATTTATGCATAGCTCCTATAGTCTTTAGCATTGTACTACTCAAAGTTAAGGTTTTTGTTTGGATCCGCCGGCCAGTATCTTAAACCTTGAGATAAATGAAAAACGAATTTCGGGATTTAAGTGAAGAATCCAATCTTAATTAACGAGAGTTAGTGGTTCTGGAAACCACCCATTGCTGGTGCTTGGAACTTCAGTCTGCACCTATGAAGAAGCGGAGACCTAAGGAATAAAAGGTTTATCGGTCTGTTATTTTTGTCACATCTAGTATTTTGTTCATTATAGCCTTGAAGAAGACCTGCAAGGCAGGTTTTTTTTTTTTTTTTTTTTTTTCTGGCCCAAGACTTCCATTGAAGTCCTATGCTGGCCTGGGAGGGAAGGTCAAGATTCATTTCGTAGGTCCGCTACGAAATGAATTTTAACCCACCCAGGTGGGATTCGAACCCCACGACCTTCTGGTTACGAGTGCGCTGAGACCCTCGCCCCAACTCACTCGGCCATTGGGTCTGGTCGAAACGTTGGCACGTGTTGAAGAATTTCTTCTTAGACGTGGTGTTCCTCTTTGACTGGATCCCTGATCATCTTCTTCTCCATTCATCAGAACAGTCAACTATACCTTTATCATTAAGGAATAAAATATTGAGTTAAAATGGGGGATTCCTTTATTTGGAGGGCAATACGATACTGCTATTTTTATAAAAGCAGCTGTGAATTGTTGGTATTATTTTACATGTATAGGGATTAGGTGGTGAGGAAGATATTGATAGATGATGACAGCATTTCCGGCATGGATTCTTCCATATGGGTGGTCTATAGTACAAATTATGTACTGTGATATTGTTTGTCAGTCAAGTTTCTGTAACATTGCTCCATCGATTTCTTGTCATGCAGCAAGAGGAACTAATCATGCTGGTGTGTGTTAAATACCAACTCATTCAAAAGGAGAATGGATAAACGTTTCGTGGGTGACATTAAGGAATTTTTTTTTTTTTTTTTTTTTTTTTTTTTTTGAGATGGTAGAGAAATGGGATACTATTTGTGAAGGATCAAGATTGAGGATCATGAGATCATACGGGTGTTGAAGGTGTTACAGCATAGTTCCTATTTCATAAAGAAATCTCTTCCTACCCAAAATGTAAGATGAGATACAGACGAGGTGGCTAGTTTTGGAGGCTGACTTCCTGTAGCCTGTTAAGTTCCTTTTTTCTAAAGCAGAGTTGTCTGAAACCTCCTACGTAGGTTATTATAAGTTCGGCACCCTTTGTAATTTTATTGTAAAAAGAACAGCAATGGCGGAATATCCTCCCGCCATCTTAAAAATTGTAAGATCCTGGCAGATTTAAAAATAGTGTCCTTAAATGTCCAGTGAAAAGGATAAAACGGGAAGAGATAATGTCTTTACAAAAAATAATAACCCCCTCCCCTACATGAGCTGACGGGTTTAAGTTTCTGGAAATAACACTTCCCTGAGTTCCTTAATCAATCATCGAAGTCACAAGCAATGTGATGACAATTTGACAACAGCGTAATTGTACTAAATATCTACTGGTGGGTCATGGCACTTACATATTAATACCAGATATACTATATTGTTTAATACTATCATATTGATATTTAACTATTGGGACAAACTTCCTTAAATTATAAGATTATAACCACAAAATATTGTATTGTTAAACCTGTTCTTGCTCCTGCTGTATTGCATAATTGGTAACTGGTTGTGTGACTACAGGTTTCTCAGAATTTTTTTTCTCCTTTGTTGATTCAGCAATTTCATTACCTCGTGTTTCTATTCCTGAACACAAAAAAATAAATTATATAATAATCCGTATGCTTTATATCTATACAGTTATTAATAAGCCTATTACCACACTTGTGTGTGCGTGTGTGTGTGCGTGCGTGTGTGCGTGTGTGTGCGTGCGTGCGTGTTCGTGTGCGTGTAAGCATACATGTACAAATAGCATGAGCAGGAATTCAAAAAGAAATTTTTACAGTTAAAAGCAGGGATGTAGATAATGTGAAATGTGCTTAGTTAAAAAATATAAAAATGAAAAACAGAAATTCTGTGCGGATTGGGAATTGAATATTCTCATATCCAGGCGGAGAAGCTGTCCTGAAAGTCAAGGAATATCTAGTTCAGAATAGAATAGAAGCAAATAAGGGCACAGATTTTCACAAAGGCAACATATAGTTATATATCCTATATATTGTTTGACGAAACCGTACTACCAAAATAAAGAAGGGGAGAGGGTGAGTTTGATTATGTGAATAAGCGTGAGAAAAAGAGAAGGGAAATACAAAGTTAGATTATAACGGTATAAAATGTTAAAACCAAGAGAAATAATGAGTGTAAACATTTATTTTAAACAAAATGATAATTTTGAAGAGAAAAGATTTGCCCAGTCGGGATTCGAACCCGAGTCCCCACTTCGAATCCCGACTGGGCAAATCTTTTCTCTTCAAAATAAAAAATGATAATTTTGATTCCTTGAAAACCCGATTCTTAATGAACACGACTAGGGTTGAAATAAGATTTATAAAGAAACATTGAAGCCTTTTCTTTTAACACAATTAGTCAGTATACAACCTGTATCCAATTCTTTCAACCATTAAAAAATAGTTTTGAGCCGTCTACGCGTTTCAGGAAAGGCAACTAATAATGTAAACATTTTAAGCTTAATTATTGATCATATAAATTATGTAATGCCGGGAACATATACGGACTTATTTGAAAAAATAAATTAGTAAACAAAAATTTTATTATCATAATGTATTTTATGTTTGGACTCGGCAGAATTCTCCACAATCACCTGATATAAATATTATAAAAAAATTATAGCACATTCACGATCAAATATCAGAAAACGTCAGAAGACCAGACACATTTTTGTTCAAGAATGATTATTTCAATTGACTGTCTACCTTCTTCTTGCGCAACCAATTTCGCTGTATGTTTTTTCGAACCCAGCTAATCATCCAACCTAGTACCCAAATACACTGCGGAGTCTGTTTGTGGTATCCTCTTGTTAAAAATAATTTTAATCCGGTCGTTTAGTTGATCTGGTACTTTACAAGGGGACGTTTTGACTTGTAACTCATAGATTTGAATGCCGATTTTTGTGTTGGTAGTAGAAACCTATAATAGTGCAAAAATGAGCATTGGGAACCGAGAAAATAAATAAAATATGAAATAACGTATTATTTTTTTTTTTTCAGATCTCATTCGAGATAGGGAAATGATTCTTTCACGTAAAATTCTAGTATTGTATTCTATTTGAAATAAAAATAATTTTATCATGCTCAAGACACAACCCGGCTTTAGGGTGCTCAAAAAAAAAAAAAAAAAAAAAAAGACAAAATTCCAATGAAATCCGCAGTAAGTGGACAAAAACTGATGAGAATAAATTCCGAGGTCAACTATAACTTGAGATATCTCAATTAGGAGAAATCCTGATACCTTCAGATTGGGCTAAACAATGCAGTTTTACGGCTTATAAATGCCCTTACAATTAGGATTTAATCGGTGGCAAAATATGTGAGATAGGGCAAATTATTTACTATTTTCAAAAATTAACTGCCTCTTTTTATCCTTCTAAAATCCTACTAAATTTTAGGGGTAAAAAAATTTAATTTTTGATTTCGACGAACTTTGGTTTCTAAATGTTTTTTTGAGATGAGGAATCTGAAAATGATATCTGTTTTTAGTTTTCCTCACATATATTATATAAATAAAACGTTTAAAAACGTTCTATTTCTATTATTATTTTAATTTTTGCACATTAAATTTAAAATAAGACCGTTTTTAAAAAATATAGGTTAGGGGAGTTTTTTTTTAAACCAAAACCTGATATTATTTTTAGAATATTCATCAATCTAAGGGTTTTAATGCTATTAAAAAATAAATAAAAATATAGGTGAGGAAAATGTTTTAACTCAAAACTGATATCATTTTCAGATTCCTCATCTCAAAAAACATTTTTGATTTCGACAAAATTTGATTACATTTTGTCGAAATCAAAAATTAAATTTAAAAAAACGTAAATAATTTGCCCTATCTCACATATTTCGCTACCGATTTAAACCAATATTTAAGGGCATCTATAAGCCGTAAAACTGCATAGTTTAGCCTAAATCCGGAGGCCGCATGATTTCTTCTTATTGAGATATCTCAAGATATAGTTGACCTCGGAATTTTTTATTCCATCAGTTTTTGTCCACTTAAATCTGCAGTAAACCCAATGTTATATGCATGGATAAAAAGAAGAATGTACGCTGATTCTTGTGATGCTATTACTATTGTAATCGGTTGAACACAGCAGTTGTTATGGCCGTTAAATGTTGTTGGTGAAATCTCAAATTCAAAATGTTAACGTCCTCGAAAGTGGTGAAAAATAAATATTTGTTGATTTTGATAAAATTTCTCTTGTAAGGGTGTTTTCGTGCGATAAATCGAGATTTTAGGTCAGTTTTTCATGAAGAAATTTTTCCACTGAATTTTTTTTTTTTTTGTACCCTAAAGCCGGGTCGTTTCTTGAGCATAACAAAAGTATTTGGTAGGCCCCTAATACCTAAACAAAAATCGGAATTCAAATCTGTGTGTTACAAGTCCAAAACATCCTCTTGTTAGTTTTATGTGCATTAACTTCAAGCTGGTTGTCTTATATGCAGGTTTGTAGCAGCTCTAGAGCTGTATTAAGAAATTGTAGCAATGTTTACTAATCTAATAGCTCTCCGAGGATGATGCCTTATAAATAATGTTTATTTTACTATTTTGTCGTTGCGTTTAAATTATGAATATTTGCATGTGTTGTGATAGCAACCAACTTGTTATGTGAGATATAATGCTAATGTGATTGCAACCATGTCGTTGTTATCTATTCTTAAAAATAAAATGTATGCTTACTAATGCATTAATATGAACATTTTAGTTTTGCCGAAACCTTCTGGTTAGTTTATACATTATCATCCATCATTCTCGACAACTGGTGACTCCGACGTGACCTAAACATCATAGAAACAGAGATAAAGGCCGGTCCAAATGAGTGAATGCCGCTGCTATAGTGTCATCAACATCAACTAGCGACACCATTCTCGAGAAGCTGAAGAGCCTCCAAGAATTGACCGAGCTCCGAATAGGGTGTAGATCGCAAGAGCGAAACCGCACACGATCTATGTCCAGAAATAGATCTGACCCCCAGGGTGTTGATATATATTTCTACCACAAACGATCTGGACCAAAGGCAAAGAAAAGTGTCAAACTGTGTGGTTGAGAACCCTCACGTCTCGAAAAAAAAAAAAATGACCGAATGGCTTCAAGGTGGCTGCTAGTAGCCCAGATCATCAAGTCATCTATATTTTAAATATGACTTTTATATTATTTGAACAACAAGAATGGTTTCAAACTTTTCAATTAAATCACATCAATATGCAGAACAAAACTGAACTCAATACGGCATCTTATGAAATACCTCTTCTTGTCTGTTTGTGAGGAGAAACCGCGGTTTTTTATTTGTCTTGTCTTTGGGCGAGGAAAGAACAGATGCAAATAAACATGTCCGCTACAGCCATTTTATTTAATTTATGAAAGAGCAATACCCTTCCGCCTTTATCAAAGGCGGCCTTCAGGTCTACAAAGATTGCCACCGTGCTCTGCTTTCGATGGAAATCGTTTTTGATTTCAAGCGACAGGTTAGCCACTTGCTCCACAGTATTCAGGCGTTTTCTAAATCTAGCCTTTTTATCAGAAATAGCTGGTTGCATTTCCAAGAAAATCTGAAGTCCTCTTAACAATAATATCTCAAACAATTTGAAGAACATACCAGTAAGAGCAATTAGCCTATAGTGTTCTAGTTTGTTCGGGCTCCATTCCATTTTAGGAATGGGTATTATTACAGTTTTTTGCCAAGCCTTTGGTACACGGTGTTTCCAAATCTTGTTCATATACAACAGTGTCTTTT
Source organism: Euschistus heros (assembly GCA_003667255.2). Lineage (NCBI taxonomy): Eukaryota > Metazoa > Arthropoda > Insecta > Hemiptera > Pentatomidae > Euschistus > Euschistus heros. Next base: position 2,379,780 of record RCWM02000012.1, read on the forward strand.
GTTACAAATTCTAGATACTTTATAAATTCAGAAATTATTGCATTTGTCCCAGCGCTTTTCTTTGTAGACATCTTTCAATAGCTGAATCAACTCAGTTAGAGTGAAAGGATCAATTGTAGCAATAAAAAGTAAATTCTCCGTTCGTTGAGAAAGGTTGTAGCTGGTTTAAAATTTAATCTGCAGCCTTTAGGCTCGGTATGGCAGCTGCTGACTTTTTATTAACTAGAACAAAAGAGTTAAAGTCCGACGTAATAGTTCTTCCCGATTCTGTAATAAACTGAACCTTTTCACAGGTTTAGTGCGCTGAATTATTCTCGAATGAAAGCGGCGAGCTTGCACTCCATCTTTCCTGAAATCGAGTTTTTCCAAGAATTGTCAGTATGAATTTCTTTTAGCCATTACTATTCCTTTTCTGAGAAGGACTCCTGCGGTTTTAAGATTTATTTTATCCTGTATTTTATTGTTGTTTCTATCCTCTTTCAATCGCTGCAAAAGTGTATTCCAAAATAGCGAATATTTCTTAACACAATCTCTAGGGATGGCATCTCCCCATAATTATACCCAGATTACCAACACTACCTCGGTATGAAAGAAGAGTTGGGCTGTTATTTTCTTTCCTGATTATTCCTACTGGATTCTCAAAATACTTTCCAAACGGCAAATATTTGGTTGTGATCCCATCTAGTAGAGGAATTATTCAGGTCACCGTAAAAAATGTATGAGTCCCCCATTGAATTTCTAATCAAGACAGATATAAAACTCCAGATTAAAACTTTTATTTATTTCTTTTTTGGCTATTGTTTTCTTTACTTTTTTTAATACAATGTCCATTTAATATTTAACAACGATTTCATATTTACTGAATAAAAATACAATTTAAAATTGAAGTACAATTTACAAAAGTATGAGGTGTGTTTCCATTGCCATATTGAAAATCATCCAAAAATTAGATGATATTCTAGATAGAATTGCTACCGCTAGAATGCGTGCCAGTAAGACAGTAACTGGTTACCGAAATGTAGTTGTTAAAAAGAGCAAGCCAACTCTCCGATAGTAATAACCAGCCAGAAAACAAATTAATAAATGTTTTACAATTTATTATTTTTATAAAAAGTTTATAAATGAAATTAACAGAAATTTATAATAGATTTACAATAGCCAGAACCTTGGAAAGTAAAAAAAAAAATGTGAAGAGGTGTGAGATTGACATAATTGAAAACTAATAAGTAATGAGGAAATAATATTATGTTGTTAATAGTAAAAACCATAAGGGATCGTTAATAACGGTGACTGGATGAGCCATATATGATCATAAAATTTCTAATTGAATTTTCAAAGTGATAAAGAATGACAAATGAGTATTTTCTACTTGATTTTAGAAAAACCCGGACGGTAGTCAACAGCGGTGACGCACTTTAAAATACTGGGAAATATAAAGTATGCACTCTCCACTTAAGGTAGGTGGGAAGGTGGGGGAGGGTAAAAGCAAATTCCCCTCCAAAAGGTCAGAAACCATCATTGCAAAGATAGAAGTTGGTGATTTGGGTATTTCGCAGTGGACCAGGGGCTTTGGAATCTTATACCGATTTCGGTTATTCCCTGAGAGGCCTCAGTGATTTTTTTCCGAGATTATACAGCTATAACTCATGTTAGGTTTACATTCTTGAGTTATTACTTCAAGGGCGCTTCTCATTATGCTGCGAGCGGGCCCAGATTTAGGTTCCAGCCGCTAAAGGTGGATCATTTTTTGCCGCTCCTCCTTCCTTTTCCCGACAACACCAAAAAATTAAGAATTGATTGAGTTGGGAGGGGGGTTCTTCCCCACAGGAATAAAGCCATGAAGGCCCATTTCCGAAAATAAATATAGAAACTTTCTTGCTTGTTTTGGTAGAGACAAATGCAGTTTTATTTAACAACAGGCGTTCGATTTTTTTTTTCAAGTGTTCTGTTAAAATACCCCTTCTGTATTTCGATCCTGTTTTACTTCTGATTTAGGTACATAACGGAATACAATAGCCAGCTGTTCAGTGTGAGAGCAATCAGGCGTCGAATCCATTATGAAAGAATAGTATAGATTTTTTTTTCACTTCGTCAACTATAGTTCCAAGCACATGGTTTCTAATAATTTCAATGAAATCGTCACATATTTACAGACAGGTATCAGGTTTTGCCCTGGACCCTTTTTATCGTAGTTTCTTATGAGCTGGACGAAGAAGGGATCATTTTCACTCATCAACTCGACACCTCAGGTACAAATCATTTGAAGGGGATCCAGACTTCTCATTGTCTCTCCTAAAGGGTATACCTCAAATATTCAAAACTTTTATGACAAAAACTAATAGGGTGTATAAAAAAAAAAAAATGACCGTTTCTTAAATAAATATTTTTATTATCATTTCTTTGATATAAAGTACAGTTAATACTCAAAGTATAGTTATTTACCGTCATTACCCATCAGCTAGCCAATTGCTCGATGGGCGACCACGCTGATACCATTCCTTGGGATGGTTGTCAAAGAACTCTTGGACAGCATTTTCAACTTCCGCAAAATTATCAATTTTTTTCCCTTGAAGAAAATGGGCCATGGATCGAAACAAGTAGTAATCCGAAGGTGCGAGGTCTGGACTATATGGTGGATGAGGCAGGAGTTCAAACCCATGAAGTTCTGTAAATTTTTCTGCTGATTGTTGAGGAATAAGTTCATGAGGGACCAGTCTACAGGTCTTTTTCACCTTCCCCATGGAGAGAAGATGGCGACTAACAGTATCTTTCGACACACCACACTCTCTGGCAAGTTCGCGAGTACTTGTAGACGGATTTGACTCAACAGCTTACTTCAGAACCTCATCAATATCCATTAATGGCCGCCCGGAGCCCTTCTTCCTTTCCAACGTCGTATCTCCACTTCTAAATTTTTCAAACCAACGCCACGCAGTGCGCTCATCAAGGACACCTTCCCCTTCGTATTTAATAATTTCACGAGTTGCTTCAGCGGCTGTAAATTTTTTTTTTCCAGTAATGTCTTAAAATTACGAGAATTTAGTAGGACACTGTCATGTTTCTTCTTTGAAATAAATAACTGAACTGAGGCTTTTTTTTAGAAAGAGTACAGAGTACAGAGTACTCTTTGTTGATTTTAAAGCCGCTTACGATAGTGTAACTCGGCCAGAGCTCTATCAGGCCCTGTTAGAAATTAACGTTCCAGTCAAGCTGGTACGGCTTGTGAAAATGACGATGTCGGGCTCGAGGTGTGCAGTACGAGTAGGAAGTGAATACTCAGATAATTTTGACACAAACTGCGGAGTGAGGCAGGGGGATGCTCTTACCTGTATTCTCTTTAACTTTGTTGTAGAGAAAGCGGTACGTATGACCGGAATCCAACCTCACGCAACCCTTTTTAACGGTACAGTTCATCTTCTGGGATACGCCGACGACTTTGATATTGCTGCTAGAACGGAACGTGTACTGAGAGAGGCGTTCTTGGCCATAGAAGATGTAGCAAAGAAACTTGGGCTACACATTAATGAAGCTAAGACCAAGTACATGAGAGTTGGAGGAGATGGACCAGGGATTGGTCCATTTGTGGCTGGACCATATAGTTTTGAAAATATAAGCAGCTTTATCTACCTCGGGCCTGAGATCAACTCTGGAAACGACATCTCTCGAGAAATCAACAGAAGGATAGCAACACCGAGACGGTGCTACTTTGGCCTTGCGAAGCATTTTAGAAGCAGGTTCCTGTCTAACAGGACCAAGATCACCCTCTACAAAACCTTGGTCCGTCCTGTTTTAACTTATGGATCAGAAGCATGGGCCTTTAAAAAACAGGATGAAAATAGGCTTCTGATCTTTGAAAGATCAATTTAGAGAAAGATTTTTGGTCCTGCTAAAGAGGGTGGAATTTGGAGAAGAAGAAGAAATGTCGAACTGGCTAGCCTGTATGGGGATATAGACTTGGTAAAGTTTATTAAGATAGGACGACTTCGATGGGCCGGGCACGTCGCACGCATGGATGACTCGGCGATACCCAGGAGGATACTGTCCGGAAGGTTGCATGGGCGAAGAAAAGTTGGCAGGCCAAATGTGAGATGGGAGGATTCGGTGACATTGGACGCACGGACTTTGCTGGGAGTCCGGAACCGGAGAGCTGCTGCAGCTGAACGGATTGACTGACGAAAGCTTTTGGAGGAGGCCCAGACTCGGTGACGGGATGTAGAGCCACCGATGTATGTATGTATGAGGCTTTTTTTTTTTTAAGAAGTCCAGTGTTAGTAAACAAGCTTAGAGAATGCTCTAAAATGATTATTAAGTATTGCTAAATAATAAATAGCTTTAAGATATTTACAGACTTTTGAACTCTGGAATTTGATAAAACGGTCATTTATTTTTTGTATACGCCCTATTATTACTGACAGTACATTTCAGGCTGAGGTCTCAAAGTAGTGGCAAAGAAATTAACTTTATTTTCTTCCTCCTTTAGTCTGCCGCCCCGTTCAGAGTGCCGCCATGGGTAAATGCCCAGTCTGCCCATGCGTAAATCCAGGCCTGGCTGCCAGGGGTGGATGAAAAGGAGAAAGAGGCACAACTAGTTATGCTTTGGGGGCCCCATTTCGTGTAGATGCAATTAACCCTCCAGTAGTCGCAACCGATCTGACAGATCACCTGAGGTATTTTTTGCGCAGTATTCCGTGTAGGATTTTTATAATGAGATAAGCAACTCAGTACCTTTCAACTAACATTCCTCGAATGCATTAGTGACGTCAAATCCTCAATATTCTCTCTAGATTTTTAGTTATTTAGTTTCTATTCCGCTGTTACCGGGACAAGATCTATTAGGCTCCTTGCGACTATTGACGCGACATATTTTATTCTATCACTATTACATTACGAATCGTAAGCGCTCCTTCGATTTAGAAAACCCAGACGATATTGAAATGATTTGTAAAATCATTCTATGCAATAGTGATGATAGTGATGAGAATAATAGTGATGTAGAAAATTTTGATGAAAGTGAGACAAATTCTGAAAGTGAAACAGACGTTGTTGAAGAATGAATTGAGCATTCAGATACTGAACACAAGTGATGAGGAATGCATTACCAATAATTCATTTATAAGTGAGAGTTTGTTTATGTTTCATATCTTTTAGAAAAGAATTGCTCCCCCTGAAGCAAGTCATGAAGGACGCGGCTCTATAAGACGACGTTGTGAATTATGAGAAAACTGAAGGCTGACTGAATAGTTTTGTGAACAATGTAAAATGCATTTATGTTTAGAACATTCAAAAATTGCCTGTCAAAGCTGTTTAAATAAAAATAGTGAAGTAAATAATAGTTAAAACGTTGTGGTAACAGAAAAATAGTTTTATTTATTTTTGGTTTGCCTCTACTCTTCAGGGTCATCGGCAGTTCATCTTCGATTTAATAAAAATAGTTAAAAGTTGCTATAATAGATAACTAATATTTGTATTACTTATTTTATTAATAAGTATTATTATGTGCATTCCTTTAAAAATCAAGTTAAGTAAATGAGAAAAATAAAAATGATGAAATCATTAGTAAAACGATTAAATTTCAAGAGGTGATCTGTCAGATCATTGCTACTATTTGTGTTAGTCCTATGGTTGGGACTACTGGAGGGTTAAGATTGAGCATAAGTTTATGTTTGTATAATTTTGAATCATTCGAAAAAAATATAAGGGAGCAGCATTTCTATTGCTCCTTGTTTACAGGAAAAAAAAAGAAATTTTAATAAAAAAAAAGTGATGAGTGATTACTGACAACTGTCTATATGGCTTTAATAAGTAAATGCAGTATGAACATTATAAAATAAAACTGATACCAAAAAATAAATTAAACAAAAAATGTTTTCTAAACTGTTTAGTAAGTTTAAGAAACATTAAGATATTCTTCTTAACTTAAAAAAATATTTAATTGTAATAAGTATTAAATGTATAAATCTTCCTGTCTAAGTGGGACAAGACAACTGAAATTGTAACTCATTACAGTCTCAATTTTCAATAAAATCAGATTTAATTTATAAAATTAAAGCATCTAAATATTATGAGAAAAGTTGTAAACCTAAAGTGAAAAGCCTCAATTTTATAAAATTTTTGTCAGAAAGTATGGTTGTGGCATGTCCTTCTCTGTTCTCTATGTTATACTTGGGTTAAATACGGAGTTGTTGTTGAACCTTCAAAATGTGTGTGCGTCGGCAGTGTGCCGTGTGTTTCTTTTTTCCCTGAGTCAGAAAAACTGACAGGTTATGGGCCCAGATCATTGCCCAGTTAATTATTAGTGTAGGTGTTATTGGTAATTATGGTTATTGGTGTAGAGTGAATAGTGTCAAGATTGAAATTTGGGAATTTAAAGTATTAAAATCACTAGTAGAAAATGGCCGTCAACAATTCTACAGTTTTCCCGCAGCTTAATGATTCAAATTTCGAAACTTGGAAGTTTTGTCTTATCTCATTGCTGGATGAGAAGGAAGTTAAAGAAACTATTGAAGATGGATGGGCATCGGAGACCAATGAGGCCAAGAGAAAAGACAAGAAGGCGATGAATATAATCATCAGTTGTGTTACCGATCGCCATATTGACTATATTAGTAGCGCGAATTAGCCAAGGAAATGATGAAATCGCTTACTAATGTTTTTGAGAGGAAGAGTACCATCTCGAAACTTCTTGCCAGGAAGAAATTGCTTACTTTGAAATATACGACAAGTTTGCAGGAGCATTTCAATAAATTTGACGTCATAGTCAGAGACATTGAATCCATGGGATCCAGGATGGAGGAAGATGATCGAGCCTGTCATCTTTTGTTAAGTCTCCCACATAAATTTGAACAAATCTTTACCGTGCTTGAAGCGATGGATTATGACCGTACTTTGGATTTTGTAAAGTCAAGACTTTTAGACGCTGAACTCAAGATGGACATGCAAGATGGCGTTCCAGATGAAGCGTCATTCAGCATGAGGCCAAACAATGGACAATTTTCTAGAAAGTGTTTTGAATGTGGAGACCCTGGACACCTAATAGCTAAGTGCCCAAAACTGAAATTTAAAAATAATGTAAATTATGATAAAGCAAATATTGATAGATTTGGTAGAAGAGAAAAGAACAGACCTGCACTACAGGGACCAAAGGATAGTCACAAAAAGCTCTCAAGGGAAGGGTATACATGTGATAAGGAAGATATAACATATGTTGCTGTGAACAACAGTAAATGCGCAATGTCTTCAGGCCAAAATATGAAAAATAGAGAAATTAAATTTATTTTGGACTCTGGCAGTACAGACCATTTGGGCGTATTGGCATGAAACAATTCATGTCTGATGTTATAGAACTGAAAAACCCTATCAGGATTAATGAGGATGTACTTATTGCAAAGGAAGCAGGTATTCTCCGTTTGCTCAACAATGGAGTAAAAATTAAACTTGAGGCATTCATTGTTCCTGAATTAACTATGAATTTATTATCAGTGAAGAAGATTGTGGATTCAGGGAAAGAAGTTATCTTCAAAAAAGATAAGGCCTTGATTGTCTACAATGAAAATGTTATTAAAGGACAGCTCAGTGGAAAGTTATATGTAATGAACTTATATATCAACGAAGAGTGTCATATCACATATTCCAATCCAGACTTGTGGCACAAAAGATTAGGCCATTTAAACCGTAAAAGTTTACAGCAAATGGGTTTGCCTTTTTCGAATGATGTCTGTGGTGCATGCAGACAAGGTAAGGCTGATAGGCAACCATTAAGGCCTTGTGTGGAACACAAATCAAGAAGAATTGGAGAATTCATCCACACTGATATAAGTGGGCCAGTTTCTCTAGGTACACTTAATGGAGAAAAATACTTTCAAGTTATTGTCGATGGTTTTTCTCATTTCTGTGTAGTATATTTACTATCAACTAAGGATGAAGCAGCTTATAATTTAATGAATTACATTAAAGAATTGGAAAACAAATTTGGATGAGTCAACCGGATAAGGTGTGATAGTGGAGGTGAATTTAATAGCAGGCACTTTAGGAGATTTGCCAAGAAAAGGGCATACGGATCGAATATACTGCGCCATATTCTCCTCAAATGAATGGTCTTAGTGAAAGGATGAATGGGACCTTAATAAATAAAGTCAGAACTATGTTCGTAGACACAGAATTGCCGAAGTTTCTGTGGGGTGAAGCTGTGAGAACAGCTGTTTATCAACTTAATAGGTCCCCTACTACAGTGTTAAAGGGGAGAATCCCAGCAGATCTTTATTATCGAAAATTTGGTTTAGAAAAATTAAAAGTTTTTGGAGCAAAGGCCTGTGCACTGCAATTACCTAAGAAGGGAAAACTAGAGCCTCGTGCTAAGCCATTTATTTTTGTGGGCTACACTCCTAATGACTACCGTCTTTGGGATCCAGAAAACAACAATATTCAGACCTCAAGAGATGTCACTTTTGATGAGAGAAACATCAAGTTTCAAAATGAAAAAGAAGAAGAACTCTTAACTGAAATTATTGAAGAAGAAGATGAAATATCCAGAGAAAATGAAGAGTTTCCTGTTCAAGACTTAGAGAGTGACAGTGATGCAGATCCATTTTCTGGATTTGAAGATGAAGAGAGAGAAGTAAGTACAATTTAAGACCAAAAAGAAGTACGAAGAAGCCTGATAAATATAAAGACTATGATCTTTATCAAGCCAACGTTATGACTCCCCATTCTGTTGAAAATAAAATGTATGAAGCATTTTGTTATATGGGGAAGTTAGACCATTTGGAAGATGGAACAATCTAAAACACATTATCAGAAACAATACCGATAAACTATGAAGAAGCAATAGATAAAGGATGGTCAGAAGCTATGAAAGAAGATTTAAACTCTTTAAAGCAAAACAACACTTGGGAGATTGTCGAAGCTCCACCTAATAAAGAGCTAGTTGATAGTAAATGGGTTTTCTGTGAGAAGGAAATTGATGGAAAAGGAAAAAGAAAAGCTAGGCTTGTTGCACGTGGTTTTCGGCAAATTACACAAGCTGAAGATGTCTATTCTCCAGTCGCTAAAATGACTACTATTCGAGCTTTACTTGCCATCGCAATCGAGGAGGATCTTCAGATCACCCAGAAGGATGTGAAATCAGTTTTTCTGCATGGGATTTGGAACAACCTGTATAAATGGAAATTACTAAAGGACTGGACATAAAACAAGATTCAGATAATTTGTTAGTATGTAAGCTAAAAAAGGCATTGTATGGTTTAAAGGAATCAGCAAAGAGTTGGTATATGACCTTTAATAATTATTTAATGTCAATTGGTTTTATGAAATCTAAATTAGATCCATGGTTGTATATAAAATGGAACATTTATTTGATTTTGCATGTAGATGATATTTTAATTTTAAGTAGAAATAAAGAGTCACAAATTGACTTAACAAATAAATTAATAGCTAATTTTAAAATGAAGTTGATCTCTGAAAAGAATTCTTTTAAGTTTTTAGGTCTGGAAATTGAAATAAATGATAATTGTATAGCAGTAACTCAGAAAGATCTCATTAACAAAATTCTTAATAGATTTAACATGCAAGATTGTAAGGTTTCTAAAATTCCGATGCAACCCGGTTTAAAATTAGACTCTGTGAATAAATGTGATTCATCTCTTCCTTATAAGGAACTGTTAGGTGCCCTATGTATTTAATGTTAGGCTCGAGACCTGATCTTTGTTTTTCTGTCATGTACTATAGCCAATTCCAAAACATGTACTCCAGAATGCATTGGAAGCATTTGAAGGGGGTAAGGGGGTTCTAAGGTATACTCAAAATTTAAAAATTCAAAAACTAATTATTTTGTTGAAGGGTTTGTTGATGCTGACTTTGCCAATAGTACAACTGACAGAAAAAGTATATCTGGATATGTTATTAAGATAAATGACAATAATATTATTTGGAAAAGTAAGAAACAATTAACTGTTTCAATGTCTAGTTGTGAATCAGAATATTTTGCTGCTAGTATGTGTTTAACAGAAGTCAAATTTTTAGTTCAATTAATGGATGAACTAATTGGTAAAATTCACCTTCCAGTAACACTTTATGAGGACAACCAGTCCGCAATTAAGATAGCCAATACATTGGAATCTAAAAGAACAAAACATAATGATGTTAAGTACCATTTTATTTGAGATGAAATTCAGAAAAGAGTTGTAAAAATTGTATATGTTCCTAGTAATGAGCAGTTGGCTCATATATTAACTAAAAGTTGAGAGCTATGTAAAATCGTTAAATTTAGAGATCTTTTAGTTTATATTATAGATTCTTAATTCATTTTTTTTTTAATGTATACTTGTAAAAATATGTATTTGTATTGAGGCAATTTCAACTATAATGATAGAAAATAACTTGAAATTGAAGGGGAGTGTCAGAAAGTGTGGTTGTGGCATGCCCTGCTCTGCCCTCTATGTTATACTTAGGTTAAATACGGAGTTGCTGTTGAACCTTCAATGTGTGTGCGTCGGCAGTGTGCCGTGTGTGTTTCTTTTTTCTCTGAGTCAGAAAAACTGACAATTTTATAGTAAAAGAGCTAAATAAAGTTGCTATGCTTGAAGGAGAGGGAAAAAATAAGAACAGTTTTCACCACATGCATGCAGAATCACAGTTTGAAACCATTTTTAACGGTTAATATAATAGTAATATTATAATACATTATTTTTTTAATTATAATTATCATCATACACCTTCTGAACATTACCCTAAAATTTATTGTGAACCAATTCTGAGAATCATTTAATATGAATAATTTAATTGGCATGGTTTGTGATACATACATTCATTATACAATAAATTTAGTTAAACATATGTGAAGAACTTTTCCCGCATTTATTTTGTATTTAAAATTATTGAAAATCATTTAATTAGTAACCAACACCATAGTAATCTAAGCCATACTTGTTATTCATAAATTACTATTGAGAAAAGAACCTTACACCAAATATTATAAAGAAACTCTAACCTGATAAAGATGAAGGTGTAAAATGAGGGTTTCTTTCAGTTATTGGCTTAATCACTGCTCTATTTGAACTGAGCATAGCTGGAGCACTTGACATTAGATCCCATTGTCTTAGCTTTTCTCTATCAATTTCAAATGAACTGTTTGTTCCATCTGCAACCTCTCTTATTATCACAGTTTCAGAGTTATTATTTATCATATTATCATCCAAAGTGATATTCCTGTTCAATCCAAGTTTTCTAAAATTGCTTTGAGTCATATCAGGTTTAGTTTTTTTATCATTTTTAAAAAAATCAATATTAATAATAGTTGGATTATCTTTGGCCAATGTATAACTATTTTCATCTTGGTTACAAGGAGGCATGTTATCATAGGTTCCTTTAGTATTATTATTAGAGGGCATCATTGCTGTTTGCGTACCATCTTTTCTATCCAAATCTTCTAATGAACGTGTGTGTCTAATACTAACTTTTCTTAAACTCTCTCTCCATAAAGAATCTTCTTCCCATATATCTGGTGTAGTTGAAGATTTACTGCGCAATCTGTAGTCAATTTCTTTGCATTTCCATTTGTTCTTCAAGCAAGCCTTTTGTGATTGAGTTTTTATTAGTCTTACAATAGAATTTTTCTGAAAAAGGTGTGTTTCTTGATTACTGATTAAACATTCATGGTCGTTTAAAAGTCCTTCCAAAGATCTTGACCTATGTGGTGTTAGTATATCACTAGTTTCTCTATTTTGCGACTGGGGAAATATTTTGATGATATGATTTCTATCGCAGATGTTTTCAAAAGAACTGGGAGTTTTTGAACGGGATTTCATGGGTAAATGTTTGTCAGATTCTTCCAATTTGTTACAATCTATTATGCAATAACCATCTTTATAAATTTCATTTGTAGAATGTTTATTATTCAGCAAGCCACAGTCATTCGCTGAATGGTAACATAGGTTTTTTTCATTGGGAAAGGTAGCTGGCACATTTTCATTAACATCATTCATCAATGGTTCTTTCCATTTACATTTTTCATAATCATTGAAATTTTTTGTATCAATTTTAAGTAAGTCTGAATAGTAATAAGGGGCATTGTTATGTTCAGAATTAGGATTAGAAAATGCATTCACAATGTTGAATGTAGAAGAATATTTGTCTTTATTTGATTCATCAATTAAGGTACTGTCTTTCACTAAAATTTTTCTACAATCATGCATTTCAGAGTCTGGTATCCTCAAATTTTCATACTGATTTGCTAAAGAAAACTTATTTCCATCATTTTTCTGGGTCGACTCTGCAAAGTTGCTGCTGTACATAGATTCTGTTTGATTTAATCTGTTTTCCTTTAACCTAAAATCATTTAAACTCTCACTATCAATAATATCAACAGATACATCATCTCTGCTGGTAGAAAATAAATTATTATATTTTTTATCTTTATCTTTATAAGTTTTTAAACTATAAATATTACTTTGTTCAATGCTTTCATCTTCTCCATAAATACCTTTAATTTTTGCATTTTCAGGATCTTCCACTATTTCTACTTCAGGAGAGGGCATAATAAAATTAAAATCTTGCAAACTATTCAGAATATCAGCAGATAAAGGGCGCCTCTTCAACCTCTGTTCTCTTTTCTCATAATCAACAGATTCTTCTGAACTAGCTTCATACAAATTAGCATTTGAATTCCTTATGATTTTTTTTAATTTATAAGCTGATCTCATTTCTTTCACTGCTGATTCATTAAAAATTTCATTTGAGTAGTTATTTGTAGTTTCATTTCTTAATTTTACAAAATGAGTATTATCTTTATTGATTATTGTAGAATCCATTGATGTATCTAAATCATCTAAGGGAGGTGAGCTAGCCGGAATTGGAGGTGGTGAAACAAGATCACTATCTGATGAATCTGGGTGCTCTGAATTAATAGCTATGATGGTTCTGTCTCCCAAACTCCCACCAAGGTAGTAAGATGCTGGTCTGAATGTATCAGAGAGACTAAAACGTGGGTGTCTTGGAGCATCCAATGAATCTAGATCTTTGGATGCTTCATCATCAGCATCTGAGCTATCTGACCTTCCTGAACCTTGATTTAACGATGGTGTTGTAGTATTTAATATATCTGGTAATGACGGTCTTGAAGATGCAGCATTTTGATGGATATTGTCTTTTGAACTGTTTTGATTAAAATCAAGGTTATCAATACTCTTCTCATTTATCGTTGAAAATGATATTTTATGATCTCTCTTTTCTTTTAGTGCTGCCACTTCCATGTATAAAGGCTCTTGTGATTGAGATGTATTGTAAATGAATTCATATTGAACATCTTTATTTTTCCCTATCTCACAGTATCGTGGAGCTTCGGAAACTGTTGTATAGGAACACTGATTATCACCATTAGGTTTAGTATTATGAAAAGAATTAGGTGTAAAACAAGAACTTGAAGGACCATTTTGAGTCATTTCAACATAAGGACTTTCTTCAGTTGTGCCAAGCAGGTTTTCTATGATTAATGTGTGTGAAGCAGAGTTACTTCTTGAATGAACTAGTTCATTTTTAGATGACTTTTTTCTTGGAGTCATAGGCATATAATTTTCTTCTTGGATATCTGAATTAACATCTGTTGACGTAGAAAGATTTTTTTCATGGCATATCTCATAACATACATTAGTATTTAAATCTTTTATAGCCATACCTAACTCAACAGTTGAAACATCATTAATACAGTGGGAAGTTTTATCTCGGCTATCTAAATTTGGGCAAGTAATTATCTGTGAGCTTACAGACTCAAAATTAGAAGAAATGAAGTTCTTTTCATTGGCTAAGACAGCTGCTACTTCTTCATCGCGTTCATCATCACTTGAAATAGCAGGTTTCTCTAAGTGTTCTCTGTTGAAAATATGTTTTTCTTCAACATCACTTGATGTGTCATAAAGAAGGGCTTCTGAATCACTTTGGACTTGCCTTTTTTCAAAGTTATCATGGAATTTGATTGAACTAGAAACTGCTTCTTTTGACAATGATTTAGAGGTTTCTTTGCGGTAACTTCTTAATGAACTGCCTTTATTAATTATACTACTTTTACTTAATTTCCGTTGACTCTTATTGCTTATTTTTTGCCATGGACTGTTTTCTTTTTTGTTGTAAACATTGTTGTTACTAAACTTATTAGATGAATCATTGTTTTTATCATTCTGAATATTGTTTTCAGAGGACAACAATGGCATTATTGTAGCACTGTACAAATTATCTTGAAGAATATTTTTACTTTGGGAAGAACTGGTTTTCCTAATTTTACTTCTAAAATTACCATGAATTACATTGTTTGAAACTGGTGAATATTCATCATGTTTGTCAGCAGTAATATAATGGTAAGAAAACTCTTTTATTACTCTTGATTCATCTAATTTAATTCCCCATTCTTCATCTTTTTCAGTTTCGGAAATATTTAGTTTAGTTCCTAAATGCTTTTTATCTCCTTTTTTAGTAAATTCTTCATTCATAAGTGAATTAGCGGCATATTTCTGTTTGTGTACACCAATGTCATTTGTGTTTGTAGTATTATTTCTAGAATAATTGCTGTCTTTATTTACGGAAATATACTTTGCTTTTATATTTGAACAATATTTGTTTTCGGAAAACTCATGACTTTCATTCATATTGTTATTACTCGTAGTCTCCAATGTGTCTGAATGGATGCTCATCCTTTTCATCTCATTAAATAATGTATTATTTATTTCATAATTCATTATTCTCTTTTCCAATACATTATTACTTTTTAGATTTACAGTCAGATTTTCTTGATTTGATTCACTTTCTTCAAACCCTAGTAACAGAAAAACATTTTTTTTTAAAACTTTAGTTTTAGATACCCAACAAGTTAAAATATTTATAAAGGAACTCATTCCCAATAAATAAAGTTCTGGATGTTATTGCTCATGATTAAAATACTCTAAAATAGATTTAGTTTAGTTAGGTGAGCCTAATGAATGATGTACATTCATTAAAATGTGAAATATTTAAAATATATATGACTTGAATAAATGAAAACTTAGCTAATTTTATTTTCATGAACGTTTAAATTAAATCTAAACTTAATAATTATTAGTTACTCTCCAGAGCCAAAAAAATAATATAAATAAATAAAATATACAAACACACATACTTACATTATTTTAAGACTATAATTTAATTCATAATTTTTACAAATTTATGAGAGCAAGCTTTTAGCATTTCCCACAAGACAAAAATATAAAAGCTAATATTAAAATTAATTTTAAAAGTTAGTTTGTTTTAAATGTTAAATTAAATTGAATTTTTAGAGATTCATTCATGAAAAACTGAGCACTTTCTTCTGGTTAGACATATTGTGAGTTATATTCTATGGCATAGATTATCATGGCTTGTTACTTTGTAATTATTTGTCTCTATTGAACAGATGTTACCACATGTTTTAAAGTTTATTTTCATCTCAATGGATCTGCTAATAATCACAATGGACAAGGAACAGATAAAGATAAGAAATCAATTAAGAAGATTAAATTATAAGGTAAGAGTTTCAGAAAACGGGGATTCCAACCAGGCTTTGTAACAGAAGGACATGGGTAATAATGATAAAATATTTTAGTCATGAAATCACTTTCATAACTCACACTACATTTAGCTAGATAAAACTAAAAGCTGGCTATTGGTGCAGTCAATTCAAGATGAAAAAAGGTTTTGGTAAATTTAAAATTTTCAGATTCAGCTATTTAAACATTAATTTTACAGAAACATTTTATTGCAATAATGAAACATATTCAACTTGTTAACATAAAGTTTGTTCAAGGTTGATTTAAAAAAAATTTACATCAGTTTTTATTGACAGAGTGCACCATGCCACATTAATAAGAATAAATAATTACAATTAGTGTTTCAATATTACATGAAAATTTATTGTGATAGTTATTAAATTATGAAAAAAGGTAATTATCAAACATTGGAAATTGGAAAAATGAGAAAAAGACCATTTGCCTAATTGCTTACAATTATGTTTGAGTAGATAGATTAAAAATATGAATAAGAAAACACACATGCCTATGAATTGATCAAGATCAATTATTAGAACTATGGGCATTCTTTACAGAACTATGATCACATGAGAAAAGTATGTGAACTAATATGAATATTGTAAAGTACAATCTTCTTAAAAATACCAATTTAATTGAATGATTTGTTTGTATGAAGTCAGCAGTTTCCAAGTAGATGTATTTGTACCAGATATTCTCTCTTCATAAAAAGATCTGAATAACCCAAAGTTGTCCCATATCAATAAAAAAAAATAAATAAAAAATAAGAAGAACAATATTGGGGGACCGATATAATACACTACTAGAACAGCTAAGGGCAGATTTCTACTGAGGACAGAATATTATACAAATATTTCACAAAGATTACACCACTAAACTATTATAAACAAAAATGACGAAAAACAAAAATTACAAGCTGACACACTTCTTGATAGAACATGGACAGAGTCGATTTTATTAAAGGCCACTTAATGCAGATACCAATGAGAAATGTCACAGTAAAGAACAAACTAGACATGTTTGTACTTCATATATAAATACACATGCTTTATAAGACTGCTGACGTTTGGATTCATGTAGAACATGTGTATTTGAATTGAAAACAGATACCAATTGATAATGATTCTGCTAAATGAATGGTGCTCACCTGAAATCAAGATTTAAGAAATACATCGGAAGGAATAAAATAAATTCATCCAAGAAACTTTTTAAATTTATGTCATGAGTTAAAAAAGTGTTATAAATTTTAGAAAGTACAAATTCTAAAATGTTGTTTAGAATTTCAATCTCCTCTAGAAATGATAAAAATGATTGGATAAATGAACCAAGTAGGTTATAGTAGGAAAGAGAATCACCAAGACATATTCTAATTGAAATATGAAGTAAAAATCCAGTGTTTCCTCTTCTGCTTTCTCCATATCTTTCATGCTGTTAGGATTGGGTAGCCTCAAGCCACCTTTATTTATCACTGACCACAACCAATCTCTGTAATGCTTTTGCCTCTGGCCTTCCATAGCTTCTTCATATACATATCATAAGTGATTCAGGTCCTTCAAGAAGGTTGCAATCTGTGTAAAAGAACCTTCAGAAGCCATTTCATTTTTCTATTGGCAGCTATACTGCAGAAATTCCCGAACATTTACAACAGGCTGTATGCCATGGCTCTCTCTTAGGTTTAATTTCAGATCCGTTCTTGTCCTTTCTTCCCGCATTCCTTCGCAAGAACCTCATCTCAGCAACTGTGATTTTGCTTACATGTTTATGAAGGGCAGTTCAGCTCTCTGAATCATATAGCAGCACTGAGAGAAACATAGATTTTAAGTCAGAGTTTGGCTTCTTCACTAAACCCTTGCTAGCCAACAAGGGTAGTAGATATTTGGTAGAATACACCATTGGTCTTTCTTTGGCGGGTAAGATTTAAGATTAAGATTAAGTTCAAGATAAGAAGATTAGTAGAACATCAACTAAATTAAACATTGTATTAAACTAAAAACAGACAAACCTATTTATGGTAGAAATTATTGATATCCTCATCAATTTAGGAAAGATATTTCTAATCAAATAGAAAAACTTTTAAAATCCAACATAATTGGGTAAATAAATGACATCATTTGTGATAATAGAACCTGAATATTCAAAACTATCTACAGCCTTTAGAACCTGGTCTGTACAAGTAATTTGAGGATGATGTCTATCTCTGCCAACAGGCATGATCTTGCTTTTTGATGAGTTGATAATCAAGACTCTCCTCTTTAGCTCCTCGTTCCATTCATCCACACTAATCTGTGATTGATGCCTGGAATCTACCTGAACAAGTATCTAGTTCCAGAATCCTAAATTTGCTCTGGGTCTTCTTTGATTACAAACTTTTCAGATATCATCCACTACAATATTAAACAGAGGGGCTTAGGCTACCTTCTTGTTTAACACCTTTGCTATATCCTTTCTTTAGGTTATCTCATCCCTAACTCCTCATTAACCAATTTTATGGAGCTTTGGGCGATTAAGTTCAGAGGGATCTTTTTATTCTGGAGTGTTTGCCAAAATTTCTGTGTAGGCAGTGAATCAAATGATGCCCTTTGATCAAAAAATCCAAGATGAACACTGCACTGCATCCTCTATCCAAAACCATCTCAACTATCTTTCGGGTTATGGGTCTCACCAGAAAGCTATCTCTTTTCTCTTTATTTTTGTCTAATAGACATAGTTTTAGGCCATTACACAGACGAATACTAATTCCTGAGTGATTATACGAAGTACGATTTTTGCATTTAACTAACTATTTCTACAGAAATATATGTATGGGTGACTGCAATATTTTCCCATTCCTTTACTTTGATTTTAGTGTCCCAAATCCTTTGGAACAACTCTTTACCTTCTTTACCTCCAAAATTAAACAACTCAAGGACTACATCATCTATGTCTGCAGCCTTGCCAAACTTTATTTTTTTTAAAGCTGCTTGTACCTCTTCATCCGATTCGGTTTCATCCATTATTTCTGGATGTTCCTTACCTCTTGGCCTGTATCTTCGATCCATTACGTAAGGGGTCTCCAAACTACGGCCCACAGGCCAAATCCGGCCCGCGACGCACCTTCAAGGAGTGTGTACACTTGAGCATTCGCCCCGAATGAGCACGCGTTCCCTTAATTTTGCTCAGATGTGTACCGCTGAGCTGAATGGATCAACCCTATCCGATAGTTGTGGGTAACACAAAACGAGCGCGCAGTCGAGAACAGCGGCTCATTGCTGTCCTTGGGGGGGCATGGTAGAGTGTTTACATATATAAAGGCTTATTGTTGTGATAAGGTGAAAACAAAATACAGAATAATAACAACTCGGTTTTATTTACTCATGGGTCAATCCATGTCAAATTAACCAATCTTACATTAGATTTGGACCTTGACTTCTCCGATTTCTATGATTTTTGGTATAAGTTGTACATACCAATACTAGTAAAAATGTAAAATATTATATTTTTCTGACTTTTGGTTTTTGAGTTATAAGCTTTTAAAAATTCAAGAATTACCGTTTTCGGTCCTCACTCAGTATATTCAAAATTATGCCATTAAAAAACTTTTGCTCCTAGAGAGCTTAAATTTGTGTCATTCTTTTCGATTTAAAATGCCATTTAATTTGATATATCACTTGATATATTTTCCGCCCACTTTGAATTTTTTCGAAACGTCCAAAAACGGTTTTCGTAATTCCCAAAATGCATACCCTTCGATTTTTCGAAAAAAATAAAATCCTGGGAAGAGGAACGGGTGAGGAACGAAAACGGTATTTTTTGAATGTTTAAAAGCTTATAACTCAAAAATTAAAAGTCAGAAAAATGTAATATTTTACATTTTTACTAGTCTTGGCAAGTACAACTTCTATACCAAAAACCATAGAAATCAGAGAGGTCAAGGTCCAAACCATTGGTTGATTTGACATGGAATGACCCCTTTGTCCGGTAAAGTTTAATAACAAGTATATTACCTATAAAATTTAACTTAAATAACGAACAAATAATTGAAATGAATCCAACTAACATAAATATATAGAAACATTATCAAATAAAATACTAATGAGATTTATGTAGTTATGATTTTCCACATACAATAGTTTGTAGTTGAGGATCAATTTTACTTGTACCAATTATTAAAAGAGATTTAAGATGCTCTGCTTAACGTAAAGATCTGTAAACATTCTTAACGTACTTCATTTTGGAGAATGTTTTCTCATACAAGTACGTCAGAAAATATGCAACATCCCATATAGGCAAGTTATCAAATTGTGCCAGTAGAGGTCTCTTATAATATTTATAAAATTCCAACAAAGATGAGTTTTGATATTTGTTCTTAAATATATCACTACACTGTAGATCGATAATTTCAAGTTGAAGTTCTGGGGATAGTTTTCAATGTTGGTATCAAAAGGATTTTGAAAAATCTTAATTTTATACGCAATGACATAAAAGTCTGAGAAACGAGTATCAAAATTTATATTCAAAGAACTCAAAGCTTCGACTGCGAAGTCGACAGTAAACTGAGTTTAAGTAGTTTGGCTGAATATTTAACATGTTTTAAAATGTGTGAAAAACAGTGTGATTGGTATAATAATAAAATACATCAGAGAGAAACTGGTTTTCTCCTTACAACCTCAAATTCAGTTCGTTCATATGTTTTTTTGAAATCGACGTAGGATGCTAACTTCCACAGTCATTCGCTATTTTGTAATTTGGATGAATTACGATGCATTTCATTAAAAAAAAATTCGATCACTCCTCGAAATTCAAAGAAACGCATTACCAATTTCCGCGTTAAACCAACAGATGTCGTGGTCGTAATATTACAGTACAACACAATAATGATTGAACTAGCGAATTTAGCAAGCGTTTGCTCGTTTAGAGCGCGTACTCGGCGACCAGTATAGAAATTATAGATACTAGCAGGAAAATTAAAACGGTGTTGGCCCTTGGAATCCTTCGAAGTAGTCAGTATGACCTGGAGGCTGAAAAGTTTGGAGACCCCTGCATTACGTGATCCATTCTATATTTTTGCAACGAGAACTTGTCCTGATAATATTTCCTGTATTCTACTCCCACCAATAATGAGTTTGCCTTCCTGGTTTTTAATGCTTTGGATTTGCTTACCTTTCTTTCCCTGAACAACCTAAACAACATTAATCTATTATCCTGTTAGTGGTTCTAAATTTCTTTAATAAACTCTATCCAAGAACTAACTTAAGATTATTTGATAGTTCTGTTGGACTGATTTTTTTCCTGAAATATGCTTTTCAATCCTTGGCTGTCTTTGATTCCATAAATCTCTTCAACAGTTTTTTTTTTTCTGCCACATGGGCAACTTCTTCATTCAGCCTGAGAAACCCCCAATCGAGCCAGTTCCCCCACTTATTGAGAGTCAAGTATAGACCTGAAGAGATCCCAGTGTTGCTCTCTTAGTTGCATCTCTGGTAATATCTAGTGGAAGCTATGTGGGAGCGCTGTGGCCAGATGCCCAGGACCTTAGTGGAGAAGCTGGTCATTACCAGGACTCCAACATAACTTTATACTACGGAAGGTCTCGGGGCCATTGCCTTTTCAACCTTCTTGGATGGTTAAAACTGGATAGAGATTGAGCCAGAGGATTGGGATGATTAGATAGGGTTTTTTCAATGATTAGTTGATGATCTGTACCATGTTCTGTCCCATGAATCACTTTAATTTCTGCAAAGAGGTGGCTTATACTCCTGCCTGCTCCCCATTCTTCCTTGGGCCTCAAGCCTTATTTTGTGTTTTGTTTTATGAATATAGGAAGAATTTCCAATCAGATAATCATCCTCAACACAGAAATCAATAAGCCTCTTACAGTTGTTATAACCCATATCTTCTCCATTTCATATATCAATAACTCCATGGGAAAGTTCTAATTTTAGCCAGTTCTTGCATTCAGATTAATACATAAATCTATATGTCAGTCCTTTATATTTCCTTTATCGACAATTTTTTGGATATCTTGATAGAATTGATCCTTATCTTTTACTAAAGCATAAAGTAAAAGATAACCTGCTGGTGCATAGGCTTGGATCACTATGCTTTATCTCATTGGATGTTTCAGATTTGCATAAATTAATCACAATTTATAATATAGATTCCCAATCGTTAAGCCTATCAAATAGTTCATTTTTTGATATACATATGTGTCACTCCTTCCTTTTGAGTGGTTTAAAAATGAAAATAAGGAATTACTGAAGAAAATTCATCTATTAGCAACTTATGAAAATTAGAATATTTAGATGGAATATGCAGTGCAAAGCTCTCTATCAAGATATCTATCATATATACACAACCGGTGAATTTATTTATCCGGGGCACCGTTTCGCCGTAAATCGCGAAAAATCATTTTAAGAAAATAAGCAGTCTAAAACTTATAGCAAAAATAAAATAAACCTTGAACAAAGGTATGAAATGAAGGCCTTCCCACGATTCCACTGATACGAAGAGCGGCGAGAACAGGTCGACTTGGAAGGTTTCCCCCGAGAGGCTCAAATCGTCGACAAGCCCGTGATGAAACTAATATCATTTATGTACTGGCTACGGTGGAAGCATATCCTCATCGGAGCATTCGAAACATAGTAAGGGATACTCACTTAATGACAGAACCTTAGCCTCAGTCTCTTGGGGAGTAAGAGCCTGATGAAGTGAAATGCGGTAAGGCCTCATACGGTGTTGTTTTAGTATGGCCCACACCGTTCCAATGCTTAAGTGGGTATCCCTGGCTATTTCCCGAATGCTTGGAAGTCGACCTGTTCTCGCCACTCGTCGTGGCAGTCGCGGGAAAGCCTTAATTTCATATTTTTGTTCAAAGTTTATTTTATTTTTGCAATCCCAGTTTCAAACTGCATATTTTCTTAAAATGATTTTTCGCTTTTTACGGCGAAACGTTGTCCCGAATAAAAAAAAAATTACCGGTATAAAATCGATTCAAAATTTGATTTTCTATCGAAATCCGTCGTAAAAAATACCACATCCCATTGGGAATTCCAGAGTTAGGGTCGCTGGAGAAGGTTGGAGCGCAGACTATAACCTGAAAAGAAACCTTATTTGACACAGTTAAGACCCTGATAGTTTCGTTTCAAAATTTAAAAAACTGTGGAAAAAAAGGGGGGTAGCCATCGAATATGGAACACCCTGTATAATACTAACTCTGAAACTTTTTATTTTAATTCATACTGTTTGAATTTTATGTGGCACATATAACACTTAGGTTAGCTAATAGGTTTACAAAAAATACATCTTTTAAACATAATTGCATTCCCCTTCACCCCTCCATTGATAGAACCTCCATCCTGTAAACTAAGCCATTTTTCTTTAGAGCATATATCTAAATAACATAAATGTTAAATGGTTCGTTTAAAATTAAATTGTAATGGTAAATTTTTGATATGTCATCTCCACAGGTCTACTACATAAACCAGGTTAGCAATGAATGTTTAAATTTACAAAATTTGGCCTAGCTCTCTGCCTACAATATTGAGTTTGAAGAGCTGTCAATTTTTATGACAAAGTAAACAACCTTTTGAAAAAGAAAACTGCAATACAGGTCTGGTGTTCAATTTATTAAAAATTATTAATTGTCATCTATTTAAATTGAGGTAGAAATACACTACCTAACTACCTAATAACTGGCAAAAATTCCACCCAATTGATTTTTTTCATTTTCTCAGCTAAAAGTATTATTCTGTTATAGGGGTTTACATCCCCATATACTGCTTTTTTTTATTTATTTAATGTTTTTAGTAATCCTCATGCATTTCATATGCCCTTGCTAAAGAATATGGGGGATGTAAACATCTCAAGAAAATGAAAAAAAACAACATTGGCTGGAATTTTTTTTCTAATCCGTATATTTATTATTTATTTTAAGCCACATTATTTGGAAACTACTTTGGTTTTACTTATAGTCATCATTAATACAGAAAAACATTCATGTAATTTAAGAATAACCAATTATCACATAAACAAATAATTACCATGATGATCAGGAGAGTAGTCACATAAACTCAAAGGAGATGCTGACTCCAAATGATCATCTTCAATTTGCAAGCTAATGTCTTTTAATAATACACCTGGTTCCTCGTCACAAAAAGGTAATAAATCACTAGTGGCACCTGTACGTAATTCACAATTTTCATTCCTACTTTCATTACTTGATAAACTGCTAGTGTCTTTTTTCTTCTGTGGGATGTAACCATGTTGATCGGTAATTATTTTTTCTGTATTTTTCCTCTGTAATGGAGATTGACTCATTCTTTCTTTCCATTGCAAAAGACGCTCTAACGGCTTATCCCTCTAAAATTTAAATATAAACACCTGAATATTCCTCTCTTTAACTTCCTTCTTGATTTAACTAAAAGTTAATTTGTATATATGACTAGTTGATACATACCATGTAATGTTTGTTAATGGTAGACAAACTAGATAAAGTATTTTCAGAATCCCTGCTTGATCCTGGTGGCTCATGAATTTTACGATCATTTGTCTGCAGTTTTAACTCATTTGCAGGTGCAATAGGACTCATTGCTCTGAATAAACGAGCACTAGCTGACCGAAAAAAAGGTTTTTCATTGTTATCTAACGCATGTTGTGATCTAGCAAAACAAAAAGGATGTTAATAATAAATTTTAAAGTAAAAATTGTAATTAAATTAAAAGTTGTAATATTAAATTGAGTGAACATAAACACTAATATGTTGAGCATTAATGTAAAAATGAATGTACTTAAAGGTTTAATTTTTTAAAGATTAACAATGTTATTAAAGCATTATTCAATCTGTTTATTAAGGGTATTAGGTGAAAAAATTGCTCCTCTGATTCAAATCCTAGAATAATATTTTCATTATCTACGAATCAATTACTAAAAAAAGTGTTTATTTAGGATGTTATACAGAATGTAAAGTATTAAGAATGGATAAATTGCTCTGTTATTCTAAGTATATGATTTAAAAGCCACATTGATAACTTAATTAAAGACCAATAGACCATGAAGATCCATTCAAAATAAAGCTCATTCCTTCAATCGGTATGAAAACTTATATAATTACACATTATAATTTATTAAAATTATAAAACTTATATAATAATTGTGAAGGATGGTTAGAATATATCAATTGGGGTGGTTAGAATCTTGTGGACATGTGAAAACATGGAACAGATATTATTAAGGATGAGATGTATAAAGAAACAATTCTTGTTATTAGTAAGTTAACAACAATGTTGTAGAAAGTTTATCTGATTTCTGAAGTACTGTCGAAAAATGCTGATTCAGCTTTTTTACCATGGATACTGTTAAAATAGGAATATAAACAGTAAATAGCACTTTCAACTATGAGTAATATAAAAAAAACAAAAAAAAACATGAGAATGATGGAAATTGGTGACTTGGTTGTTACATTTAAGAGGTAAATAGAGCAATGCAAGTTAGGAATTCATAAGTATAGGTCGGTTTTTAGTATATATATGAACAAAAATGTTTCGAACCTGTATAGGATTCCAGGAGATTTTTCAAATTTCATAACAAGGTTATGCTTCATTACAGATGATTCGGAAGTGTTTGTTGTAGTTTTAGGAATAGAACTTTTATTTACAAGAAGTGCCTCAGTTCTCGAAGGTAATGAAGTTTTTGTATGTGGTTTCACATACATAGAAGACTGTCTCATTTTTCTGGCATATTCTTCTGCAGACCAGTGTGTTCCTTCTTCTTCATTGGAATTAATTGCACTTAAACTAGATTTTGGCCTGTACGGTATCAACGGTTTTTCATTAAAATCTGACCCAATTGCACTAGAACCATTTTTACTATGGTATTCTAAAAAATCGACACTGTGTGGTCTGGAGTGACTATTTGTGGAAGAATGTTTTGGTGTATAGGATATGATTTGTTCTTTAGAAAAGTTAGGAGGAGTATTTTGTTCATCTTGAATATACAAATTGTTAAGATTTACAGGTTTGGTTATAGGATGGACAAAACTTGCTCTTCCATAAATATCAGGAGTTCTTCTTTCATAATTGGCATGCTGAGGTTGCATTGTGAAATTCTGAGGCCCTGATAAACTTGGTTGGATATGGTATGGTTGACTTTGATAATTGTGGTAATTGTCATCTCTAATTTGAATTTCAATTGAACATTCTGGAGAAGAAGATTCATTGAGACGTTTAGGCTTTGGGGGAGCATTTACATAGACAGGTTGAGCTTCTGGTGTTTTCTGGTTTCCCAAAATCATATCACTTGGTGTGGATTGAGATTCTTCAAAAACTTTGCCAGATTGATGAAATATTCTCATGTCTGAAGATTTTTTTCGTTCATCACTATAAAAAAAACAAACAAATACATAAATAAAATAAAAATTTAGAATGATAAAAAAAGGACAATGATGAAATGAAAACAATCATTAATACTAACAGTTTAGCACAGAGGTACCATAAAAACCTGAACTACTACAACCCATCAAATGTTTTTAGTTTCAGAGCTGTTTTTAGAAAAACAGGTAATCAGGATTTAACTCACTTATGAATTACATAATACCATGAGCATTTTTCATGAAGGATCAGAGACCATCTTCATGGAGGTATGGTTTATCTCAGAAGGATATCCTTGCTCTAATGCCATTTCATGGATGATAGAATAAAAATAAATATTTTGTTATAGCTGCGCTCAAGCCTTAATGAATGAGCCACCACACTCCTATGAAATAAGTTTAATTTAAGTATTGAACATAAGAGTAATAAAGCTATTGTAAAAAACAAAAACAGAGTTAGAACATAACCTTTGTTAATAATAAAAATATTCAGAAAATCCTAAAATAAAAAATAAAAATAACCAGTACCACTAATACCCAGGGAGGGTCTTGGGTTAAGTACTTGGTATGGAATTAATGTTTCGGGACCAATGGCTGAACAAGGAGATGATGTGGTCAGCAGTCATGCTCAACCATCAAGCTTTTCCCCTAATTTAAGGTTGTTCACTTTTTAGAGGTTGAGTGTGCATCAGGAATGTCTTCAGACTCCAAAGTTGATCCACGATTGAAATAAAATAAATTAATTTTCAGCCTTCAGCTGGACTCAAATTCGGTCCTTGAAGTTAGGAATCAATCCCTTACCATCTGAGCTACCCTGCTCCATATAACAACTACATATACCAATATCACAAATGAAAATAAGGCACAATGCTCACAAATAAACAAATTCATATTGATAAAGTAATTCATATTCTATCTTATACATCTTTAATCCTTTGAAGGGAATAGTCTGATGGGATATCATCATTTCTAATATGGCTTTTAGAGTCTGTTAGAAGATATCTTATACAGACAAGCCTATTTTTCTAATTTTCAAGGAGGGGGAATTTTATATTCACGCTTCCATTATTTTCTATTCCTGTTTCATTTTTATCAATATCAGATCAAATATCTGTGCCTCGTAGGTATAGAACACTATGTCCATTTTTTAACAAAAATACATTATTATGTATTCTTATTCACCTTTTTTTTACTTTATACAGAGGTATAGAATTCTATTTCCTTCACCAATTAATTGTAAGGTAAGTTACATTAAAATGTTTTTTATTTATTTCTGTTTTTTCTTTTGGGGTGGGAGGGCATAACATCCTTATGTACTCCAATTAGGGCAGGAAGGACGGTTTACCAACCTATTCTAGCCTGAGTGATTCATTTTGTACATATAAATATAATAAACAGTTCAGGAAATGAAATATTTTGAAAATAAAAACGATTTAAATTGCTCTCCTGTAAAGTTATGGAAATGTGACATAGTGTTCTGTACCTCCGAGGTACAGATATATGAAATTATTAAAAATAAAAATATAACTAAAACAAAAATGTTTTAAGGGGCTCGGATTTATGGGGAACTTGAACTATCAAGACTTTAATATATTTATTTATTAACATAATCCACCAGCTAGTGCATATATAATTATGGATACTATAGGTGAATCAACAAATAATTCAAAAATAAAACTATTATAATGAGAAAAAAAAAGAAGAAAGAAAATTATCTTTTCTTGTTTATGAATAAAATAAAGCTCTATGGGTGTCATATTTTTTAGTTAAATCAAAATTGAAATAAATGAAATAAAATAATATATAAAAAGTTATATTTAATGAATTAAAGAATTAATTTTAGTATTGGTAAGATTTTGACCCAAATATTTTTACCTTTCCCTATCTTAACATTAATATTTTGTTCTGTGCTAAACTTTTGCAGGATGTAAGGAAGTAGATGAGAGTATACTTTTCAACCTGTAATTTCCTTCAAGAAGAGATGCACATTTTAAAGCCTTTATCCATTCTTCCATATGCAACTGATTTTCAGCAGCAAAATAGAATGTTTTCATATTAGCATGCTCTGCTTTGAAACTAAACTTTTTATAACCTTTTTCTTCAGGATTACATGCTGATATTTCATAAGATGCAAGGATTAATGATCCAAGTAATTTTTCTTCTAACTGGTCTATAATAAAGAAAATATAATTCAGATTAACGTTTTCATTTTTCAAAATAATGTTCACAAGACCTTTTGTTATTGAGAGTTATAAATATTACAAATCTAATGGTGACAACAGATAAGTATTTAAGACCATTTTATCACAACAAAAATATTAAAAATGATAAAATCATAATGGAAGTAACTTTATCACTTTAATACATTAAGATTGATTTTAAAATACAAAAACCAATAATTAAAATAACTGCTGGAATCATAATTAAATCAATCTAGAAAAGAAAGATGGCGTCGGGAATTGGTGGCCCCATCGCCCAGTCAGTAGACTGCAATCAGCCACTGGCCATCCAGGTTGGGGGACAGTACTCTAACATCATACAACATCTAACACCAACACAGCACACATGACAACACCCACCTACTACAGACAAAGGTCAACCACAGTACACACCCTAGGCCAATAATCCCAGTAGTCAGCAAGGTCCTGGAGCATCCTGATAGTAACCAGCCTCAGACCGGTCCTGAATGCAGCAGCGAGTCATCCACGGCAGTTCGGCTCGACCCGTGGCAAGGGAACCACTGATGCGTTGCTGAGAGTACGCCAGGATGCGGAGGAAAGGGCGGAGAAGTATGTAATGCTATTATTGTTTGACATATCCTCCGCCTTTGACAGTGTGTGGTGGCCGGGCGTGCTCCAGCAATTGCAAAGGTTCGACGCCCCCAGCAACCTGTACTCCCTCGTTAGTAGTTACCTAAGTACAAGGAGTGTTAAGATAAGAGGTAGCTACTACGAGGTAGAGAGAAGAATAGGATGCCCACAGGGTTCGGTCCTCGGGCCGGCCTTGTGGAAGCTAGTCTTTGATCAGTTGCTGGGGGAGCTGCAGGAGAGAGGGTTCCTTGCCACGGCCTACGTCGACGACCTGGCAGTCATTGTGGCCGCAAACAGCAGAGCCAGAATCAAGACAGAAGCAGAGAGGTGCGCCAGCTATGTGGAAGAATGGTGTGCGAGGAAGAAGTTGAGTATGGCGGCAGCCAAGACTCAGGCCATACTCGTTAAGGGCTCCACGGATAGGGCTCATCCTATCACCCTGAACATAGGAAACGAAAGAATAAGACCAGGTGAGGAGGTTACATACCTAGGAGTTAGGTTCAGGAGGAAATTCGACGCAACCCCTCACCTGGAGTACCTGAAGGATAGGGTGACCCTATCACTAAATGGACTTGGCAGAATAGGGGGTGCCTTCTGGGGCCTCAGGTACCCAGCAACGATGACCATTTATAAAGGCGTGGTCCTGGGTATCCTGAGGTATGCATCCCCTGCGTGGAGCCGAAACCTCGCACAGCCGCTGAGAAGAAAGCTGGCCACCATACAGCGACTGGCTCTGGTGCGTGTCACAAAGGCGTAGAACGGTGTCGCATGAGGCGGTGCAGGTGCAGGTGCAGGTGCTGGCCGGAGCGATGCCCCTGGACCTCGTCCTGAAGGAGGACAGGATAAAGTATGAAGTTAAGAGGCAGGGGCTGGAGGCGCTTCCGGAGGGACTCCGACAGCGTGTCGGCGAGACCCCAAATCTGTGGAAGAAGATACTACGGGAGGACACCATAGAGGAATGGAATGGGCGGTGGGTGGCGAGTGAAAAGGGAGCTACACTAAGGAAGTTTTTCCCCACCGTCCAAAGAAGACTAGAAGCGAAATGGGTCCTCCCGGACTACTGGGTCTCGCAGATGCTAACAGGACACGGCGGGTTCCGGGGAAAATTGCATGAGCACGGAAAGAATATCGACCCCCGGTGCCCGACTTGTGGAGTCCCAGAGACGGCAGAACACGTGGTGTTATCCTGCACCGAAATGGAAGGACACCGTGCCAGGTTGTGGAAAACCGGGATCTTCGCCCTCGACGAAGCGGACTTCCCTCGACTCATGGAGGAAGACAATTATCCCTATTTTAGGGAATTTGTCTATGGATGGAGGGAAGTGGTGGGTCCCTGCACATTTCACCCTTGGTAGGCCCAACCCCGCTGTTGTCGAGCCACCACCGGAAGAACAAGAAGAAGAAGAAGACGAGAGACTGTGAGGACGAGCAGGCCGGACGGATGCTGTGGACCAGGAGGGCTGGACCAGGCGGACCGGACGGATGCAGTCCTCCGGAGAACTGGAGTGGACCGGACGGATGCGGCGGACCAGGAGGGCTGGACCGGGCTACCGTCCGGAAACAAGGTGCGGTCGCTAAGGCGTGCAAAGCATTGCCGGGCCGCACCACAGGAGATAAGGTGCGGTCGCTAAGGCGTGCTATGCATGGCCGGGCCGCACCATAGGAAAAGTATGAAGGTGTGGTCTGAAGCGTGTGTCAGGCCGCACCACAGAATTGTGCCCCCAAATAAAATAAGTCCTCAGACAATTATGTACAATTGTTAATAAAGAACTAAATTGGCGGCAGCGGCATACATAAATCCCATATGTTGAACCCGCTGCCGCCAAAAACCCCGTATGCCTGAAAAGGCTTGGTAGGGAAAAAAAAAAAAAAAAAAAAAAAAAAAAAAAAAAAAAAAAAGTACACACCCTAGGATAACCTTCCCTAGGTAGCCGCTCCAGATGGGGAAGCCAGTCAGGAAGCTTTAAGGAGGCAGCCCCTCCACCTGACAGGGGCTTGGAGTTTGGGCTGATAACCCCCTCCCCTTAAATGTTCTTTATTAGGAAACCTGTAGAAAGATAGAAAGACGGACTGATTTCAAGGAAACGACGTAAGATGGACAGGCAACGGGATGTTCTCCAAAACACACCATGACATATACTATAGCTGCCATCAGAAGTATCACACATTTAGGACCGGATTCATAGTAAATAAGAGAATTTCTCAACTAACAATTGACTTCAAGCCTATTAGTCATACGATGTGCTATCTACGAGTCAAAGAGAAATTCTATAATTATAGTATAATAAATGCACATGCTCCAACGGAACCTTCAGCAGAAGAGGAAAAGGATGCTTTTTACCACGCTCTTGAAAGGTGTATGGATGGCTGCCCTAGGGCTGATATAAAGTTGGTAATTGGAGACTGCAATGCGCAAATAGGAAGAGAGTGGGTATTTCGACATGCTATAGGGAAACAAAGTATTCACCAGAAATCAAATGATAACGGTCAGAGACTAATTGGCTTTGCTGCCTCCAGAGGGTTAGTAATTGGGAGTACTATGTTTCCTCATAAAAGAATTCACCTGGCTACCTGGCATTCGAATGACGGGGTGACCACGAACCAAATAGATCATCTCCTCATAAGTTCAAGGTTCATGTCGAGTCTAAAGGAGGTGAGAGTATTTTGGGGTGCAAATATAGACTCGGACCACTATCTCATGATAGCAAGAATACAAGCTAAATATCGGTAACGAAGAACCAGATCAAAGATTAATGTGCTAAAGTTAAGAGTCCCAGAGGTCCCTCCTTTTCATGACATCGATGAACCGGAAATTTCAAAGTCTCGAATTGGACGATGATCTTACCCAGAGATGGAGAACTTGCAAAGAAGCTATTTTTGACGTGTCCACTGAGACTCTAGGTCATGAGGAATACTCTGTGAGATCTCCTTGGTTTGACGAGGAATGTAGGCAGGTGACCCGTGAGAAGAATGCTGCCTACCGGCTAATGATGCAAAGGAGAAAGACAAGAAACTCAACTGAGAACTACCGTATGAAGCATAGAGAAGAAAAAAGACTCCATCAGAAAAAAGAAAGAAAATGGGAGTATGATCAGATGGAAGAAATGGAGCATTGCAAAAACATTAATGAAACTAGAAAGTTCCATCAACGGGAAAACTCCAGCAGGAGGCCTTTTACGCCACAGACGAGAGCTTGCAGGGATGCTGAAGGACCACTGCTGAATCATAAAAGACAAGTGATGGAACGATGGAAGGATAATTCAAAAGTGCTGTTTGGACCCCTCCCCCCCCTGGAAATTCCAGAAGGAGATCTCGTACCACCTGACTTTGAGGAAGTCAAAGAGGCTATAGAGCACCTTAAAAATAATAAAGCACCAGGTGCAGACAGAGTTAATGGAGAACTCTTGAAGTATGGAGGAGAGGAAGTGGAAACGTTCCTGTAGAACTTTATAATGGATACTTGGGAAAGTGAGCAAATGCCATATGATTGGTACAAAACAATAATATGTCCAATACATAAGAAAGGGGACATACTGGAATGCGCAACTATCAGGGAATATCCCTACTCTCCAATGGATACAAAGTATTATCAAGAATATTATATGAAAGACTGCGATCAATTGCAGAAAGAGAAATCGGAGTGTACCAAACAGGGTTCATGAGGGGCCGATCAACTGTATACCAAATCTTTTCGATAAGAACCATTTTGGAGAAAACCAGACAGCATAATATTACCACGCACCATCTTTTTATCGACTTCCAAAAGGCATATGACGCTATCATAAGGGAGGAAATGTATAAAGCTCTATTAGAGTTAGGAACTCCATGCAAGTTAGTTCGTTTGATAAAAATGACGATGAATAAGGTGGAATGTGCTGTCCAAGTACATGGAGCTCTATCAAGAGATTTTGAGACTTACGAAGGCCTTAGACAGGGTGACAGTCTTGCGTGCCTTTTATTTAATATGGTGCTTGAGCGAGCAGTAAGGAAGTCAGATTTCCAGATTGGGGGCACTTTATACAATCATTCAGTACAAATACTTGGTTTTGCGGACGATCTGGATATAATTGGAAGAAGCCTAGAATCTGTAAGGGAGGCATTTCTTGCCCTCCAGGAGGCAGCTCAAGAAGTGGGTCTGGAGGTGAACCGAGCAAAAACCAAGTATATGATAGCTGGCCCGCAAGCAGAAGATCGACAGGATAGCCAAATAATAATTGGGGACTTCACATTTGAACAAGTTAAAGAGTTCATTTATTTAGGGACTCCTTTATTTATTTAGTAAACTCCGACAACAATATGCAGCAGGAAATAAATAGAAGATTTATTGCTGCAAACAAGTGTTTTTTTGGACTCCTGAAGCACTTTAAAAGTAGAAACCTCTCATGCAAAACCAATGTCCGGCTGTATAAAACCTTAATAAGACCTATTCTGACCTATAGCTCTGAATGCTGGACAATTTCTAAAATGCAGGAAACCTTGCTCCAGAGGTTCGAGAGACGGATGCTAAGAAGAATTTTCGGACCAGTTTTCAGAGACAACACTTGGAAGCTGAGAACCAGTGTTGGGCGTATTTATATTCGTAAATACGAATACGAATATATTCACACAGAGTATACCTAAGGATATGAATACAAATATATTCGAATTCACATGTGTGAATATAAATATATTCGTATTCACATCTGTGAATATAAATATTTGTATTTATACGTATAAACTGTGAATACAATTGTATTTAAAGATGTATTTACACGTCTCGAGCGTGAACACAGATGTATTTACACACATCGAGTGTGAATACAGTTGTATTTACACGGCTCGAGTGTGAATACAGTAGTATTTCTATGTATTAATGCTGATAACAGTTGTATTTTAATGTATAAATTGCGAATTCAGTTGTATTCACTTATATAAAGTGTGAATGCAGTTGTATTTATATGTAATAATGCTGATAACAGTTGTATTTCATGTAGAAATAGAGAATACTGTTGTATTCACTTGTAAAAAGTGTGAATACAGTTGTATTTACACGGCTCGAGTATGAATACAGTAGTATCTATATCTATAAATTCTGATAACAGTTATATTCTCAGGTATAAATTGTGAATAAAGCTGTATTTACTTGCATAAAGTGTAAATACAGTTGTATTTACACGGCTCGAGTGTCAATACAGTAGTATTTATATGTAATAATGCTGGTAACTGTTGTATTTTTCATGTATAAATTGCGAATTCAGTTTTTTTCGCTTGTTTAAAGTGTGAATACAGTATTATTTATAGGTACAAATTCTTATAACAGTTATATTATCATGCATAAATTGTTAATAACGTTGTATCTACTCGGCTCGAGTGTGAATATAGTAGTATTTATATGCATTATTTCTAATAACAGTTGTACTCTCATGTATAAATTGCGAATACAGTTTACACTGTATATATATTCATATGTAGAAAAATTGGAATACTTTAGTATTTACGATCAAAATATATTAATACGTACAAATATGAAATGAAGATGTGGGGCGTAAATTAACTTAAATATCTTATTGCTTGTCGAGGTTGAATTAAGTACGCACAGTTGGATAACTATCAGTGGGAGTTTTGCGCCTCGGTTGACACCCGACCGAACGTTCCTTGCCCTGTATGTAATGATAAACATGGATTAAAATTCTAAAATATAAGAAATACTTGATTTTTAAAAAACAAAACACGTGTAATTTTTCATTCATTCTTTATATTATTTCCAGTTTATTTGTTTATTGAATCGTTTATTATTATTGTAATGTTTTAATTGGAATTTGATCTGGTACGCTCAGATTTTGATCGCAGGTTAGTTCCGCCACTGAGTGAATTTTTGTTGTTGTTATATTTTCGGTTAAAACTAATATAATATAATACTTGGTTTCCTGAAGCTATCAGTGGGATAAGAAGTTTGGGCCTCTCCTCCACCATGGCTATTTCTATCTTGTTATCCCACTGATAGCTTCAGTAAACCAAGTATTATATCTGTAAATGCAACAGTTTATACATATGAATACAAATATTTATATTCACAGATGTGAATACGAATATATTTATATTCATACATGTGAATACGAATATATTTGTATTCATATTCTTAGGTATACTCTGTGTGGATATATTCGTATTCGTATTTACGAATATAAATACGCCCAACACTGCTGGGAACCAATTCAGAACTCGCACAGCTATATCAAAATACAAATATTGTAAGATATATTAAAATTGGAAGAATCCAGACGAGGTCCCTAAAAAACTATTAGAGCAAAAAATATTTGCCAAGAGAAGAGTCGGCAGACCAAAACTGAGACGGTTCGATGGAGTGACAGAGAATGCATTGTCCATCTTGGCAGTGAGGAACTGGAGAGCAGCAGCAAGACACCGAGATGACTGGCGGTTGATGTTACGGGAGGCCTTGACTCATAGACTAAGAGCCCGTGAACCACAGACCTTCGTTATTTTATAAAAGATGAAAATTTGTCAGCGCATGCTCCCAGTAGAGGTACGAACGATGGGTCATGAATGAAGTTCGGGTTATCGTGGCCTTGGCAGGTATACGGTGCTAAAGGTGTGTAATATACCAGCCTACTATCGTCAAATTATGAAGCGTGATTTTTGCTATTTCCTTCAGATTTGTACTTACGTTATAGTATAAAAGCTGATTTTTATATATGTTACTCGGGCAATGATTAGATGATGTTTCCTCATCAGCCAGACACTTACCATCGTGGCAACCCCTTGCCAGACACCCTTAATGCTCATTTATTTGTAATTGTACTTACGTTATAGTATAAAAGCTGATTTTTATATATATTACTTGGGTAATAATTAGATGATGTTTTATCATCAGCCAGACCGTTCTGACAGTTCCAACCCCTTGCCAAGCAAGCAGGAAGGGTAGTTGTAAGAGCGAGCACGAGGTAAGATACATATGGCTGGATGGGAGTGAGATAGTGAGTGAGGTCTGCCACGATCCTTCACTACGCTATTGTATTTTACTGCACATGTATTGTTTATTACTCAGTGCGTGTTTATATCAGCTTAAATAATTTTATATGTTCTTGTCAAGTATTGATAATTATAAGAAAAGGACCCTATTTTAGTCTCATCAAATAATAATAAGCTAAAAAGGAAAATATTTGAAAATAGAGATTTATTAAAAGGTACAGGTATTTATATAAGTGACGACAAAACACCGTAAGAGAGAGAGAGGAAGGGAAAAAAAATTCACTCATGCCTATTAAAATAATAATAATAATAATAATAATAATATTTTGTTTACAATGCAAAGTTTACTTAAACAAGAACTTGTTCTTTGACGAATAAAGTTATTATTATTATTATATTTGGTATTGTAAATTAATAATTACTACTTATATATTAATTAATACTTGACAAGAACATATAAAATTATTTAAGCTGATATAAACACGAACTGAGTAATAAACAATACATGTGCAGTAAAATACAAGAGCGTGGTGAAGGATCGCGACAGATATCACTCACTATCTCACTCCCACCCAGCCATATGTATCTTGCCTCGCGCTCGCTACTACAGCTACCCTACATGCTTGTCTGGCAAGGGGTTGAAACTGTCAGAACGGTCTGGCTGATGATGAAACATCATCTAATTATCACCCAAGTAATATATATATATATATATATATATATATATATATATATATATATATATATATATATATATATATATATATAAAGATCAGCTTTTATACTATAATGTAAGTACAATTGCAATTAAATGAGCATTAAGGTTGTCTGGCAAGGGGTTGCCCCGATGGTAAGTGTCTGGCTGATGAGGAAACATCATCTAAACATTGCCCGAGTAATATATATAAAAATCAGCTTTTATACTATAACGTAAGTACAATTCTGAAGGAAATATCAAAAAATCACGCTTTATAATTTGACGATAGTAGGCTGGTATTTTACACACCTTTAGCACCGTTTACCTGCCAAGGCCACGATAACCCGAAATTCATTCATGACCCATCGTTCGTACCTCTATTGGGAGCATGCGCTGACAAATTTTCATCTTTTATAAAATAACGAAGGTCTGGGGTTCACGGGCTCTCGCTCTATCACTATTAGTTGTAGTGCCGCTTTGATTGATTGATAGAAATGACAGTGCAATCAAAATCATTACAATAAATAATTCTAAAAATATCAAGATACATATGAGGAGGTAAGATGCAAAACTCGTTCGTTCCATTTCTTTTTTTAAATTGAGATGTCAGTGGATTTTAAAAGATATAATATTAAATATTAAATTTATGGGAAGATTTAAGAGAATTTAATAGGATAGTTTTATTTTTTACAATAAAATACATTATTCTATATCACATTTACGATGCTAAAAAAATTCTATTAACCTAAGACCTAAGAGTTAACAACTAAAATAAGAACCCATGGAGTGTCGTATATTTGTATAGAAAATCATATGAAAAGATATTAACATTGTTTCCACTTAATAAAAAATAAACTACATCACTTGTCTACATAAATTTATGAAGAAATATTTGGAATATTTAAAAAAAAAAAAAATTAAGGTTTAATACTTTGATATATAAATTGATCAAAAAAGGTATGAAATATAGTTGGATTATAAACACTTTGAATCGTAAATTAAATAGTTTCATAATTTATTTAAATAAATAGTTTTGTATCGCTAATTAAAATGCACCAGTGTTTAAACTTATTGGTTTAAATTTAGGTATATTATTAAATGTGAGTGATATTATTTATTTACCTTTGTAATAAAATAAACAATAATCCGAAAGAACACACCATCTCTTTTTCCAAAGCATTAATCCTTCACTTCCTCTTTTTAGTAGCCAACTTTGTAAAGTTACTGGTTGATTTTGGATTCGTTTTACAATAGGTGATTCAATTAATGAATGAGATCTTCTACTGGACGATTTTTGGGAACTCTGAAAGAAAATCGATAATGATTAACATATTTCTTAAACAAAAAAGTTTACATACTATGAACTTTATTTTTATAAACTTTATGTTTGTTCAATCCATATTTTGTAAAATATTAATGTTTTTCACATTCTAGCCTAGAAAGACATTAAATTATTCACATTCTTTCTAGATTCGATTTTGTCAACTATTAATGTGCTCTCTCTCTCTCTCTCTCTCTCTCTCTCTCTCTCTCTCTCTCTCTCTCTTGTCGAGCTCTCTCTCTCTCTCTCTCTTTCTCTCTCTCTCTCTCTCTCTCTGACTGTTGATTGACTGTTACTCCAAAAAATTATTTATTATTATTATTTATTTCATTTTTTTGATAGTACATATAATGTATATAACCTTTTAGGAATTGTACCTTGCTTTTCCTCTCCAAATATTCCCTTTGCTCCCATTTTCCTCTGTAGCTTACCCTTTATTCAATCAATATGAATAACACCCTGTTGACCTGTCATGTTAACTCCCAATCCCTTCCCGCACATTTCGATGAATTTCATGATTATTTTCTTCACAATTTCTACCATATTGTTGCTGTCTCGGAAACCTGGCTCAAACCACATATTCCCTCCTCATCGGTATCCATTCCTAATTATATCCTCATTCGTCATGATCGGGCGGAACGGACTGGTGGTGGCGTTGGTTTGTTCGTTCATGACAGCCTGAGGGTTAAAATCCTTTTCAAATCTCCGTCTACTGATACACCTCACCTAGAATATCTTTTCACAGAAATTTCTTCTCACTTGTTTACCCTCCTCTATGTCATAGTGTACCGTCCTCCTCAAGTCAAATTTGACTCAACTTTCGAATCCTCACTTTTTACCTATGTTCCCGCTTACAATAACATAATAATAGCCGGCGATTTTAAAACAAATCTCCTTTCCGTTTCTCCTGATAAATCTTATTTGATAGATCTAGCTTATTCTCTTAATCTATTTATCGTACCTTTTGAACCTACTCACCATACTCAGTTTTCAGACACTTTACTTGATCGATTCATAGTTGATTCTTCTCAAAATTTACTTTCCTTTTCTCAAAATCCAATATCCTTTCTCTCTTGTCACGATCTTATCCAAATCTCCTACAATATTTCCACACCTATGATCCTCAATAAAAAAGTTTCCTGGCGTAATCTTAGTTCCTTAACTCTAGAAAATATAAACCCTCTACTAGACTCATTATCCCTTTCTATTAAACCAATCTATTCCTCCCACTCTATAGAAGAAATGGTGGAATGCCTTTCATCTAATCTACTAACATGTCTTAATCATCTAGCACCGCTCAAAACCTCTACTTTCCGACGTTTACCTGCTCCTTGGATTAATCAAGAAATTAGAGATCTGATGAAAAGAAGAGATGCAGCTAGAAGGCGCTTCAGGCGATCTAGATTTCCTGATGATTACTCCACTTTCAAATCCCTTCGAAACCTCACCCAGTCTACCATGCGACGTGCCAAGGCGCAGTATTTTCGTAACATCCTATCCGAAGATCCAGATTCAAAATCTAAGTGGAGAATTCTAAGGAAGTTTTCGATTACGAGTTACTCTTCCAGTACATATTATCCTGTGACTCCTGACGAACTTAATTCCTTTTTTGTAGATTCCTCTCCCAATGAGCCTCCAATCAATACTTTATCCTATTCCATTCCTCAATTTCCATTTAATCCAGATAACTTTTACTTTCTTTATATTCCCCCCGATGATGTAATAGCTTCTGTTTTTAAATCCCGGACAAATGATTTCGGTGCCGATTAAATACCGGTAAAAATTATCAAACTCAATCTTCCTGTCATCCTTCCTGCTCTCATACATATTTACAACTTCTCCTTACAAACCTCTTCCTTTCCCACAGCATGGAAAAAGGTCCTAGTTCGTCCATTGAATAAAGTTCCTTCACCTACCACAGCATCCCATTTTAGGCCTATTTCCATCCTATCAAACCTATCTAAGCCACTTGAAAGAATAGTCCATTCTCAACTGGCTAAATACCTTAAAAATAAAGATCTCCTAACTCCTCTTCAATCAGGCTTCCGTTCAGGTTATTCTACTCAATCCGCTCTTTTAAAAATTACTCAAGACATTTATTCTTCAATTGACCAACAGAAAATTACTATCCTAATCCTCTTCGATTTCTCCAAGGCGTTTGATTCCGTGGATCATAAAATTCTTCTGACTAAATTACAAAAACTCTCCCTTTCCAATAGTGCTCTTGGCTGGTTCCAGTCCTTCTTAACTCTCCGTTCCCAAACAGTTATTGTTCCTAACCACTCCTTCAAAATCTGTGCCTCTGACGCGAGGTGTTCCTCAGGGATCCTCTCTTTCACCAACTCT
Organism: Euschistus heros; assembly: GCA_003667255.2. Taxonomy (NCBI): domain Eukaryota; kingdom Metazoa; phylum Arthropoda; class Insecta; order Hemiptera; family Pentatomidae; genus Euschistus; species Euschistus heros. The sequence goes on from RCWM02000012.1 coordinate 2,419,804, forward strand.
CTTTTCCGTTTACATTAATGATTTGACAGACGCCATTAATAATTCCCGATATCATTTATATGCTGATGACTTTCAAATCTATTTATCGTTTCATCCTTGTGAGATTTTTGAGGCAACTCGTAAAATTCAAGATGACATTTATAGCATTCACCAATGGGCAGTAGAGAATAAGTTACGACTGAATCCAGAAAAAAACTAAAGCAATGCTAATTGGATCGAAACCCTCCCTTAATTCCCTTTCCTGTTATCCACTTCTTTATCTCGATAACGTTCCTATTCAGTTCACAAACTCTGTCAAAAACCTCGGAGTAGTATTCGATCAACATTTGTATTGGAATAACCATATTTCCCACATTACCCGAAAAAAACCATCTCTATCCTCAAACAGCTCCTAAGATTCCGTGAATCTTTCCCTCGCTATACCCGTCAATTGTTAGTATCTTCCCTCATCCTTCCCCACCTCGATTATGGATGCTTAGTATACGGAGGACTGTCTGGCGAGCTTGAAATGAAGGTGAAAAGATTAATGAACTCCTTTATAAGATTCATTTATGGGATCCCCAGGCGTTCTCACATCACTTGCTGGTATTCCGAGTTGAGGTGGCTTTATCCAAGTTTTCGGCGACAATACTTCCTTGGTTCCTTTCTATTCCAATCCTTAAAGTCCAAAAAACCTTCGTACATTTACGACATCCTTGCCCTTCGTTCTTCCATTCATCTTTTGAACACCAGATCTCAGCCTATAGATCTGTATATCCCTTCTCATCGAACTGCTTCCTTTGAAAAATCCTTTATTAATCGTGCAGCTTTATTCTGGAATTCCATACACATTTCGATCCGCAATGTTCCTTCTCTCACTTCCTTTAAACATAATTTATTCATCTACCTCCTCAATTATCAATCTTCCGAAATTATGTAATAATATTTTATTGCTAGAATATTTCTTTTTCTTTTATTTCATTTTAATTTTGTTATTTACTTATTTATTTATTTTTTATGTAAACCCAAACTTGTAGTATATAATTTACACTCTATATAAGTTACTGCCTGATATGTACGCAGTCAGACAATAATACCTTTTTATTTTTCATTTCTCTCTCTCTCTCTCTCTCTCTCTCTCTCTCTCTCTCTCTCTCTCTCTCTCTCTCTCTCTCTCTCTCTCTCTCTCTCTCTCTCTCTCTCTCTCTCTCTCTCTCTCTCTCTCTCTCTCTCTCTCTCTCTCTCTCTCTCTCTCTCTCTCTCTCTCTCTCTCTCTCTCTCTCTCTCTCTCTCTCTCTCTCTCTCCATTCTTCCCCGACTGCATGCTCAGTTAAAAATAAGAATCCAACGTGAAGAAATTGCTTTCCAGATATTTTTTATTTCTTATTTTTTTTTTTCTTATTTATTTTTTTTTTTTTGGCAAAGATTTAATTTAACAAGAAAGTTATTATGTTTTCGTTTGTTTATTTTTTTTTTTTTTTTTTTTTTTTTTTTTTTTTTTTTTTTAATAACGGTTTAAAGTAACTCACCTTTCTGCTGAATGAAGCCATACTCAGGAATTCGTTGAGTGGAAGAATATTTTACTCAACCACGGTCTGGCAGAGTATGAACCTAAAACAATAGAACGAAAAATATGGGAGGAAATGAGAAAATAATTATGATAAATTCACTACATAACTTTTGATAGGTTATAGAAATTACACTTCTTCACTGCGTACTCCATTTAAACATTAATGACTCACAAGGGGAGGACACACTCAGTCTCTCACGGATCTTGTTGGCAATTTTTTTGGAGGTTCCTGGTAAAAAAAATATTAGACACGTATTTTGCCGTTCCGACCAAACTTTTCACTTTCACTCTTCCCTGGTCAGCGTCCCTACCATTTCGACCTAATTAAAACCTTCCTAAACAGTTACATTTATTAATAAATCATATGAAAATATATGTATATTTATAATTGACATTTGTAAATTTTTATCATTATATACATAATGTACATATACAATGTTATTTATGAGCAGTAGACTGAGTGAAGAAGGAGGCACTTGCCTCGATTATCACATTTTTTTTTCAATTTTACGTGTTTTACTAAACGTTTCATGGCACACAGTTTGATCTAATGAAGAAATATATACGGTATAGTAGAAATTACTAAGGACTAAGTCTAAAGATTTAGATGGAGGAAGAGCATCGGACGAAGTTTGGTCGTTATAAAGTTTAGGACATAAGGAAAATGTAGGGTGTAATAAGAAAAATAACATGGGGTATTACACTATGGTTCTCTAAATTAAGGATTGAATATGTTAGATGTTCGTAGTTTTCTGTCGGTAAAAATTCCATTCGGTTCATCTACCAGTAGCATCAAATTGTCTTGTTTGTAAAATAAGTTATATTAATTCCGACAGCACCTAAATGCGATATGGTGGGTGATTCTGATACTCAGAATCCAGTGGTATAAAATACTAGAAATATAGCAAGTAAACTGTTTAGCACAACTGACCGCTTTACTGCTTCATGTTTGATAGAAAAGACAAACATGGAACAAGAAATCAACCACTAAAAGTACGTATGTATTTTATATCAATGGTATTTAAGTTTATGGTGAAATAAAAAATAACCTGCTCCAAGTATTTTAAGCTAAAATTAACAATGAGAAGATTAACTTTTCAGCCGGATATGCTGGGACCTCATGTAGGATAGTTAGGAACTATAAATTGGAGAGCTGTTATTCAAACTTTCCAATATTTAGTAGATGTGCTAGGATAGTTATTTCAAATTTTCATCTCTTAGTCCTTTAAAACAACAATTATCTTAAAGATGAATAGTAGTTAAGAATGGAAAGACATACGTTATTTTAAAACTTCCGAAGCTAGATGTTGTATATACATCTGTATATTGAACAGATAAAAAAAAAAAAAATCTTATAAGTATTATATACACATTCAACTGACATGAAAAAAAGTATAGGTTTTAAATTAATCATACATATTTGAGGTTTTATTGACCACAATGCGAGATAGGGTAACCGTAGTCAAGTATTGAAGGATCTGAACGTTTTGCAAATTGTAAGAAACGCTGATTTCAATATTGAGGGACGCCCAGGCATGGAACAAAGTGTCGTAACGTAACATCGACTATTATGTATATTTTAGAGGTTCTTGTCTCATCGGCCAAGAGATAGCTGCAACTGTTCAATTCCTTGCCGGCGGTCACTCATTCACAAGCCTGATGAACACCTTAGTTTATTTGTTCAATGTGTGCATATAGAAATCATTTGTTATTTTATTCCTTTTTCGGCGCTTATGAAAATAATTACGAATTTGTCATTTACAATTTTAATGACTCGTTATTGTTCTTTTTATTTTTGTTCAATGTAAAAATGTACATTTCTTTATTGCTATGTTCGTTGTGTAAACTATAAAACAACGATTGGGAAGTAGGACCTGGATATATATATATATGTAGCAGAGCAAGGTTGATAACAATGCCGTCCATAACCTCCTTGCTTAGAGTGTTACAAGTACGGACACAGAGAACAGAACACATGGTGAGAAGGCTATGATATAGTTGCAACGGTGTTGTCTTATGATGTGACTGGTGGAGTGTCGGCTCTGGGGTGTGCACACCAATAGCGCTCAATAAGTGACTGTAAGTCTGCTATGGAAAGAAATAAGCATTGTTTATATATCTTTTAATAGTGTTGTACGTAATTTTTAATATTCATTCATTTTATTTTTTTTTTTTTTTTTTTTTTTTTTTTTTTTTTTTTTTTTTTTTTTTTTTTTTTTTTTTTTTTTTTTTTTTTTTTTTTTTTTTTTTTTAGTGTTTTCCTTCCAGCAGTAACCCTGTTGGAAGGGATTTTATTATTTTCTGTACACACCATACTTGTACAAAGTATACAATGTACATGTAAATATTATTTGCGATTTGATTATAATTTTACATGTGTTGAAAGGTATAAAAATATAAAAATAAACAAGAAAAATAAAATAAAATAAAACAAAGAATAAGAAGTTATATAACATAGATAATTTAAAATTCAATAAAAACAGCAACAAAGTTATGTAGAGAAAAGTTTATGAATATTTAGAGGTTTAGAGATATTTCATATTTATATCCTCTATTTTAATGATTGAATTTTTAAGAAATATTTGGAAATTTTCAAATGATTTGTTCATCAAACATTGACCATCCACCGGCCAATGTCCTAGTTTCTGTACTGTTTTTGTCTGTAGAATAGTTCTGTAGTCAGTGAGTAGTCTGCATTCATATATGAGGTGGTGTATATTTTGTTCTTGAGTGAAATCACAAGGACATAGGAAAGAATCTCTTATTTTAAATCGATAGAAATAACTGTTTTTACTGCCGCATGTCCTGTGACTCCTTGTGTAATGTAAAAGTTAGTCCATGAGTTTGATTTAATGTAGGTCCGTAAGTCTGGAATGAAGTTATGTAGATGTCTTCCCTTGTGTGTAGTGTTCCAACGTGTCTGCCACTGGTCTACTGCTTGTGTTTTTAGCATGTGTTTTAAGTGTTGTTTGGATATCATATTATATGATATAGGAAGGGTAGTATCCTTTGAAGCCTCTTTTGCAGCCTTGTCAGCCAGTTCGTTTTCCGCTATGTCGGAATGCCCTTTTACCCACTTGAAGGAAATTTGAATGTTATCGTCAGTTTGTAGATGTCTTAGAAATGATCTTATTTTTTCAATGATGGGATTGTGACAATGTCTGTTTTTTTATCATGTATAGAGTACACTGACTGTCCGTTAGTATTGTAATAGTTTTTATCTTTTGTCCTCAAATTTTGAAAGTATTCTAGAGATTTAAGGATGGCGAATTGTTCTGCTTGATTATTGCTACATTCTGGGCCTAATTTATACTTTATTACATCTTCTAAAATTTTGTTTTTAAAAATGAGACTAGCACAGCCTACATATTCGCCATTCTTGCTTCCGTCAGTATATATCTCATAGTCTGTGGGGTCAGTTAAGCATTCAGTAATACAAGGAAATTCTGCTGGGTGTAACCAATCCTTGTAGTCGGTAGTATGTTCAAAGTTGTTAGATTTGAAATTTTCGTAGTCAGTGTTCATGTATAACAAATGGAATTTTCCTATGTAACTGGTAGCTAATATACTGATGGGGATCATTTTGGCCAAGACAAAGGCAGCTTCATCAGAGAGTGTTCGGAATCCTTTGGCAATTTTGAGTGCCATTAGCCTCTGGACCCTTTCCAGCTTTGCCTTGTTGTATTTGATCTGAAGTCCTGGATGCCATATTTCAATGCCATAAGTAAGAATAGGCAAAATTGCGCCTTTATACAAAACCTCCAGAGCCTCCGTTCTCAAACCCCATGTCGCTCGCGCTGCTATTGAAAGTGAATTTATTAATTTTAAAAGTTTGTTTTGTAGTATGTCAATATGTCTGTTCCACTTTAATTTTTCGTCAATGGTTATGCCTAAATATTTCAAAGTACGTATTCGATTCAGGTTTTTATTTTGTATTTTCACATTTAAGTCCGGACTTAGTCGTTTTTTTAGTGATCACCATATAATTAGATTTTTGTGTATTGAATGTCAGTTTGTTTAAGTAAGCCCAAGAATTTATTTTGTCTAATACTATATCGACTACTGTCTGTAAATGTTTAAAATATTTTGATGTTATAATTGCTAATATGTCATCTGCAAAGGCCAAAATCGTCGCGTTTGAAGGTAATCGTTCTTTTAACAGTGAGTCAACAATTAGGTTCCATAAAAGAGGAGAGCAGCACGAGCCTTGTGGTGTCCCAATAGACTGATTTCTATGTAATGCAACGTTGTTTGTCACTAAAGATACAGACCTATTGCTAAGATAATCTTTAATAATCCTGTAAATGTTACGTGGACATTGATATGTAATTAGAGTACTAAAAATTGACGGCCACCAAGCATTGTCAAACGCTCCAGTGATATCAAGCGATATAATAGCGGTATGCTGGTTATTATTCAAGGCATTTTGGATAATATTTATGGCTTTCATTACCGCATGAACCGTGCTTTTTTGTGGCGTAAATCCAAATTGGTTTTCACTGAGGAGCTTATTACTGTAAAGATAATACGACAACCTGTTATGTATTAACTTTTCCAATATTTTCCCACCTGTTGGAATAATACATATAGGTCTGATAGAGGAAATATCTTCAGGTTTTTTCCCCGGTTTATTAATTAGCACCAATTTAGACTTTTTCCAAAAATCTGGAAAACGTCCAAGGCTGAAGCATTTAGAATATATATTATATATAGTTTGTGGAAATGTTTCGTATACTTTTTTGTATATTAAAGAGTTTACTCCATCTATGCCTGGTGTTTTGTTATCATTGAGATTGTTAATAATATCTGATAACTCTAATTGCGTAACCGGGAGATCGTCAACTGTTTCGGGTAAACTGTTTGCAGACTGTCTCATGGTGACATGTATGTCTGAATCTGTGGTAGGATCGTCCAATTTAATTAAGTTATTAACAATGTAATCATAGGTATCATTAATTGAGGTCGTGTAGGTACCATCTGATTTTCTTAAATTTTGTAAAATGAATGGTTGTGGTATTTTCCCAGCTGCATATTTGTATGGCCATTTCCATGGATTTCTGGTAGGAATACTCTGGCAGTATTCTTTCCAAGATTCCATTTTTTTGCCTTTAATACATCGCGAATATTCCCGTTTAAGATTTAAGTAATGATGATGCCTATTTGTCCTTAATAAATCATTTAATTTGGTTTTTTGGTATAATCTGCGGGCTCGGTTAGTTGATTTCCGCAGATTTTCCAATTTTTCATCCCACCACGGGTTTAATTTTTGGCCTGAATATTTTTTTGAAGTACTGATATTCATAATTTTGAAAGATTTATTGCAGGTTTTGATTAAAAATTTATGAAACCTGTGTACGAATTGATCGAAAGGAGTTCTATTTAGTTTTGAGGTTAATTGTTCATCTAAATTGATAGTACTATTGATATTGAAACCTTTTGAAAATATATTTTGAAGATTGTTTATAAATTTAGTCCAATCAGCATTCTTAGTTTTGTATAATTTTCCTTCCTTTCTTATGCTGGCCCAATGATCGAATTTTATAGAGAATCTAATACAATTGTGATCCGATAAATTTTCTTCATCTTCAATTCTCCAACTGTTAATATTATTAATTAAATGAACGTTTGTAATGGTTAAATCGATATTACTTTGTCCTCGCCTGCTGAAAAAAGTAGGAAGGCCATTATTGACATTACATATATTTATATTATTGTCAATAATGAAATTTTCTAGAGTCCTACCACGATTATTAGTCAATAGATCATGCCACAATCTAGATCGACAGTTTGTATCCGCACCGATTACAATTCCTCGATCTGAAAATCTATCGATTACGCGTTTTAGGTTATCAGTGTCTTCTACAACATCTCTATTGATATCAAAGTAGGCGGAGATGAAAATAATCGGAGTCTTATCAATCATAACCTGTACCACTGTAACATCTGGATTAGAAAGATCACCCAGCAACATAGCATCTATTTGTTTACAATTAACAATGACAAGAGATCTGCAATGGGTTAGGTTTACAGAAAACTCTCGATATCTTGAACTTGAGCGAATTTTTTCTCCTAAATATGGTTCTTGTATTAAAGCAATTTGTATTTTATGTTTTTGTATGTATTCCTGTAATAGTATTTTTGATTTGTAAGAATGTTGTGTGTTTAACTGTAGAATGTTTAATGTTTGTATATTTGTATTTACTGCCATTGTGGTAATTGTAATTTAGTTGAACCGCTGTAGTTTGTATTTTTAATTAGACGGTGGATGGCATTTATATAAGATGGACAACACTTACTTGTTGCTAGATGTTTTGAATTTACCCTAAAGTGTGGCTTGCAATGTCTGTTATAATTGACACAATTGATACATTGTTGTTGTTCTTCTTCTTCTTTCTTGGGGCAATCCTGGGTGTGATGTTCCCCGCTACAGATGGCGCACGTCAGCTTGCTCTTACAATGCTTCTCAGGATGATTAAACTTGCAGCATTTTTTACACTGTCTCACCGATATGTAGTCCGCTGCTGAACAAATGGTATGGAATAATTTGAGACGATTATTCAACAGAAGGTCACGCAAATTTGGGGTTATTTCCAACAGAGCATGTCGGGGGCTCGTTGATGTTTTTCCACCAATAATTGTGAGTAATTTGAAGTTTTCTTCTGCGATTTGAAGCTCACTATTTTGAGTAATTAGAGTACGAATCAAATTATCTTTACTAACCTCTTCAGGAAGCCTTCTAATTATTATTTTGGGGTTGTATTTTTTTGGGATGTCAGCTTTGAGACTTTCATCACCTCTGAGAACTTCTTCTATCTTTTCGACGTCTCTACTATCTGTAGTTTCAACCAAAATCTTCCCATCACGTATGTTTTTAATGTTTTTGATACCCAGTCCTAAAGAGACTGGATTAATTTTGGATTTAAATGCCTTTTTAGTAACTTCAGAATTAGAATTGTCATTCTTCAATGAGACCATTAGAACATGTGAAGGAGAAGTAATTATAGGCTTACTTACGTTTTTCACTGCAGCAGAATAGGTTAGGTTAGTGTTTGTTCAATCTTCCTAAAATCTTTATTCGAGGCTGCCTCATTTTCCGTAGTGATTTGCAATTCTTCTAGAATTGTTACTGTTTCTTGAATAATGCAAGATCGGTCTTTTTTATTCTTAGCAGCTTCTAATGATTTGATTTTTTCAAGAGCACTTTTAATTAGATCTATTTTTGACGCCATCATATGATCTATATATTTTATTATTAGTTATAGTTCCTTATAAATTAAAACTTGTAATTGTTTGTTCAGTTTAAATGTAAATATAACAAAGTGTTTTCCTTAGTTGTAATAATTGTAAAAAGACTATGGTTAATTACACCACGTGTTCTAAGTAACCCTCACTTCAATCGATTACCTACCAAAGAGGTAATATATACCTACATATATATATATATATATATATAGGTATATATATATATATATATAGCTAAATAAAAGGATCGCGGGATTGAGTTTTTAAAAAGAGGATTTATTCTGAATTACATACATTGATACAAGAAAAAAGACAATTTATAGCCTATTACAATACTTCGATCATAGTATGACCGCACGCAGCAACGGTCACGTACAGAATGTCTAGTGAGGCCAGGTGGGGGCGGCCTTTTATAGGATTTTTAGGAGAGGGGATATCATACTTTGTTTATTATCCTTAATACCATTGGGGTTTCCATAACTATATATATATATATATATATATATATATATATATATATATATATATATATATATATATATATATATATATATATATTGAATTTCCCACTGATCCGAGCCTCGAATCCTATTTTTAAAATTGTATTTTATAAGTTTATATATTTGATTCACACCTACCTATCTATTAATGTCAGTAAAAGATTTAAAAGACACCACTGTTTCTTTGAAAAATTGAACCCAAAAGAAATTACATCTGCATACCTTTTGATTCCTGGAGCTAATGTTTACAATAGTTTATATGGCCCTTGAATGAAGTTAAACAAGTCTAATTCATACAAACATAGTAAAAAACAAAAAACAGTTAATATTTCTACTTTTGTCCACTGTGCCACTAGTTTCACGTTGCGACTCAAAAACTCGTTATTTCCCTAAAGTTTTAAAAACATCTTTTGAGGGATAAGATGTATCAATAGTATTATATAGGAGGTATAAATAAAATGTTTTAGAAAGTAAAAAGTAACAATAAAAGGCTCCATGGTGTGCTCAATAATCATGGAGTTATAGTACTATGGAAGAGGCCCTTCTCGTATATTGCTCCGTGAGGGGCGAGACCAAAACACTAACCGGCCACGCCCACTATGCCCAACTGGCGACTTGCATTCCATTGGGCTTGGGCAATTGAAAAGGTTCGTAATAAATAAAATAAGTTTATAAAAAATATTTTACTACGTTAGGAGTCTGTAACCCATCCGTAGCGCGTCCCCAGGTGGCGGATAGGGGAATGCTCGCTAGATATAGAGGGCAGGAGGGAAATAAAATACCTCTCGCGGACCAAACAGACTAGGGGAAGGAACCCCGAATTATAAACCAAATATGGCGAGTCAGAATATGATAAACCTTACGGTACAGGGAGTAGGATCACCAGTACCGGCGTCTGTCAGTGGCGAGAAAGCGGGCTCCGAGACGTCGTTATCAAGCAACCGCAGAGCTACAGTAGTGGCCCACTTGGCTACTGTCGCATCTAATACTTCAAGTGAAGATAAGCTATCAGAATTGTGGACTTTGATGGGAGAAAAAATTTGTAGTCTCCACAAAGTCGTCAAAAAAAAGAAGACTACTCCACTGACGATTAAAGCGTACGTGAGTGCGATCCACGCGCTTTACGACGGTAAAATGCAAACTGAAAATGAAATGAAAAATAATCTTTATTCTGGGACACCTTGTCCCCTAAGAATAACATATAAGAACAATACAAAGGTATTATTGTCTGACTGCGTACATATCAGGCAGTAACTTATATAGAGTGTAAATTATATACTACAAGTTTGGGTTTACATAAAAAATAAATAAATAAGTAAATAACAAAATTAAAATGAAATAAAAGAAAAAGAAATATTCTAGCAATAAAATATTATTACATAATTTCGGAAGATTGATAATTGAGGAGGTAGATGAATAAATTATGTTTAAAGGAAGTGAGAGAAGGAACATTGCGGATCGAAATGGGTATGGAATTCCAGAATAAAGCTGCATGATTAATAAAGGATTTTTCAAAGGAAGCAGTTCGATGAGAAGGGATATACAGATCTATAGGCTGAGATCTGGTGTTCAAAAGATGAATGGAAGAACGAAGGGCAAGGATGTCGTAAATGTACGAAGGTTTTTTGGACTTTAAGGATTGGAATAGAAAGGAACCAAGGAAGTATTGTCGCCGAAAACTTGGATAAAGCCACCTCAACTCGGAATACCAGCAAGTGATGTGAGAACGCCTGGGGATCCCATAAATGAATCTTATAAAGGAGTTCATTAATCTTTTCACCTTCATTTCAAGCTCGCCAGACAGTCCTCCGTATACTAAGCATCCATAATCGAGGTGGGGAAGGATGAGGGAAGATACTAACAATTGACGGGTATAGCGAGGGAAAGATTCACGGAATCTTAGGAGCTGTTTGAGGATAGAGATGGTTTTTCGGGTAATGTGGGAAATATGGTTATTCCAATACAAATGTTGATCGAATACTACTCCGAGGTTTTTGACAGAGTTTGTGAACTGAATAGGAACGTTATCGAGATAAAGAAGTGGATAACAGGAAAGGGAATTAAGGGAGGGTTTCGATCCAATTAGCATTGCTTTAGTTTTTTTCTGGATTCAGACGTAACTTATTCTCTACTGCCCATTGGTGAATGCTATAAATGTCATCTTGAATTTTACGAGTTGCCTCAAAAATCTCACAAGGATGAAACGATAAATAGATTTGAAAGTCATCAGCATATAAATGATATCGGGAATTATTAATGGCGTCTGTCAAATCATTAATGTAAACGGAAAAGAGAGTTGGTGAAAGAGAGGATCCCTGAGGAACACCTCGCGTCAGAGGCACAGATTTTGAAGGAGGTTGGTTAGGAACAATAACTGTTTGGGAACGGAGAGTTAAGAAGGACTGGAACCAGCCAAGAGCACTATTGGAAAGGGAGAGTTTTTGTAATTTAGTCAGAAGAATTTTATGATCCACGGAATCAAACGCCTTGGAGAAATCGAAGAGGATTAGGATAGTAATTTTCTGTTGGTCAATTGAAGAATAAATGTCTTGAGTAATTTTTAAAAGAGCGGATTGAGTAGAATAACCTGAACGGAAGCCTGATTGAAGAGGAGTTAGGAGATCTTTATTTTCAAGGTATTTAGCCAGTTGAGAATGGACTATTCTTTCAAGTGGCTTAGATAGGTTTGATAGGATGGAAATAGGCCTAAAATGGGATGCTGTGGTAGGTGAAGGAACTTTATTCAATGGACGAACTAGGACCTTTTTCCATGCTGTGGGAAAGGAAGAGGTTTGTAAGGAGAAGTTGTAAATATGTATGAGAGCAGGAAGGATGACAGGAAGATTGAGTTTGATAATTTTTACCGGTATTTAATCGGCACCGAAATCATTTGTCCGGGATTTAAAAACAGAAGCTATTATATCATCGGGGGGAATATAAAGAAAGTAAAAGTTATCTGGATTAAATGGAAATTGAGGAATGGAATAGGATAAAGTATTGATTGGAGGCTCATTGGGAGAGGAATCTACAAAAAAGGAATTAAGTTCGTCAGGAGTCACAGGATAATATGTACTGGAAGAGTAACTCGTAATCGAAAACTTCCTTAGAATTCTCCACTTAGATTTTGAATCTGGATCTTCGGATAGGATGTTACGAAAATACTGCGCCTTGGCACGTCGCATGGTAGACTGGGTGAGGTTTCGAAGGGATTTGAAAGTGGAGTAATCATCAGGAAATCTAGATCGCCTGAAGCGCCTTCTAGCTGCATCTCTTCTTTTCATCAGATCTCTAATTTCTTGATTAATCCAAGGAGCAGGTAAACGTCGGAAAGTAGAGGTTTTGAGCGGTGCTAGATGATTAAGACATGTTAGTAGATTAGATGAAAGGCATTCCACCATTTCTTCTATAGAGTGGGAGGAATAGATTGGTTTAATAGAAAGGGATAATGAGTCTAGTAGAGGGTTTATATTTTCTGGAGTTTAGGAACTAAGATTACGCCAGGAAACTTTTTTATTGAGGATCATTGGCGTGGAAATATTGTAGGAGATTTGGATAAGATCGTGACAAGAGAGAAAGGATATTGGATTTTGAGAAAAGGAAAGTAAATTTTGAGAAGAATCAACTATGAATCGATCAAGTAAAGTGTCTGAAAACTGAGTATGGTGAGTAGGTTCAAAAGGTACGATTAATAGATTAAGAGAATAAGCTAGATCTATCAAATAAGATTTATCAGGAGAAACGGAAAGGAGATTTGTTTTAAAATCGCCGGCTATTATTATGTTATTGTAAGCGGGAACATAGGTAAAAAGTGAGGATTCGAAAGTTGAGTCAAATTTGACTTGAGGAGGACGGTACACTATGACATAGAGGAGGGTAAACAAGTGAGAAGAAATTTCTGTGAAAAGATATTCTAGGTGAGGTGTATCAGTAGACGGAGATTTGAAAAGGATTTTAACCCTCAGGCTGTCATGAACGAACAAACCAACGCCACCACCAGTCCGTTCCGCCCGATCATGACGAATGAGGATATAATTAGGAATGGATACCGATGAGGAGGGAATATGTGGTTTGAGCCAGGTTTCCGAGACAGCAACAATATGGTAGAAATTGTGAAGAAAATAATCATGAAATTCATCGAAATGTGCGGGAAGGGATTGGGAGTTAACATGACAGGTCAACAGGGTGTTATTCATATTGATTGAATAAAGGGTAAGCTACAGAGGAAAATGGGAGCAAAGGGAATATTTGGAGAGGAAAAGCAAGGTACAATTCCTAAAAGGTTATATACATTATATGTACTATCAAAAAAATGAAATAAATAATATAAATGAACTAGTGAATTAAATGATCTTTGAAAGAAAATTTGAAATAAAAAATAAACAAAACCTGCCAAATTTATCTTGGCGTATAATAATAAATAAAGTATTTTAAAACGAAAAATATCGTTAGTAAATATGTAATTTAAAGAGTAAATAATTATGTTTAAAATAAATGTGAGCAATAATAAAATGTACACAACTATATCAAATCCTAAAAAGCTAAACAAATAAATAAAAAAATAATTTTTTGGAGTAACAGTCAATCAACCGTCAATTAAACGCTTCCAAATCTTCTTCTTTGTTAATTATCATAACAGGTTGACCATCATCACGCCGGCAGCGAACCCTTCCTCGCGCAAACCATACATACTTCACTTTGCCAGCCGCCCTCTTCTGCCTCGTTAGCCAGTAAAGCTGCCGGTTACCAGGGGTCATCTCTTCGCCGACGTATATTTTTTCGTCCGAATCCCAACCGAGGTGTCTTGTGCTAAAATCTCTTTTCACTTTTCGTAGGCGAATAACCTCGTCTCTGGTCGTCTGGCGGACAAAGCGCACTACGATTGACGGTGGCCGAGGATCCTCTTTTCTTTGTTTTTTTTCCTTTCAACTAGGTCTAAGTCTTCAACGCTGAGTTTAATTCCCAGAGCCGCATCGACAGAACAAACTACGTCCTCTGTTGATTCTCCAGATTTTAAAGGTACACCTCTTATTTCTAGAGAATTCGAGAGCTGAGCCTGCTCAGTTTGATTTAGCCTCACCTCTAATTTTTTTATATATCCTTTCAAATTATTATTATCTATTAATAATTTCTCAATTAATTCCTCTTGTCTTTTGGCCCGCTCTTCTAAAGATTTAAGCCTCTCAGAATTTTCAAAAGCGAGGTCTGTCTGTTTATTGACTGTGTCCTTGATTTCCTTTATGTCATCGGTCACTTTTCCGATCTCGGACAGTATAGCAGATATGTTTTCCTCCATATTCTTACTGGGAACCGCGATATACTGTCGTGTCGTGGTGGCCGATTCACATTTAGGGCACTGCCATTGGTTAATTTTTTGCTGCGTAATTTCCGCCTCTTTTAAATTACTGCATTTTACGTGGCACAGTGTTTGGCACAAAACACAGGCCAATGCAGATTTATGATCTCTGGAGATGGTTGAATTGCACGAAGAACACAGCGCCATTACGTTAAAAGAGGTTTATTTATTAAATAAAGGCTACGGCAATCTGAGTATTTAAAGGTATGTCTAGACTCAACAAAAGACACGTAAAGTCACCTGTTAGTCATACTGTCGGTATCCAGACCTTGACAGAAAAGACTCCAGGTCTTCAAAACAACAATAAGAGGAACAAAAGGAAGAAGAAGAATAAACCAAAGTCCAATAATAAAGAGACAATAGAGGACAAATAACCAATAACCAACCTGATGACCAATGGCAGACGGTCAAAAAAAAGAAGAGAAAAATAACAAGGATACAAACGTAGCCCATGAGAGACGTCCAAGACCTCCTCGTCCCGACGCGTTGATGGTGACGGCAAAAGAAGGCTCGTCATACGCAGACATACTGCGCACGATCAAAAATGACCCTGATCTTCAGGACTTAGGGGAAAATGTGGGAAAAATAAAAAAGTGTGGCGCGGGTAACCTCCTTCTGGAATTAGATCCAAAAGCGCAGAACAAGTAGCAAGAGGGACTCAGTAGCAATCGAAATGAAGGATTTAGACGAACTGACTGTGGCAGAAGAGGTGCACAAAGCAATCCAAAAGCATGTAGAGGGGGCGGAGAATATTGATATATCCGTTGTTAAATATATTAGCAAGGCTTATGGAGGCACTCTGACTGCAGTTGTAGTTTTTCCCACGGTTCTAGCAAGAAAAGCCATTGGAAAGGGACACATTCGAGTTGGATGGATAAACAGCCGTGTGAAGGAGACGATTTCCCCCCAAAGATGCTTCCGATGCCTAGGATATGAGCACTTGGGGAGCAACGATGTCTCCTATGTACTGAAGGAGGAAATCGCAAACAAACAACTGGTAGCTTTGGTTGTCCAGCTTATAGAAAAGCGGTTGAGGCTGTAGCTAAACATCGTAAATGAAGTTTCTACAGCTAAACCTTAATCATTGCGAAGCTGCCCAGGACCTATGCTGGCAAACAATAAGAGAGAAGAACATCGACGTTGCTGTGCTTTGTGAGCAGTATAGGAACCTCGATGGATCTCTCAACTGGATGACGGATGATGATAGCCGCGAAGCTATTTGGGTTGAAAAGGGCCACTTCATTCAAGAAACTCAGTCGAAGAAAACAAAAAATTTCGTTTGGGCGAAAGTGGATAATATCTACATATCCAGTGTTTACGCACCACCGAATGCCTCTTAAGTAGAATTTGAAGTTCTCCTTGATTGAATTACTCAAGAACAGCGAGGTCGTCATCCTCTTTCCATCGCTGGAGACTTTAACGCATGGGCTAATGAATGGGGAAGTAGGGAGACCTATAAGAGGGGCAAATGTCTTCTAGACACATTAACCGCACTCGAAGTTGTTCTCCTCAACACAGGCTCAAGTCCAACATTCTCAAGAAATGGCACTACCTCAATCATTGATCTGACTTGTGCAAGCGCAAACCTTGCGCATGGTAACACCAACTGGCATGTGAGTGACCACTATAGTCACAAAGCTAAAATCCTTCTCCAATCACCATCTTCAGATTTCCCTCATGTTGAATACATATTCCTGGAAATATCAACCACTCCCTCCCCTTTACTATTTGCTGTGGTCTACCGACCTCAAATCATAATCTCCGGTGATTTTAACACCAATATGGCATCCGAATCCTATGATAAATCCTTCCTCATCAATTTATTCCATTCCATTAATCTTTATCTGGTTCCTTTTCTTCCTACCCATCACACACAATTCTCAGATATCTGGCTTGACCTGTTTATCACTGACTCCCCCGATAAAATTCTTTCATCATCTCAGCACCCGGTTCCTTTTCTCTCCTCACATGATCTAATGCAGATTTCGTATGATTTACCAACCAAATCTTTTGCCCCAACAGTTGTTTCCTTTCGAAATCTGGACCTCCTCTTATTCGAATCCGTACAACCTGACCTCGATTCCATCCCATGGGATACAATATATTCCTTTACCTCGATTGAGCCGATGATCTCTACCCTCACCGCAAACCTTCATTCAATTTTAAATACCCATGCTCCTCTTAAAACCCTAAAGATGCACCGTCCTCCTGCTCCATGGCTGACAGCTGGGATTATAGAGCTGATGAAAAAAAGGGAAGCAGCCAGACGCAAATTTCGTCGAACTCGATTGCCATCAGATTACACCACCTTCAAAATTTTACGTAACCAAACCCAATCCGCCATCCGATACTCTAAATCCAAATACATGCATAATGCCCTTTCTATCGCTCCCGATTCTAAATCCAAGTGGAAAATCCTAAGAAAACTAACCTTTCCTGAACCCAACTGCAACTCCTTTCCTGTTTCACCCGATGAACTAAATCAACGTTTCATTTCATTAACTCTAAACCCTCCGTTTGAAGCGGAAATAACTTATCCTAGCTTTGATCCAACCAATTTCTTCTTTTCCCATGTGGCCCATGATGACTTACTCTCGGTCATTAAAAAACCCGCTCAAATGATTATGGACCCGATAATATTCCATTTAAACTCATCAAATCATGCCTTTCCGCTCTTATTCCTATTCTTCACCATATTTACAACCTTTCCCTTCAAAACTCGATATTTCCTTCCTCTTGGAAAGCAGCGCTAGTCCGCCCCTTTAATAAAATTCCCAATCCCGCCTCCTGACTTCCGTCTGATTTCCCTCCTCTCCAACCTATCCAAACCACTGGAACGGATCGTTCAGTCCCAACTTTCAGATTTCCTAGAAGAACGCTCCCTCCTTTGTCCATATCAATCCGGTTTCCGTCCTGGATACTTCGCCGAATCCGCCCTCCTGAAAATATCTCAAGATTTACACTCCGCAATTGATCGCCAAGAGATTACCATCCTTATCCTTTTGGATTTTTCAAAAGCTTTCGATAATGTTGACCACAACATCCTTCTATCCAAACTCCGAAACCTTTCCTTGTCCAAATCTGCCTTACTTTGGTTTAAATCCTTCCTTTCCGACCGATCACTGTATCTAGTCATTCCAAATAAACCACCGTCCAAGACCCTACCTCTCTCCTGTCGTGTTCCTCAGGTCTTCACTTTCACCCACACTCTTTTCTGTTTACATTAATGACCTTCCCTTTTCAATCCATCACTGCCGGTATCACCTTTACGCAGGTGATCTTCAAATCTATTTATCCTTTCCCAATTCTGACCTACTGCAAGCTACTAGAAAAATCCAGGAAGACTTGGATCGAATCTATAACTGGGCAGTGACGAACAAGTTGAATTTAAATACTGAAAAGACCAAAACGCTTGTAATAGGTTCGAGTTACATCCTGGAAACCATGCCTCCTATTCCCACCATTTTCCTGAGCAGTCATCCTATCAAATTCTACCCCTCAGTCAAAAATCACGGAGTCATTTTCGATCAAACCCTATCCTGGGAAAAACCATGTATCCGAAATTTCCCGTCGCACTTTTTTTTTTTTTTTTTTTTTTTTTTTTTTTTTTTTTTTTTTTTTTTTTTTTTTTTTTTTTTTTTTTTTTTTTTTTTTTTTTTTTTTTTTTTTTTTTCCTCCCTTCCTTGCCTTTTCAGGCATACGGGGTTTTGGCAGCAGCGGGTTCAACATATGGGTTTTATGTATGCCGCTGCTGCCAATAAAACTCTTTATTTACAATTTTTGTTTTTATTTTATTTACATTATAAATGAGGCTTCATTTATTTAGGGGGTACAATCCTATGGTGCGGCCCAGCCATGCTTTGCACGCCTTAGCGACCGCACCTTCTTTTATTTCCTGTGGTGCGGCCCGGCCATGCATAGCACGCTTTAGCGACCGCACCTTTATCCTTTTATACTGACCGACGGTAAGCCCGGTCCAGCCCTCCTGGTCCGCTGCATCTGTCCGGTCCACACCATCCAGCTCTCCTCGAGACTGCATCCGTCCGGTATGCCTGGTCCAGCCCTCCTGGTCCACAGCATCCGTCCGGTCCCGCTCCAGTCCTCAGAGTCGCTGGTCTTGTTCTTCCTCTGGCGGTGGCTCGCCGACCGCGGGGGTGGGCCTTCCTAAGGTGAAGTGCGTAGGGCCCACCACTTCCTTCCACCCGTAGATAAATTCCCTAAAATGGGGGTAATTATCTTCTTCCATTAGTCGGGGAAAGTCCGCTTCGACGAGGGCGAAGATCCCGGTTTTTCTTGACATCCTGGCACGGTGTCCTTCCATCTCAGTGCAGGACAACACCACGTGTTCTGCTGTTTCACGGAGTCATTTTCGATCAAACCCTATCCTGGAAAAACCATGTATCCGAAATTTCCCGTCGCACCATCCCAATCCTAAAACGTCTCAATTACGTTCGCCATCTTCTTCCTTTCGAAACCCGCAAATTACTAGTTACTTCCCTTATCTTCCCACACTTCGACTATTGCTGTGCTGTGTTTGGGGGCGTTTCTGGTGATCTCGAGGCCAGACTCAAAAGATTGTTTAACTGCTGCATTCGTTTTATTTTCGGGATCCCCAGGAACGCCCATGTTTCACAATTCTACGCGGAGTTAATGTGGCTCTTTCCTTCCTACCGTCGCCAGTATTTTCTGGCATCCTTTCTCTACCAAACAGTGAAATCCCAACGCCCACTTTACATTGCTCAACTCCTTCAGCTCAAATCCTCTGTTCTTACCCGCCAAACCCGTTCCCGCCCATCAGATTTGTACACTCCTGCTCATTGCTCCGCTGCCTTCAACAGATCATTCCTAATCCAATCCTCGTCCCTATGGAACTCCATCCCTTATACCATTCGCCACTCAGACACCCTTTCCACTTTCAAATATCACTTATTTAACCACCTACTGTCCATCCAGATCCATGAAAACAGTCATTAGCCACTTAATAGTCATATAAAATATAAAAGTTTATGTACACGAAATTTTATTGTTTCTACACAATTGATTCACAAAATGAATCAAAATATTTCTGTTTCTTTTTGTCAATATTTCTAAGTTTAATCTTTATTTGTTATTATTATTAATTACTATTTTATTATATTTAATAATATTTCATAACCATCTTGAGGCTCTGTAGGCCCCCTGATTGTACATTATTTTTTATTCTTAAGGTACTTAAGGTCCCAGAATAAATAAAGAACTTTTTTTATTATTGATACTCACAGTGACCATCATGCTATCATCTTTGAAGTCACCAACTCTTGTGTCAATAGGAAAAAGTTTAAACGACAGCCAGCAGTGTGGAACTCGATCCTTTGATAGAGATTCCTTTATAGCAATGATGCAGGAAAAAGTTGAACTTACAGGACTTGCCGAAGAGAAGGTTTCACAACTAATGAAGGTTATTTCTAAGGCATGTGATGCATCAATGACGAAGACCTCTAAGAGAAACCATCAGATGGCAGTTTACTGGTGGAACGAGGATATAGCAAATCTTCGGCGAGTATGCTTGCGCACTAGGAGGTTAGCTCAGCGTGTAAGAGGTCGCCAAACGTATGAGTCCCGAAAACAAGAGTATAAGAATGCAAAAAGAAACCTTGTAAAAGCAATTAAGGAGAGTAAGAGCAGCAGCTGGAAAAAGTTGTGTGATGAAGTGGACGAGGATCCATGGGGCAGACCCTACAAAACTGTTATGGTCAGACTAAAAATAACATGTCTGTCACCACCGAGCTCTCCGGAATTATTAGAAAACATAGTTGCGGCTTTATTTCCGAGCAGACCAGAAGTTGTCTTTCATAGCAGCCAGCTTCTATATCAAGAAGTGCAAGAAATACCCCACGAAGAACTAGACCTTGCTTGCATTAAAATAAAGGATTCAAAGGGGCCAGGTCTTGATAAAATCCCAAATGTTGCCTTGAAAATAGCAATTAGGTCAAGGTCTGAACTTTTCCTGGAGGTATATAATACTTGTATCCATGAAGGAATCTTCCCAACCCAGTGGAAGAAGCAGCGCCTCGTACTTCTGCAAAAGGGTAAAGGACCACCAAACGATCCGACTTCTTATCGCCCGATTTGTCTTTTGGAAACAGCGGAAAAGATACTGGAAAGGGTTCTGAGTGGCAGAATAGCTGATTACAGTGAAGGAACTAGAGGGCTATCTGATTACCAGTACGGATTTAGAAAGGGGAGATCGACGATCGACGCAATCGATTATGTGGTCAAATCCGCTCAAGAAGCCATCGCAGGAAAAAGATGGAGGAAAGGTGGCAAAAAGTACTGCGCCATTATCACGTTAGACATAAACAATGAATTCAATTCAGCACGATGGGATTGCATTGAGGAGGAGGATTGCATGGAGGGATTGCGAAGGATGGAAGTTCCACAATACCTTATGAGAATTATCGAGAGTTATTTCTTCGATAGAGTACTGAGGTGTGATACTGATGCTGGACAGAAACCCTAAAAAATCACAAGTGGCGTTCCTCAGGGCTCCGTTTTAGGGCCTCTCTTGTGGAATGTGATGTATCATGCAGAGCTAAGACTATCCATGGAGAAAGGGACAGTTACTTTTGGTTTCGCTGACGATTTTGCAATAATATCTTGTGGAAAACTGCAAGAGGAAATTGTCTAATTGTCTGCTAACACAGCTGTAGCCACAATACGCCTGTGGCTCTCATCATAGGTCTCCAGCTTGCTGATCATAAAACCGAAGCAGTTCTCGTCACAAGCAGGAAAGTAACAGAAACAATCATCCTGACCGTTGGAGATTATAATATTTCCTCCCAACCATCTATTAGATATATTGGAGTGCAGATCGACGCCAGACTAAGGTTTGATGAACATCTGCAAATAATTAGCAAAAAAGGAGCCCAAGTAACGAATGTTAGAAAAACCGTTGTTACATGCTAGAATCATGCCGAATATAGGTTGCCCCCGACAAAGCAGAAGGAAACTTTTGGCTAGTATGGGTAGCTCTGCTTTTTTATAAGCTGCACCGATCTGGACAACCGCATTCCTAGTTCAGTGATACGCCCGAAAGGTCAATAGCGTGTATCGAAGAAGTGCTATCCGTGTCATATGATGCAGTGTGTGTTATAACTGACATACCGCCCATTGACCTTTTGGCGGATGAACGCAACCGGATCTACCGCCGAAAACGAGAGGAACCGGGTGCTTATTGGCCCTCAATCACCAAGGAGGAGAGAAATGATACCGTACAAAGATGGCAAAGACGCTGGGATTCATCATCTTCCGGAAGATGGACCCACCATTTGATACCAGATATTGCGACATGGATAGCCCGGAAACATGGGGATGTTGATCATTACCTCACCCAATTGCTTACTGGACATGGGTTTTTCAGGGCCTATCTGTTTCGGTTCAAACTTGACAATGAATCATCTTGTCCTAATTGCACAAACCTTGAGGAAACAGTAGAACATGTATTCTTCTGTTGCCCCAAAGAGAGAGAAGATCTAGCCAGGACGCTGGGCCATCAGTTGGTGCCAGAAAACCTGGTTAGTCAGATGACTTCTGCCGATGCAAGCTGGAATGCCGTTGCATATTACGCAGCTAATATCTGCAGAAAGCTACGTAAACAGGAGCGGAAAAGACGAGGCCTCCTAGTGCCTCAATAATTAGCAGCAGAAAATATGAAGTAGGCACATAGCCAGTCCGCCCCCCGTGAAGTAATGCTTGACAGCAGTTCCGTGGGGTGGTGAAGAAGAATAGGGAGGCGGTTTTTAGTGAGTAAGAATTTCACACTGTTGTGGCCTCTCACACGGTCCACTTCGTCTTATGGAAGATTTTCCTCCTCCCATCACAAAAAAAAAAAAAAAAAAAAAAAAAAGAAAAAAAAAGCAAAGCCAGCCATCCTCAAGCCATTATAATTAGCTGGTGGTCATGTATGCTATGGATACCAATGCTGGGCACTTATTGTCTCTCCTTTTCCATTGTTGCATTAAAATCACCGTTGATGATTTTTACATCAGCATGCGGAAAACTGTTCCTTTCAAGATCAGAGTAGAAGGTGTCTTTTTCCTCTTCAACCGATGGTTCTGTTGAGGCATCAATTGAGCTCCTTGGTGAGCTCAAGACATAAATGAAGCCTGACGGATGTGAGTGTATTGGTATAGGCTTAGGGGCTAAAGTGGACTCTGACCGATATCTTAACATCGCTAAATTCAGGACTAGAATTCCCATGGAAAGAAACCAAAAGGGAACACCACGAAATAGATATAATGTGGAAAAGCAAAAAGAGCCTGAAGTTAAGCACCAGTTTAATAACTGTTTGGATGTAATATAGTTAGTATATTATTATTAAATAAAACATACATTTTCTAGTTATATGCAATTTAATTAAAATATTTATTTTTATTTTTGTTTTACACATTTAAAAAAAAATAGAGGTTTGCAATTCAATAGTAGAGATCTTTAATATCTTTCAATATTTCATTGTAAGAATGTTTTTCTGCTAACTTTTTCCGCCATATAAATTCCACTAAATAATATTTTTAAAAAATCCATCTAGTACTCCTTCTTCTTTTGTTGCTCCATTTTGCTGATCCCCACAATCGTTCTAAATTTTGAGTATGCTGTAAAGTTGTAATTATGATTAACAGTGAAATGTGTATATCATTCCTTCCATATATTTCGATATGACTCTCAGCACCCTGATACGATAATAGATCCGGGCCGGATGTATTGTGTTATAGCTTTAATTAGTGTTTCCGAAGATTTGTCAGGTACTTCAGTTGTAAAATATTCATTTGTTTCGCGGAAAATATCACCAAAAACCCACTGCTGTGGTATAATTCTACCTGCATAATTTTTTTCGCTTAGAAAACAAGCTCTCATCTATCTCAACATATAATCCTTGACCAACAATTGTTGTACTTACACTTTCAATCTTCCAAACTCATACCTCTTTTAAATAATTGCTGAAATCAACACAACTATTGTGCGACATACCTAGTGCCGCTTCGTAAAATTTCACAGAAGTAAACTCCTTGGACCAGCAGTAAATGAAGTGAATAACTTGATCTAGATCCATCCAGCTAGTTTCCACTTCTCACTCCAAGTTCTGGTTTGCAAGTCTTCACATAATAGCTTCATCTAATATTTCCTTTAAGAATTAATTTCATTTCATGGTTATTTTTAAACTATAAAATAATTTTATGATGTTGGTAAAACTTTTCAGCAGTTTTCTCATCAAAAATATTCATAAAAATATTTTTTAAATTATGATGATAATCAATCATAGTTGTCATAAATAATTATCCAACATAAATAAACATTTGTTTTATTTAATGGTAATATACTACCTGCATTAAAAACATGTTTTCATAGATGGGACGATAACAGAAAAGTACCCAATATTTTCCTGTCCTAACCTTAGCAAACAAATAGTATTATTTCTTAGCGAATTATGTTATAAATTGTTAGTGTGCTATTGTCAGGTGCATTATAAATTACCATCTCTTAAATAAGACCATTGTAATTTATAATTTTATTATTAGTTTTTTTTTTTTTGATGATTGAGCTAAAATCGGTGTTATAATATTTTATGCACATAACTATTCTGTAACAGATGGAAATATCTATAAAACCTCTTGTAATCAAAATACTATCTTACAATTATATGCAGCAGAGTAATAAATCTGATACAATCAGTTACTTTTATAAAAAGTGTGAAAATGTAATGAACAAAATTGTTGTTAAAAATAGGTGATTAGATTCAACAAATGGTATGAGGTTGTGTGTGTAACAGTCGTATTGATAATGTGGTGTTATCATTTAATGAATATTAAAAAACTAACCCTACTACTAATGTTTCTAGGTAAACAATTAATAACAATTTTTTACAAAAGTCCTTCTAAGGAACACAACTCTCATAACTGAACCTGTAAGGATGATTTTGTTCCTACTGTTTGCGTCAATATTTACTTTGAATAGCCCTTTAATTCCATATTACTTGAGTTGGCTTTTTGGAGTATTTAAATTTTTAAACGCACGTTTAATGTAAAAAAAAAAAAATAAAATAACTAAGGTCGAAGGGCAAGGAAAGCAGCGGAAGGAAAAGGAGATCTTAAAGCTGAAACAATAAAAGGGCATGCTGAGGGCAATAACACACTTTTAAACTACTACCAAATTAAATTATTTTTTCTTAAATTAATCTTGCGGAATCTTCCCCTACAGTATCCTATACTGATATCTCACTTACAAGGGGAGGGAGGACACACTCAGTCTCTCACGGATCTTGTTGGCAATTTTTTTGGAGGTTCCTGGTCAAAAAATATTAGACACGTATTTTGCCGTTCCGACTTCACTTATTAGAACAACCCTGTCAACAAGGATTGCAGAAGGGATTAGAAATGTTGTGTTCTGGGTTTAAAGAATAAAATAAAAATTGTAAATACATAAAAATCAAATATAATATGTGGTTCTGTTTGTATATTATGTAAATATTAACTGTAATAACAATTAAAGTAATAAATTATTTCTCGCCGTAAAGGCTAAAATTTTTCAAGTCAAGTACGTACAATATATTTTTATCCCCACAAGCATCGGCATCGGATTCGAATTCAGCATTCAAAAGAGCCCTTAAATACGAAATTTCATCCAAATTGAATAATAAAAAATCGTAAGCTTCAAGATTCGCCTGACCTGACCAAATAATTTTTGTTTAAATTGACAAAACCATGAATTACGCTTAGACGGTTAAACGTATCAACTTCATTTTTTTACCCGAAATATATGGTGGTAATACGCTTGAAATGTTTTTGGTTTCAAACTCAAGTTAAAAATCAAATGTTTTTCGGATTTTCCAATTTTTGTAATAGGTTTTTGTTCATCGAATTTTGCATTTATATACATCAAAAGAAAGCTGAGGCTCTCCTTTTTCCAGCGGTATCAACCAGTGAATTGCGTGACTAAGTAATTGCGATTTAAAGGAAAGTAACCAATAACGAAAAATTTCATTTTCCTCGAAGAGGGTGAAAAAAATTATATTTTTTGTTTTTATTAATATAAACGTTTTTCGATAGTTTTAAGGGTGCTGAATTAGATTCTGACGTCAATTTTTGTGTGAAAAAATCTATAGAGGTAGTTTGCTTGAAAATCTACCAATCTATCTATAATGACCTGATCATGTTGCCTAGAATGACTCATCACACATGATTCAATCCAAATCAGAAACCTTCATTTCAATTGTACCTGTAAATTATTTCACTCAATTCCCAGTAATCTTCTTGAACTATAAAGAAAGCCTCGGCAACTTCCAACGTATAACTATCGTTGGCCTGTTAACTGGTGTTGTTAGTTCCCTGACAAGCCAGTATCACGTAATATCAGGCTCCAAAATCACTTGTATTTTTGTAATTTATTAATATATTTAAATTAAAATAAAAAATAGATTTATAATGTTTCCAATCTTTAACAACAAATTAATGGAATATAAATAAACATAGTTTATTTCTCGTGCAGCAACCGCGGAAAGACCCTTGGAATTCGAGGGTAATTACCTCTAGATGGGTTTTAAACAAGGAATATTAAAAAAAAATAAAAAATAAAATGAATTTCTATCCGATACTGAAGCTCAGTTATGTGTCACTCTATATTAATCAAGTTTCTCAGTCACTTGTAGTTTTATAATTCACTATAAATAAATAAGTTTTATAATGTTTCCAGTATTAAACTTTATAAAGACAATAATAGCCTATCTGTCGTAAATCTACTAGGATTTACTGCAATTCTATTAAGAGAACTAATTGAGACGGAGTATAGCTGACAGACTTCATCAGAACATTGAGGCTAATTACATTTCCACTAGATGAAACTTAAAGACTAACTGTATATCTATCTGTGTATATATATATCTGTGTATATATATATATATAAGTTAAGATGTATAGGGTAATAATATACATCCTAATCCCCAAGGTTAATCCCAAACAACCACCAAATGTATATAATGAGGATTTCTGAACAATAAAAGTTAGTCTTTATCTAGTACGTGTGAGTATCATTTAGCTGCCTAATTTCCTTTTTTTTTTAAATGTTTTTCTTCTGGGATAACTTAACCGGTGCTGAAACCCGGGAACGCTCAAGGATATTCTCTTGGTGAGTTTTTTTTCATTTCTCCTACTAAGAGGATTTTTGAGCGTCATAAAACTAAAGTTCTTCTCACGTTACTTATCTCTCGTATTGTGTGGAATAAATTCTGAATGGAAAATAAGAACATTTTGAAACCGCCATCGTTCGAAGTGCAGCCAGAGATGCAGGCTCTACCACCAGAAACATTAGTGGCAGCCCACGCAAATATAGCAGCACAACAAGCAACTGCCCTTGAATTGCTGAAGCTTAAAACAGCCATGTCGCAGGATTTGAGGAGGGCAATTGCGGATATCGAGAGATACGACGGAGAGATCGGGGAGCTAAATCACTTCCTGAAGGGAGGAGACTGAGTGATGGCTAGAATTGAAGCAAAGAAGGCCGAGAATCTCTTGGATCCTGTGGATGCCTGCGCGCTGAGAGCGGCGTTAGTATGCCGGGTGAAGCGCGGCGTACTCAATGTCATACAAGCAGACGAGGATACTCCATAGGCCGTAGTGAAGGACCGCCTTAAGAAAGTATACGGAGGCGGACGTTGGATTCCAGAAGAGGACATCTTTTGTATGTTCCTTGAGGCGAGGAGGCCCTATCAATCTAACGGTAAGTATGCGGGATCGCTACTAGCGCATTTCAAAAGATTACAGAGAAGATGAGGGAGACGACGGAAGCAGCGGAGGTGGAGGCGAGGATGGCGTTTTTTTCAACTATCCTGAAGGTCCAGCTTGCGAAGGAGACTGTGAAAAAGGAAGGACTTCCTAGAGACAAGAATTTCGTGGAATGTGCGAGAGAAATGGTGGACTCCAGTGCTCGAGATGAGGAAGTTCGGAAGGAGGACGGGTGGAGCAGGGTCACCTACAAACGGACGGACGGAGGTAGAAGCTTACAGCCTCGAGGAGACCCATTGAGAAGAAGGGACACGGAGTTCAGAGGTCAGGAACGTCCAATGATGCGGGAAAAGAGGCAAGGAATGGACAAGAAGACTTGGAGGAGAAGAGAAAGGAAATGCCATGGGTGCGGGAAACCAGGCCATTTGGTGGCACAGTGTCCCCGCACGAGGTGTTTCGAATGCGGCACAGAAGGCCACATCGCGAGACAGTGTCCTTACATTAACCGGCGCAGAGGAGCGAACCAGGCGGAGCCGATGGAGGTAAACGCCCCGCGGGTGTGAAGGAGGAGCAGACGTCCGTCGGAATCGACAAGATCATCGGAAACTTCGGAGACGGAAGGAGAAGAAGAAGAAGGGGAACCAGGGGTAGGAGCACGGCAGGCAGGAGGAAGCGACAGGAGGAGCGGGAAGCAAAGGACGGTGGCGGAGAGGAGAGCACATGATGAGGTATGAGGTGAGTTCAAAAAGAGGGGCAACCGAGTATTAGTAAATAGTGTTAAGAGTATAAGTGGAGGGTTGCCTATTATAAAAATCGCGAAGGGTTTGTGGTGTCTAGTTGACACAAGAAGTTCTAACACGATATTGTGTGAAGAGGCTATAAGAAATTTATGTAAAGAGGAGAGGGTACCCCGAGTACAACCGTGTAGTTGTAAATTGATTACACTGAGTGGCCCCTGTAGAATAGAGGGTGAGGCGCAGATAGGATTAGGTAGGTGGGGGAAAGAGAAGGGAAAACTAGTGGTACTAGAGGACATGCCTAGCAAATATGGCGGTATCATCGAGTGTGACTTTTAGGCAAGATAGGGACCAGGATAAAAGGTAATGGCGATCGATGGGTGGTTCGTACTGGGAAAAAGGTTTACATATGTGAGAGGGATCGAGAAGGGGGACGTGCTATGGTCGGGGCGATTAATCAGAAGGGAGATTGGTGGCAGTCTTTAAAAGGGGAATATTCCGACATCTTCTTTAAGGAAGGAGAAATGCTCAGCGTGAAAGGGGAGACAGTACATGAAATCCCACTGAAACAAGACCGGTTAACGTATGTGAAAGAAAGAAGATATCCCCAGGCCCTGCGGCAGCACATCAGGGAGGAATTGGAAAGTTGAAAAAAACCAGAAATCATAGTTGACAGTATCTCCCCATACAAGAGCCCCCTATAGGCGGTTAGGAAAAAGAGCGAAGTGGGAACAACTCGTGAAAAGTACAGGGTGGTGGTGGACTTTCGAAAGTTGAACGAGAATACGGTAGACGAAAAGTATCCCATACCGCGATTTGAGGATATACTGGATCGGTTGGGAGGCGCAACGGTATTTAGCACGCTAGACCTGAAAGCAGGATACCACCAGATTAGGATGCACCCAAGAGATCAGCATAAAACCGCGTTCACTTTCGAAAGGGGCCATTACGAGTTCACCAGGATGCCATTCGGTCTGAAAAACGCCCCTATAACGTTCCAAAGGCTCATGGATGAGTTTCTCGAGGGTTAGGTGAGATCAGTTGTCAGGTGTACATGGACGACTTACTAATATTCAGTAAAGACGAGACGGGGCATGTACAGGACCTAAGACGGGTGTTTGAACGTTTAAGACAATTCGGACTGAAACTGTCATCAGAAAAATCGATCCTGGGACAAGAACGAATTAACTTCTTGGGACATACTATTTCAAAGGAAGGGGTAAGGCCGGACATATGGAAGGTAGACGCGATTAGGAAAATGGCCATCCCAACAGACGTGAGGGGTATACGGAGACTATTGGGGTCCCTTAACTACTACAGACGGTTTGTCCCGGAAATGGCAAGACACTTGGTATCTTTGAACGACCAGTTAAAGAAATGAAGACGAATAGTGATTCAACTCCCACTCCCGAATAAATCTTTGTATTCCTCCTGAATACTCCCCGGCTTCTCGCTCGATTGCATTCACCTGCACAGCTCGTGATAGCCAGTCAACCACAATATTCTCCTTCCCCGGCTTATACACCACCTCCAAATTATATTGGTTCAGGAATTCCTTCCAGCGGGTGACGCGCGCCGATGATTCATTTAGTTTCCCGACACATATTAAGGGACGATGATCCGTCTGCACCTTAAATTTCCGCCCGAATACATATGGCCTGATGTGCTCTATTGCCCATACGATTCCCAATAACTCCCGCTCCAGCGCGCTGTACCGAGTTTCAGTCTCCGTGAGACGCCTACTGGCCTACAACCTTGACCCCGATGATACCGTTGAAACTAGTTTCATCCTCGTTTCGAACCATTCTTTTTACAATTCAAGCCAAGTACCATAAGTTGAAAAGACAAGAACATGCTCCCTTAATAAAAAATGAAAACATACAATCAACTAATAATGAACCACCCAAAATTACCCAGCACATGCCTCCCATTACCATTCCTACATTTACCGGTAATATTAAAAAGTGGAGCGAATTTTTCTCAATTTTTAATTCTCTTGTCCATGAGAATTCTCAATTGATAAACATTCAGAAGTTCCATTATTTACGTACATCGGTCTCCCCTGAAGCTCTGGCTGTTATTGAAAATTTTCAGTTAAGAGCTGAAAATTACCCCTTGGTTTACCAAGCTCTTGTAAACCGATATCAAAGCAATCGCCGTATCGCCACCACATATACCTCTTTGAGTGCTCTAAAAACGTTCGTTCAAGTCCATCAAAACTCAATTCAAGCCACCAAAGCTTTGAAGGTTGGCGATTAAGTGAACTTTTTGTTGTTATCATTATCCCTCAGGAATTTAGATTCAAGAACTGCAAGAGCTTTCGAAGAAAAGCAAGCCGACGCAGCAATCCCCTCTTATGATAAACTTTTAGAGTTCGTAGATCATCAAATAAAAACTATAGAAATTTCATACACCCACAGCCCTTCCAGCAGCTCCTCATCTCCTAATAAACCTCAATCTAATGGTGCTTCTAAACTATCTTTCATTGTAGCAAACAATGATAAAAAAGCCTCCACACAAATCTTTTCCAAATGCTTATTTTGTCATGAGGGTCACTCCTTATCTTCGTGTTCCACATTTTTTCCAGTGTCAAGGGAAGAAAAAATTTCCTTCCTCCGCGCCCATAGAAGGTGTTTCAATTGCTTTGGCTCACACCTAAAAGCCGATTGCCCTTTGACGGCATCTTGCCGTAGATGCTCATCTAGGAATTATCACACGCTGTTGCATCCTGATCGCTCAAATGATTCCTCGCTTCCACTTAAGCCTAATGCCAACGTTCCCACTAATTCATTACATGAAAAGACCGAGCCAACTACTGCTAATGCTCTTGTTTCCTGTAGTTGCACTTCTTCAAATCCCAAAATAGCCCCAGCTTCGGTTGTAAACATGCTGGGTACCTTTCGAGCTCGCATCCATAAAAGCTCTCTTGGTTATGTACCAATACGAGGGGTCATTGACCCTGGCTCCCAAATACCACTTATTTCTCAAAGTTTGGCTCGATCTCTTCGTCTTAAAGTGAATCGTGCTCCTATTACAGTAAGTGGAATAGGCGGTTCGCTGTCAACCTTACCTGGCACCGTATCGCGCAACATAGTCTCCTCATACACGACCCAGAAAGTTAGCGCAAATTTGTCGGTGATTCCCCACATCGTCGGGCATTTGCCAACTGTTGAACTGCCTCCTACGATTCCTCAATTGTTCATTCAACTCCAATTAGCTGACCCTACCTTCCACCGACCCGACCTGGATGAAATTTTACTAGGTGCTGACGTGTACCCACAGTTATTGTCCCCTGAACCTATTATCAAGCACCCGAATGGTCCCGTTGCTGTGAGCACTATATTTGGTTGGACAATTGTTGGTCCTATGGACTCCCAGACTCCCTCATCGAGCATCGCGTCGCTCATTTCTACTGCTGAACTTTCTCAGCAGATTTCGAAATCTGGGAAATCGAGCATGTTCATGCACCTGTAATTGGAGATCCCCTTGACGCTCTAGCTGAGCAACACTTCCGGGATACTCACCAACGATAGCCAGATGGCCG
Organism: Euschistus heros; assembly: GCA_003667255.2. Lineage (NCBI taxonomy): Eukaryota > Metazoa > Arthropoda > Insecta > Hemiptera > Pentatomidae > Euschistus > Euschistus heros. Next base: position 2,451,481 of record RCWM02000012.1, read on the forward strand.
GTACTCGATGTCTCTGCCTTTAAAGCCCGATGCTACTCCAATTCAGAGTAATTCTTCCAAATCATACGCTTCATTGTTAAATTTGCAAAGGCGATTAGCTAAGACCCCTGAGCTTGCTTTGGAATACCATAATTTCATGCAGGAGTACGCCCAGCTCGACCACATGTCCAAGGCTTCCACGCCTTCTTCGTACATCATTCCGTATCATGTGGTAACAAAAATTGCCAATCAGGGTAGCAAATTGCGTGTGGTATTTAATGCCTCAAGCCCTGATTCTTCTGGCGTTTCTTTAAACGACCGTTTGTTGAAGGGGCTCAAGTTACAATCTGACGTTTCAGCGGTCCTGTTAAATTTTCGGTTTGCTAAAGTTGCCTTGTGCTGTGACATACAAAAGATGTATCGTCAATTGCTCCTTCACGAACAGGACCGCCACCTGCAACACATTTTTTGGACCCCGGACAACAATTCGCGAGTCGAAGAGGCGCAGCTGAATACTGTGACATACGGCTTGGCGCCTTCAGCATTTCTGCCCATGCGCGTGCTGCATCAGCTTGTAAAAGATGAAGGTTCCGCTTTTCCCTTGGCTTCAGCAGCCCTAATGCAGCCCTAATGAATTATGTCATCGACATAATAACTGGCGCTAATGATGTCCAGTCTGCTAGTTTCCTGCGGTCGCAATTAACCAAGTTGCTAAGCTTAGGTGGATTTGAGCTCCGCAAATGGTCCACAAATGCATTGCGAATCCCCTTTGGTTTTGAATGACAAGGACAAGTCGTTGAAAATTTTGGGCTTAAATTGGGAGCCTTCTAGAGATATGTTGGTATACAGAGTGATACCCTTCAGCGCTAAATGTACAAAACGCAACATGTTGTCGTTTTTGGCTCGTATATTTGACCCCAATGGCTATTTATCGCCTATCACCGTATGCTTCAAAATCATTATGCAAAGGCTTTGGACGGCTAAGCTCGACTGGGATCAGAACGTCCCAAGCGAAATTGAAGCACAATGGGATGATCACCACTTGCCTAGCGTTTCCACTCTATCTTTCCCGAGATGTGTACTCCCTGATCGCTACCACTCTATAGGTAGGTTTTGCTGACGCTTCTGAAGTTGCCTATGCTGCTGCTTTATACATTTGTTTCGATTCTTGCCAGACTCGATCCTCTTTTTTGTGGAAAGCTAAAACTCGTGTCGCTCCTCTAAAAAAATTATCGGTTCCCAGGCTCGAGTTGTGTGCTTGTGTATTGCTATCGGACTTGCTCAGCTCTGTTCGCGATATCCAATATCTGGTAAATATTTCCTGATATCAATTGTTTGATGATTCCAAAATCGTCCTATCTTGGCTTAAACTCCCCCCCACTTGTTAAAAACATTCGTCGCAAACCGTGTAGTCCACGTCAACAACACCATACCCGATTGCACCATTTGGTCGCATATCAGTTCGGCTCTGAACCCAGCCGATATGGCTTCTCGAGGGCTGAACCCTAATTTACTGTCTGAGCCTATTGCGTTGTCACTTTGGTCACATGGCCCTCCATTTATGTCGGACTTTCAAGCAAGTTGGCCTCCACCATTTGCCCCACCATCTGCTCCCTCAACTTCGATCCCTGAGTTGAAATCCAATTCACATGTGCTGCTCGCTGCTAATAGTGTCCCTGCTGATATATATATCATAACCCGTTTCTCCTCATTCTTACGACTACAGCGTGTGGTAGCCTAGAAGATGCGCTTCGCTCAGAATTGCCGCCTGCGTTCGAAAGCGAAAACGAGTTTTCAAGGTCCAATGACTGCCTCCGAAATTGAGCGATCTCTTTTTATAATTGCGCGTCTAGTGCAGGGTTCGCAATTCGCCGAACAAATCCGACTTATTCAGTCGGATAAACCCGTTCTCTCTTTAGGACATTTGTCTCCTTTTCTAGACAAAGCCGGCATTCTCAGGGTGGGCGGTAGGCTTCAGAACTCTGAACTCACCGTTCAGCATCCCATCCTTTTCCCTAAAAGATCACATCTATCCGAGATGATATGCTCACATTATCACAATTCTTCAATGCACTTCGGTCCTCTTACTTGTTAAGCTCTCATTCGAGAGAGATTTTGGATTTTGTCTTAAGACAAATATTGCGATCAACCATCCACCGATGTGCTATATGTCGCAGGTTTCGAGCCACTAATTTACAGCCTATTATGGGTGACTTACCATCCTCCCGCATCAAACCGTCAGGCCGTTTACTACCACCGGCGTTGATTTTGTCGGTCCATTTAATGTGCGGATTCCGCGTTTGCGCAAACCTCTTATTTCCAAGGACTATCTTTGTATTTTTGTTTGTGCGTCCACGAAAGCTGTCCATTTGGAATTCGCTTCCGAACTTTCCACAAACACGTTTCTTCCCGCTTTCGACCGTTTTATTGCCCGGAGGGGCCTGCCAAATACGATGTTGTCCGACCGGGGGTGTAATTTTATTGGCGCTGAAACGCAACTAAAAGAGGTTTATGATATGCTGCTGGAAAACCAACATAATATCTCCAATCATCTTTCCCAACGCCTTATTAACTGGCAATTTTACCCTCCTCAAGCTCCCAATTTCGGCGGGCTGTGGGAGGCCACCGTGAAATCTACCAAAACGCTCTACCGGACATCTAAAAGGGTGTTGTTTTCCACAGAGGAATATTTCACCCTTTTTGCTCGTATTGAGTCGATTCTCAACAGTAGACCGCTATGTAGCATATCTTCCGATCCCCAGGAGTCCAGGAATTACTTGAGCCCTGGTCATTTTCTTGTTGGTGCACCCCTTTTAGCACGCCCCGAATTAGAAATTCCTGAAAAAATTACCCTTCACGATCGCTGGAAGAGGGTATCTCAAGTTGTTCAGTCTGGAATCGTTGGTCTCGGGAGTATCTAAACACACTTAATCAACGCCTGAAATGGACACTCCCATCTAAGGAATTGAAACTCGGCGATGTCGTAATTCTAAAAAAATTAAATTTGCCCCCTACTCAATGGCCTTTGGCTCGCGTTCACGCTTTTCATCCTGGTCGTGATGGAAATACCCGGGTGGTGACTCTCCGCACTATTGACAGCCTCTTTACGCGACCCGTCAACCAAGTCATCCCATTACCGGAATGACTCCCTCTGAATAATTATTGTACAATTGTATGTTCATTTTATTTTATTTTATTTATTTATTTATTTATTTTTTTTCTTCTTCCTTTAACTCCCTTATCCCTTTAATTATCTATTAATTTTTTCTACTTTTCTGTAGATGGGGCGGCGAGGGTGAACGAATCGAGAAATCGATAAAAAGAATCGGTTCACGTTCGTTCAGATAAATGAATCGACTAGCACACCCCTACCTCACATCCAGGATGGTATATCGAGAAAAACTAAGCCAAGCCAGGGATACCCTGATGTAGCATCAGTAACGCGAAAAGTACCTCACAGAACCTTTTGCAGGATGAACTGGATGGCCTTTGATGATGATGAAAGGATGAACTTAATTTTTTTTTTTATACTAGGCATATTTGTAAGAGCTAATTTTAAATAAATATTCGAATTTTCGTATTCAGTGACCCTAAATTAGAATAAAAATATGACATTTATTTATAAGGCTCACAAAAAGTTAGATTTTGAAGACAGTGTTATTAACGAATTACTTGTCATTCTTGTGGAACTAGAATTATTTTTCCAAATGTCATATAACATTTTTTTTCCGCCACAAAAAGTCCTCTGGAAAAGATCTGAATACATTTATAATTGTTTGTAATTTAGATGAAAAATGGTTTGAAAAATAACATGTAATTAAAAAAAAAAACAACGAAGTTGTCGAATAAGAGTAAACAATGAGATAACGATTAGTGAACAATTGGGGATCTGAAAGCAGAGAGCATTGTCTTATAATTGCTACTGTTCTCAATGGCCGGAACATCCGCGTAAGACGGACAAGAAATTCTAATGACAGCTTTAACTGACTCCTAGCCTTCTGCTCCTTCACACCTTCCCTCATGAATTATTGAGCGTCGCTATCAGGGCTTTTAGGCCATTTTTAATATCTTCTTTACTCAAGAATTTGAACAGCTATTATGAAAGAAAATGCAACTTAAAATTACAGATATATTTAAAAAGCTAACCACAGTGTATATATTTAATCTTTTATATATATATAAATATATATATATATATATATATATATATATATATATATATATATATATAAGTTAAGTTTCTTCGAATAAAAACAGTAAAAAAAAGGAAAATAAGGAACGAAATTACACTCACGGGTACTGGTAATAGACTAACTTTATTGCCCAGCAATCCTTTTTATATATAAATCTTTGTGAAGAAAATAATATTATCTTACATTACATTTCTGCTAATCATTCGAACTCTTTAAGATTATTGAACAGAGTCCATTCTACCTTAAACGAATTATTAAGAATAATAGGACAGGAAAGAGATAAATATTCGACTCAACAAAAACTAAGATTAGCCGTCATAGCTTATAATAATACGTTAAAAAATAAATTAAAACTAACACCAAACGAAATTACCTTTGGAACCAGCAAATTAGAATCAGATAAAAATATTAACTTAAGAGAACAATACGTACTAAAATACCATAGAGACCAAGAACTACTACATAAATTAATCAGGACTAAAATAAATAATGAAAAAAGAAAAGAGAACGAAAAAAAACTAAATGAAAATAGAGAAGACCCCGTAGATATTCAAAAACAGTTAGGAGATATCGAATATTTAAAAAATACTCAATCAAAAATAAAAAGTAAAAATAAGTTTAAAAAAGTAAATATTCTAGTAAAGGACAAAAGACCGATTAAAACCCTTATAGACAATATTAAAAGGCTCACTAGGAAAAAAAACAACAATATATTTCAGACGACGATAGTGAATCTCTTCGAGTTAATATTTCGGATGCTTCGGATAATTACAACTCGGATGACTCAGATAATGGTTCTGATTAAAAATACTTAATTTTATTTAAAAAATATTAAAATGTCTAAAAAACCTTTTATTTTAATAAAATGTAATGAATATAATGGTATTAAGAAGAAGTGTTTGTTTTATACTAAAAGAATTATCTATTTTAAACTGACAATGCTGTAGTTTATTTTAACAAAGTCGGACTTTTGTATTTTTCTGTAAAATATTATATTCAATGTTAAAAATGTAAAAGATCTTTTAAATTATAATTTAATTTCACAGTGATATTCTATTTGATTTATTTTGTAATTAATATTTTGTATTCACTATTATAAATATTAGGATACTATTATTCTGTCTTCAAATATTATTTTGATTGATCGTTGAGAAAAGTATGTATTTTATTTTGAAATTATTATTAATTGTAACTAAAAGAGTATTTGAATTATTATTTTGATTTAAAATATTATTGTTTTGATTGTGTAATTTTGAATTTAGAAGTATTATTTGCAATAGAAGAAACTCATTCAAAGAATCTTATTTTATTTTCCTTTTGTTCAAATGACATATTGTTTAGTATTAGGGAATATTCTGTTATCTTTTTGTACTTTAGCATGGAAGTAACCTATTGTATGTTTGTAAATAGTTTAAGCTTATTGTTAATATTAAGAAATGGACAAGGTCTAATCCTTTTGTTTATGGGAAATTGACAATTATATAAAATCCTATTCTAGTGTTAGACATACAAAGTTTAATCTTTTTATTTATGTGAAACTATAAATAGTATGAATCCTAACGAGAGATTAGGAAGTATTCAAAGTCTAATCCTTTTGTTTATAATAAAGTTGATATTGTATAAAATCTTATTCTAGTACAGAGTTTAATCTTTTTATTTTTCAAATGTATAAATCCTAACGTAGTAAACAGGAAACTCAAAGTCTAATCCTCTTGTTTTTATAAAGCCCTAGAGCAGCAAGAGACGTACAAGGTCTAATCCTTTATTTTTGTATAAACTTAGAGTATAAGGTCCAATCCCCTTTGTTCATAGAATGTTATGACTTAGTGTAAAAGGTATTAAGAAATGTATTTATTGGTTTGTATAGAATCTAACCTATTAACACTAAGATAATTGTTCCATCGGAGACTTCGGAACTAGGGGGGGGGGAGGAGTTATGTACACCTCAATGGTATTAACGATATAATAAACAAAGTATGATATCCCCTCTCCCAAAAAACCCTATAAAAGGCCACCCCCACCTGGCGTCATTAGACATTCTGTACGTGACCGTTGATGCGTGCGGTCATACTATGATCGAAGTATTGTAATAGGCTATAAGTTGTGCTTTTCCTTAATCAATGTATGTAATTCTCAATAAAGCTTCTTTTTAAAAATCTCCACCCGCGATCCTTTTATATATATTTATATATATATATATATATATATATATATGTTTTTCTTTTTTGATACTTAGTTAATGTAAGAACATATATTTTGGGCTTAAAAGATTTTCCTATTTGTTATAGGAAATATTTTTACAAGCACTTCATATACGGGTGTCCCGAATTTAAATGGCAAAACTTCAGGAACTTGTAGGGGACCGAAAAACTAAGACAAAAAATCCTTTAGAGATTTGCTCGTTTTTGCTTAGTTCTAGAGAAAATCGCAAAAAAAGAAACAAAACAAAAATGTTACAGTTAGCGATTATCACCTTTCAAAGTTCGTCAGGTTAGGCAGTGAGATATGTAAACACTTAATGTTATCCTTAACATTCTTTTATTTGTTTACATTTTGGCTTCCTTCTAGGATTAAAATTCCTGAATCAGTCTTCAGTCAGTTACTCAGATATTTTTGCGTGATCAGCCACAATGCCACATACATATTCTAATGTTGAATACGCTGATATGATTTTTGTGTATGGTTTCTGTAACGGTAATGCTTTAGAAGCGGTGCGGGAGTATGCGCGCCGATTTCCAAATAGAAGAGTGCCTAATCGACGAGTCTTTTCGTTAACTTTTAATAGACTACGAGAGACTGGGTCATTCTTAATACGTAATAAAGGCGACCATTTCCAGGCAGCAATAAGAGCAGATTACACTGTTCTGCATCAAAATCCTCCCGTCAACAAAAATGTTGTTTTATTATGTTTTGAAGTGTGCTGAACACGAATCCAAAGTCAGAAAATCTCCATCAGGCACCATTTTTTGTCAAATCTGTGTTTTAGGTTGAAAAATGAGGTGTTTTTAGACATTTTGAAAATTTTTTGAGCACTGAAAACTTTAACAAAAAATTTAAAAACCCACTTAATTTTGAACATTTTATAATGTATTACAAAATAATAATTTGGGAGAACATAAGTATTAGGCTTCCGGAATTTTGGGCTAACATTCACAAAAGAAGGGTCACTGGCGGGCTTCTCCAGGTACCTGCCCCAGGCCCTTTTCCTAAACATAACTGTTCCCCCACCCTCTATCTATTGTTCAGCCATCTGGCAGGAAGGTTACTTGCTACCAGGACTGCAGTCTTGTTTGAACCTCGATACGGACCAGAATATTTTTAGTTTCAAATCTAATATGCCGCGACAGTGTAAAAACGATCCTGACTGTTTCTGTTATATTTGTGGCGAAGTGACATTCAAGTGTAATCGGAAATCACTGACTCTATTGATAAAGAAGGCGTTGAGTTATACTTTGGATGCCAAGTAAGTGATCAGGATAAACCGTGGGCACCTAAAATTTGTTGTACTTCATGTAGTCGCACTCTCAGCGGTTGGCTGAAAGGAACACATAAATCAATGCCTTTTGCTGTTCCAATGATTTGGCGAGAGCCAACAAATCATGCAAATGATTGTTATTTCTGTATTACTAATATTAAAGGTTTTACTTCAGCCAAAAGTAAGAAGAAAATAGTATATACTAACCTTCCATCTGCCATGCGACCTGTTCCGCACGATGAGTCTATGCCCATCCCAACTAAGCCCCAGAATTATTCATTAAGTGATAAAGAAGAGGCTGATTCTGAGAATATTTCACCAGAACCCGGAACTAGCAATGAAATACAATCACTGAATAAATGAAGAAATGCAGCCTTCAAGTGATTCTTGTGAAGATGATACTAAGCCAAAACTCATTAACGAGGCCAGATTGAATGACCTCGTCCGCGATTTAGACCTCCCAAAACGTAAAGCCGAATTACTTGGTTCCAGGCTAAAGGAATGGAATCTTTTGGAACCAGGAGTGAAAGTTTCTTCCTTTCGAAAGCGGGAATCAGAGATGCTCAAATTTTTTTTCAACGCAAGGCAACCTTGCATTTTGTCTAAGCCCTTTCGATTTACTTGCAGAACTGGATCTTCCGACCGATCCAGATGAATGGAGACAGACAGCTCTAAATTCAGCCTCAAAGCAGTCCTCCTTCACAACAACAATCTACATCCACCCATTCCTGTTGCCTATTCTACTAAAATGAAAGAAACTTATGATGATTTGAAACTCGTGCTTGAGAAAATTAAATACAGCGAGTACAAATGGAGCATTTGTGCAGACCTAAAAGTTGTAGCAGTCCTTATAGGTCTCCAAAGTGGTTATACTAAGTTTTGCTGCTTTTTATGTGAGTGGGATAGCAGAAAAACAGAAGATCATTTTATAGTGAGAAAATGGCGAGAACGCACTGATACAGTTGGTGAAAAAAAACATTGTCAATCCCCCCTTGGTTGAAAAGAACAAAATTTTACTCCCACCACTCCATATAAAATTAGGCCTCATGAAGAATTTTGTGAAAGCAATGGACAAGGAAGGAGAAGGTTTTTTCTACTTGAAAAAGAAGTTCCCAAGATTAAGCGAATCAAAGATTAAAGAGGGGATTATTGTGGGGCCTCAAATTCGTAATCTTCTTAAGGACGTTGAATTTAAAAGACAATTAAATGCAACAGAAAGAAGAGCCTGGACTGCATTCGGAAAAGTTTGTCAACAGTTTTTGGTGAACAAAAGAGCAACTAATTACAATGAAATTGTAGAAGAATTGCTTTCATCATATAAGGCCATGGGTTGCAACATGTCCCTAAAAATTCATTTTTTTACATTCCCATTTGGATTTCTTCCCACCCAACTTGGGAGCAGTTTCAGATAAACACGGAGAACGGTTTCATCAAGACATAGCCCAGATGGAAAAAAGGTACAGTGGTAAAAGCAATGAGAAGATGCTTGCGGACTTCTGTTGGACTTTACAACGGGAGGCAGGTGATGAAGAGCACAAAAGGAAAAAATATACACATTAATTGATTACAGAATAAAATAATTTATTTTTTTATATATGTGATGTAGAAAGGGAAATTTATTGATTTTCACATAAGAAAGTTTATTAAATTTATGAAAAAATATTTTTTTTTTCAAAAACAACGTCTTATTTCTCAAAAATGGTGCCTGATAGCATTTTTTTGACTTCAGATTCGAATTCAGCACACATAAAAATATAAAAATCAAGAACGATTTCTCAGGGGAGCAAAAATTTTTTTTTTTTTGCAGAACAGTGTTATCGGAGAAGAAATTGTGTCCAACGCCACTTCGATAACAATCCTGAGACTAGCATCCGAAGAGCATCTGCTGCATTAGCAATATCGCGGCAAGCAATATGGCGAACTTTGAAAGGTAATAATCGCTACCCATACCATCTTCAAAAAGTTCAGAATTTATTACCTCAAGATTATGTCAAGAGATTGAATTTTAGTAACTGGTTTCTTGACGAAATTCGCGATGATAATTTATTTCCATTAAAAATTATATGGACCGATGAAGCTACCTTTACAAGAGGAGGAATTGTTAATCAAAGAAATTATCATGTATGGACTCTTGAAAATCCCAAAGCTATTAGAGAGAATAGGTTTCAGCATGAATTTGCTATCAACGTTTGGCTTGGAATTTGGAACGGATTAATGGTGGGACCATATTTTTTACCTGTAAGATTGAATGGTATCACATTTACACATTTTTTGGAGAACGACTTTTCTAATTATTTAGATGATATTCCCTTACAGCAGCGGATTGAAATGTGGTTCCAACTCGATGGATGTCCAGCTCATTATAGCAGAGTTGCTCGAGCTTGGCTGGATATAAATTATCCACTACGATGGATTGGACGTGGAGGAGTAGTACCTTGGCCACCCAGATCACCTGATATGACACCCATGGATTTCTTCGTATGGGGAACCTTGAAGCAGAAAGTTTATTCGGTGCCAATCAACTCAAGAGAGCAATTAAGAGACCGAATCATAGATGCAGTGCATCAAATATCATCAGAACAATGTTTAGCTGCAATTTATCAAGTGAGTGCTAGATGTATTGCTTGCATTGGTGCAAGAGGACAACATTTTGAGCAATATTTACATTAAGAAGAACATAACATAAATATAAATGTAAATAAATAAGTATAAAAATGAAAACTTGTTTTGTTTCTTTTTTTGCGATTTTCTCAAAAACTAAGCAAAAACGAGCAAATCTCTAAAGGACTTTTTGTCTTAGTTTTTCGGTCCCCTATAAGTTCCTGAAGTTTTGCCATTTAAATTCGGGACACCCGTATATGAAGTGCTTGTAAAAATATTTCCTATACCAAATAGGAAAATCTTTTAAGTGTGCATTATTTTTATTCTTAGGGGATAGTAAATCTCAGAATAAAGTTAATTTTTTCATTTCACTAACTGAACCTCAAGAACTTTTTGATCACACCTCGTGTATACACACATACACACACATACATACATACCTCAAGAACCTAACTAAATTTTTATATATATCCTAAATTTATCCATATATACACATATAAACATACATATACATACATATACATATACATACATATACATATACATAGATACATATACCATCTTTTATGTGTGTATGTGTATGTATGTATATGTGTGTATATGGATAAATTTAGGATATATATAAAAATTTAGTTAGGTTCTTGAGGTATGTATGTATGTGTGTGTATGTGTGTATATACGAGGTGAGATCAAAAAGTTCCAGGACTTTTTATATACTATGGGAATGCAATGTCTCACAGCGATGCGGTTGGCAGCATTGTATTGCCTGACTCAACAGGAACACAGCTGTGTTTGCAGATCAATCATAACATCACTGAAAGTAACATTAGCACAGTTTGTTTGAGGTTAGTTTTATAGAGATTGGCTATATTATGAAAATGAATGTGAAAGAAGAGCAACTTGTTTGTGTGTACACACTAGAGGTGTGATCAAAAAGTTCCAGGACTGAATTTTTATACATTTATTCATACAACATACAGGTTATTTAAATATGTCTCCTTCGAAGTACTCCCTTTGGGAAGCTACACACTTTTCCCACCGGTGTTTCCACTGATCAAAGGCCCCAGAAAACTCTTCTTTTGTAAAGGTGTTGAGCAGCTCCGTTGTTTTTTCTTTAATTTCGTCAACTATTTGAAATCTTCGTCCTTTCAGGTGTCTCTTGAGCTTCGGGAAAAGAAAAAAGTCGGCTGGAGCCAGGTCAGGTGAGTAGGGGGGCTGAGGAATGACAGTCATTGCGTTTTTTACACAAAAAGGCCATCTTTAAACCTCTTGAACCACTGATGGCAGCATGATCGGCTTAGACATTCTTCACCAAAAGCCTCTTGTAACATCAAAAAGGTTTCAGAAAACGTTTTGTTCAGTTTCACACAAAACTTCACACAAACACGTTGCTCTTCTTTCACATTCATTTTCATAAAATAGCCAAACTCTATAAAACTAACCTCAAACAAACTGTGCTAATGTTACTTTCAGTGATGTTATGATTGATTTGCAAACACAGCTGTGTTCCTGTTGAGTCAGGCAATACAATGCTGCCAACCGCATCGCTGTGAGACATTGCATTCCCATAGTATATAAAAAGTCCTGGAACTTTTTGATCACACCTCGTATATACGATGGTATTTTAAGTTATAATTATTATTTCATATGTTTTTTTTAAATTTAATTTAATTTTTTTCCCTATAAAAAATGTATGCTGTAATTACTGATGCATTTAATTTGTAAATAACATGCCAGAAAATTGTACTTTTAACTGTGCATTATTTTTATTCTTAGGAGACAGTAAGTCCCAGAATAAACTTTATTTTTTCATTTCATTTCATTCATTTCATTTCATTATATACATATACATATAATAACAAAGACAAAATAAGAAAAGAAAAACGATGATATTTTAAAGTTATATTTCATCTTGTTTTCTTGGATTTGGAATTAAAATAAGGCGAAACATGTTTTTTAATATATTTCAAAATATTAAATTTCGTCATTTAAACGAAATATTCGAACATTAAGTTACTATCATGGCAGCATATCCTTGCCAAACTTTTAAATTATATCTGTCCGCTCTGGTAGTGATCTCAAGAATAAGATAATAGAGACCAGTTCCTCCACAGAATGCTCCCTTTAATGGAACACGCCTAAATTTAGCCAAGGTCCTAATAAATTTAGATCAAAGAATTTATGACAAACGCACCGATCTAAAAGTTTTTGCATTACTAAATTCTCAATCCTTATAAATACATACACACACACACACACACACACACACACACACACACACACACACACACACACACACACACACACACGACATGATTTCTTGCACAACACACACACACACACACACACACACACACATTGATTGTCAACCTCAGCAATACCCTTATTAAACACACACACACACACTCACAACACACACACACACCCTCTTCCACCAAATACATTTCAAGCGTATTACCACCCTATATTTTGTGTAAAAAAATTAAGTTGATACGTAAAACCGTCTAAGCGTAATTCACGTTTTTATCAATTTAAACAAAAGTTGCCTACCTATTTTGGTCAGGCAAACATTGAAGCTTACAAACTTTTATTTTTCTATTTGGATGAAATTTCGTATTTAAGAGTTCTCCTGAATGCTGAATTCGAATCCGATATCGGTTCTTGTGAAAAAATTATATTGAATATACTTCACTTGAAAAATTTTAGCTTTTACACTGAAAAATGTGATAGAAAATTCTTTTAGCCCTAGAATTCCACACACACACACACACACACACAGGAACACACACATATATAAGATATCAATAAAAAAAAAAAAAAAACTTATTACAAACATATTTACACACACACACACAATGTGTGTTATGTGTGTGTGTGTGTGTGTGTGTGTGTGTGTGTGTGTGTGTGTGTGTGTGTGTGTGTGTGTGTGTGGTGTGTGTGTGTGTGTGAGTGTGTGTGTGTGTTAATAAGGGTATTTGAGGTTCAATCAATAAATAAATAACATTCAAGCATTCAAGAGAACCCTTAAATACGAAATTTCATCCAAATAGAAAATAAAAGTTTGTAAGCTTCAATGTTTGCCTGACCAAAATGGTAGGCAACTTTTGTTTAAATTGATAAAAACGTGAATTACGCTTAGACGGTTTTACGTATCAACTTTATTTTTTTACACAAAATATAGGGTGGTAATACGCTTGAAATGTATTTGGTTTCATCATCCTATCTGGTTTCAAACTCAAGTTAAAAATCAAAATGTTTTTCGGATTTTCCAATTTTTTTAATAGGTTTTTGTTCATCGAATTTTACATTTATATACATCAAAAGAAAGCTGAGACCCTCCTCTTTCCAGCGATACCAACCAGTGAATTGCATGACAAAGTAATGACGATTTAAAGGTATGTAACCAATAATCGGTTTTAAAATTTCATTTTCCTGGAAGAGGGTGAAAAAAATGATATTTTTTGATTTTGTTGAATAACCGTTTTTTTAATGTTTTTGAGGGTGCTGAATTAGAATCTGACCTCAATTTTTGTGTGAAAAAATCTATAGAGGTAGTTTGCTTGAAAAACTAATCATTTTTTTAGAATTTAATTAACCTAAACCAAAATCTATGGAGCGACTGTATTTTCCCTTTAATTCGCAATCAAAACTGAAAATCTTGGTGCAAGAATCATGTCGATATCATTTTTTAAACTCGAGATAAAAAATAAATTAGTTTAATGCTATTTTTTTTTTTTCTCGGCTTCTAGGGCCCATTGGTCGGAACGGCAAAATATGTGTCTAATATTTTTTAACCAGGAACCTCCAAAAAAATTGCCAACAAGATCCGTGAGAGACTGAGTGTGTCCTCCCCTTGTTAGCCCAAACCAGATACTTATCATTTCACAATAAACTCCATAACCACTCAAGTCCACTAGTTTCTCAACTGTCTTCCCTCTCGATTCCCGATAATCCTCCGAGGCGTCTGAAAAGAAGATGGCCTAGAGATCTTCTTGTGTAGATTTTTATTAAAGTGCTACTAATGAGTAGTTACTTTCAAGTTTTACCATGTTATTGTAAGCGTTTTTAACACATTTACTTAATATATATTTGTACAGTTGTAAATTTCAATAAATTGTAAATAAAAAAAATAAAAATATTTTTAAAAAGTGTTACGAAGAGGGGTTTTATTTAAAATATAATAGAAATTTCTTTGACCCGCGAAAACATTTTTGGTATTATTTTGATAGCTTTATTTCGTTTATCGGGCTTATACATCCAACATTTTTCGTTTTCCATCAAGCATGCTTGATGATTCGATTCAAAGAAATAATTCATATGTTCCTGTTATGCATTGACTTTTAAATTATGAAATTTTTTTTTTAGTATTGAGTAAAATTAACATATTCTAATTTATTAAAACAAAAAATTATTTATTTGAGATACACAAAATCATAAAAAATAACGTAAAAATAAAAAAATAAATACCGTCATACTTATATTTTAATTTAAATTTTAACAATATGAACCGTTGAAACGCTAAATTTTTAATATATAAGTTAATGGAATGAGTAAAATTTAAAGTTTCTAGTAAAAGCTATGAAACTTTACAAGAACGTTTTAGGAACTAGATATATTCTCTTGACTGTTAATATTAGATGTTTAATACGGTTATTTGATTGATTGAACCTCAAATACCCTTATTAAAACACACACACACACACTCACACACACACACACACACACACACACACACACACACACACACACACACACACACACACACACATAACACACATTGTGTGTGTGTGTGTGTGTGTGTGTGTGTGTGTGTGTGTGTGTGTGTGTGTGTGTGTGTGTGTGTGTGTGTGTGTGTGTGTGTGTGTGTGTGTGTGTGTGTGTGTGTGTGTGTGTGTGTGTGTGTGTGTGTGTGTGTGTGTGTGTGTGTGTGTGTGTGTGTGTGTGTGTGTGTGTGTTTAATAAGGGTATTTGAGGTTCAATCAATCAAATAACCGTATTAAACATCTAATATTAACAGTCAAGAGAATATATCTAGTTCCTAAAACGTTCTTGTAAAGTTTCATAGCTTTTACTAGAAACTTTAAATTTTACTCATTCCATTAACTTATATATTAAAAATTTAGCGTTTCAACGGTTCATATTGTTAAAATTTAAATTAAAATATAAGTATGACGGTATTTATTTTTTTATTTTTACGTTATTTTTTATGATTTTGTGTATCTCAAATAAATAATTTTTTGTTTTAATAAATTAGAATATGTTAATTTTACTCAATACTAAAAAAAAATTTCATAATTTAAAAGTCAATGCATAACCTGAACATATGAATTATTTCTTTGAATCGAATCATCAAGCATGCTTGATGGAAAACGAAAAATGTTGGATGTATAAGCCCGATAAACGAAATAAAGCTATCAAAATAATACCAAAAATGTTTTCGCGGGTCAAAGAAATTTCTATTATATTTTAAATAAAACCCCTCTTCGTAACACTTTTTAAAAATATTTTTATTTTTTTTATTTACAATTTATTGAAATTTACAACTGTACAAATATATATTAAGTAAATGTGTTAAAAACGCTTACAATAACATGGTAAAACTTGAAAGTAACTACTCATTAGTAGCACTTTAATAAAAATCTACACAAGAAGATCTCTAGGCCATCTTCTTTTCAGACGCCTCGGAGGATTATCGGGAATCGAGAGGGAAGACAGTTGAGAAACTAGTGGATTTGAGTGGTTATGGAGCTTACTATGAAAGGATTGATATCTGGTTTGGGCTAACAAGGGGAGGACACACTCAGTCTCTCACGGATCTTGTTGGCAATTTTTTTGGAGGTTCCTGGTCAAAAAATATTAGACACATATTTTGCCGTTCCGACCAATGGTCCCTAGAAGCCGAGAAAAAAAATAAAATAGCATTAAACTAATTTATTTTTTTATCTCGAGTTTAAAAAATGATATCGACATGATTCTTGCACCAAGATTTTCAGTTTTGATTGCGAATTAAAGGAAAAATACAGTCGCTCCATAGATTTTGGTTTAGGTTAATTAAATTCTAAAAAAATGATTAGTTTTTCAAGCAAACTACCTTTATAGATTTTTTCACACAAAAATTGAGGTCAGATTCTAATTCAGCACCCTCAAAAACATTAAAAAACGGTTATTCAACAAAATCAAAAAATATCATTTTTTTCACCCTCTTCCAGGAAAATGAAATTTTAAAACCGATTATTGGTTACATACCTTTAAATCGTCATTACTTTGTCATGCAATTCACTGGTTGGTATCGCTGGAAAGAGGAGGGTCTCAGCTTTCTTTTGATGTATATAAATGTAAAATTCGATGAACAAAAACCTATTAAAAAAATTGGAAAATCCGAAAAACATTTTGATTTTTAACTTGAGTTTGAAACCAGATAGGATGATGAAACCAAATACATTTCAAGCGTATTACCACCCTATATTTTGTGTAAAAAAATAAAGTTGATACGTAAAACCGTCTAAGCGTAATTCACGTTTTTATCAATTTAAACAAAAGTTGCCTACCATTTTGGTCAGGCAAACATTGAAGCTTACAAACTTTTATTTTTCTATTTGGATGAAATTTCGTATTTAAGGGTTCTCTTGAATGCTGAATTCGAATCCGATATCGGTTCTTGTGAAAAAATTATACTGAATATACTTCACTTGAAAAATTTTAGCTTTTACACTGTAAAATGTGATAGAAAATTCTTTTAGCCCTAGAACTCCATCTCAACACCCTCAAAACTCAGGAAACGTATGTACATATATATAGATATCAATAGAAAAAAAAAAAAAAAATATATATATATATAAATATATATATATATATATATACATTATTTTTTTTTTTATTGATATCTATATATATACATACGTTTCCTGAGTTTTGAGGGTGTTGAGATGGAATTCTAGGGCTAAAAGAATTTTCTATCACATTTTACAGTGTAAAAGCTAAAATTTTTCAAGTGAAGTATATTCAGTATAATTTTTTCACAAGAACCGATATCGGATTCGAATTCAGCATTCAAGAGAACCCTTAAATACGAAATTTCATCCAAATAGAAAAATAAAAGTTTGTAAGCTTCAATGTTTGCCTGACCAAAATGGTAGGCAACTTTTGTTTAAATTGATAAAAACGTGAATTACGCTTAGACGGTTTTACGTATCAACTTTATTTTTTTACACAAAATATAGGGTGGTAATACGCTTGAAATGTATTTGGTTTCATCATCCTATCTGGTTTCAAACTCAAGTTAAAAATCAAAATGTTTTTCGGATTTTCCAATTTTTTTAATAGGTTTTTTTTCATCGAATTTTACATTTATATACATCAAAAGAAAGCTGAGACCCTCCTCTTTCCAGCGATACCAACCAGTGAATTGCATGACAAAGTAATGACGATTTAAAGGTATGTAACCAATAATCGGTTTTAAAATTTCATTTTCCTGGAAGAGGGTGAAAAAAATGATATTTTTTGATTTTGTTGAATAACCGTTTTTTAATGTTTTTGAGGGTGCTGAATTAGAATCTGACCTCAATTTTTGTGTGAAAAAATCTATAGAGGTAGTTTGCTTGAAAAACTAATCATTTTTTTAGAATTTAATTAACCTAAACCAAAATCTATGGAGCGACTGTATTTTCCCTTTAATTCGCAATCAAAACTGAAAATCTTGGTGCAAGAATCATGTCGATATCATTTTTTAAACTCGAGATAAAAAATAAATTAGTTTAATGCTATTTTTTTTTTTTTCTCGGCTTCTAGGGACCATTGGTCGGAACGGCAAAATATGTGTCTAATATTTTTTGACCAGGAACCTCCAAAAAAAGTTAGGTTTATTGGTGACAAAATAAGGAGCATTGAGGATTTTTCGAAGGATTTTGGATTGTAAGGATTGGATACGGGATGAATTGGATGGTTTAGTAGAGCCCCAAAGCTCAACTCCGTAAGTCCATATTGGTCTAATCACGGTCATGTAAATGAGTCTTTTGTAATTAATTGGGAGCTTTGAACGTTTGTCCAGTAAATGTTGAAGCAGTTTGTAACGACGAGCTGTTTCTTGTCGTTTTAGTCTTGTATGTGGACTCCAAGTAAGACGTTTGTCCAAGTGGAGTCCTAGGTAGCGGATCTGTTCAACTGGGATTAGTGGAATATCATTAAAGGATACTGTAGGACAGGAGGTCGTAGGTTCACGACGAAGGGTAAAGGTTATTTGGTGAGATTTGTTCGGATTTATTTTGATTTTTCATTTTTGACACCATTTTTGAATGTTTAGGATATGGGATTGGAGTGTTTGGGAGGCAATGAAGGGATCATTGTTTACTGATAATACACATGTGTCATCACCACTTACGGTGAGGACAGTGGTAGGATGAGTTGGGGTGTCAGCTTTATAGACCGTGTAGAGAATGGGGCCTAGGATACTACCGTGAGAAACACCGGCAGATTGGGTAAAGAGGGAAGAGTAAGAAAATTTATGGTTCACTTTAAACGTTCTATCACTGAGATAGGAACGGATAATAAGGAATTATGTTGAGGGAAGGAATTTGCGGAGCTTGTAAAGCAGTCCTGGGTGCCAGACTCGATCAAAACTTGTTCTACTTCGAGAAAGGCTCCCGTGCAGTACATTCCGCGCTCTAACGCTGAGGAAGCCACATCCACCACGCGATGACATTGCTGGATAGCGGAATGTGACGTTCGAAAACCAAACTGGTGGTCTGGAATGATATGATTGGAATCTAGGATAGGATAAAGGCGTTTCAGGATGAGTTTTTCAAGGATTTTGCCCATAATAGGCAAAAGTGATATTGGAAGATATGAGGATGGGAGTTCAGGTGGTTTTTTGAGCTTAGGAATCATCTCTACTATCGATATTTTCTAAGGATCAGGGAAATATGTGGTGCGGAGTACCGCATTATATATGTATGTAAGAAATAGGATAGCTTTCCGAGGAAGGAATTTTAGGATATAGGCTGTAATGAGGCCATATCCAGGGGCTTTGATGGAAGGTAATCTGAGGATTATGTTGGATACTTCTGAAGGGAGGAATGCATCAGGAGGAGGAGACATTCGGAGAGGGACATTTAGTTCTGCTTTAATACATTCAATGTGAGTAGGATTGAAGATGTCGGGATGTGGGTTAAAAGTTTTTAAAAGGTGCAGACCAAAAATTTGGGATTTTTCTTCGTCTGATCTTGTCCAGGTTTGAGAATCAGTTAGAAAAGGGTGATTAAAATTTTTGTAATTAAGGAGTTTTTTCGTGGTCATCCATAATGACTTGTCGGAGGTATTTAGGTTTTCAGTATGGTTTTGTAGGTTTTGAATTCTGAGTTTTCTTATTTCTGTCTTCTGTTTGTTCGTTAAATTATTGTAATTTTTTTTGTATGATGGGTATCTAGGGTGCCACTTCGCTCTTACTCTGCGTTTTTCTGTCAATAAGTTGCGAATATGCTGTGGTAAGTTATACTGTTGACTATTTGGATTTTTTCGGTGTGATGTGTTTTCAGTTATACTATTTTGTATTGAAGAAGTAAGTTTGTCAATTGCTATGTTTATATCTTCTTTTGTTTTAAGAGGAATTTTAAGGTCCAATTGGTTTTCAAGATCACATCGAAATCCATCCCAGTCTACACGTCCTGTTATCAGCCTAGGAGGAGGAGAGGATTTAGGAACGAGATTTGAATGTAATAGAAGCAAACCAGGGCTATGATCTGATGAAAGGTCGTTCATGGATTTAATGACAGTTTGAGAGGTGGAAATTTGGGAAGAAATGAAAATATCAAGGACATCGGGACGTTTTTTAGAAGAGGTAGGCCAATCAAGGAGGCTATATGAAAGGGAATTACCAGGAGGGCAGTATACAGCTGAGAATGTAATATGGAAAGGACGAGTTGAAATGGTTACTGAGGTGGATTGAATGGTGTCAGATGGAGGGAACAAGAGAGTGGAGTATTGATCTATGGATAAGAATGCAAGAGCCGCCATGGGAGGTGTTATCTGGGTGGTCTGATCTGTAAGTGATGTAGTCTCGTATGTAAAAATATGAACATTGAGTAAAGTGAGTTTCAGTAAGTAGGGCAATATCTATTTGATTGTCGTGAAGAAATATGTCGAGTTCGTCTTGGTGATTTTTCAGTCCGTTCGCGTTCCATAAAATGATAGCAAGAGGCTTAACACTCATATTGCAACATTAAAAGGAATTTCCGAAAGGGCTCTTGTAAGAAGGGTGATGAGTGGTATTATGGTTTCTTTCAATTCTGAAAGCAATGAGGAAAGGATAGTGTTGATGTCAGTAGGGTTTTGGTAGGTAAGAGGATATAAATTGGAAGCTTAGGGTATATTGTTTGTTTCAGTGAGTGGATTGTTTGGGATCGGGAATCTTCGTTGAATAGGAGGAGCAGCATCTACTTGCAATGATGTTTGGAGTATGAAGTGGACTTTGTTTTTCAGGTGTTAATTTTACCTTTAATGGTAAATTATGTGTAAGGGTGTTCTTTCGAGGAGGTTAAGGATGAGAACGGGATGTAGGAAGCTGGGTTTGGGAGGTTTGTGGCGCCTGACGTCTAGGTTGCTGCTTCGTCTTGTCCGAGTAAGGAGCTTGTTGTCGTGGTGGATGATCATCTGCTGAGGTTGATTGCTGTTGTTCTGTTCTTTGATCTGGATTTACTCGCATTTCTGGGAATACTGTGGTGTTATCGAAATCAGGTGCCTGGGTGTGAGGGTTTTGTTTTATTGTGAATGTATTTGGCTTTCCTTGGCTTTGCATACTTTTGTAGACAATGCAACCTTTGTAATTCGCAGGGTGAGCTTCTCCACACAGTACGCATTTAGCAGGAGTATCGCGTGACTGCTGGCATGTTTCAGTTGCGTGTGAGCCAGCACATTTTACGCATCTTGGCTGATGGTGACAATACGTCTTCGTGTGTCCTAAGCCTTGGCATCTAGTGCACTGAACTATAGTCGGTTTCCTCTTAGGTTCTTCGAATTTTACGCAGGAATATACTAGTCTAATGACGTCAAATATATCTTTGTTGTTGCTGGCCGGCTCTAAGTCCACAAAGAATAGAGGCAACGGATACTTTTCTCTAGGGTGAAGCACATTAGATACTCGCCTAACGCTATATCCAATTGCTTCCAAACCGTCTATTATGGCGCTCGTTGGGATAGTAGTATGGAGACCTCGGAGTACTACTCTATAAGCCTTATCTTCTTTCAGCTGATAACAGTGAAAATCGTAGTTTTTACTTGTTAGGTGATTAATCACTTTTTTATAACAGTCTTTCGACGATGTTTTGACCTTAATATCTTTGATTCGTGAATAACAATCGAAGTTGGTCTCTCCAATCAAATCTGCTATTTCTTTGCAAAATGATAAGAAATTTTCGATTTTAAGTACATAAATTGGTGGCGGGTCTGAGTCAGAATTCTGTTGAGGATTTGAGCTATAATTATTACTGTTTGATGGTTTAGAGGCATTAAAAGTTGAGGTACTAGGTGTGATTTAGATTAGTTTATAGTAGATTTACTGCGGGTTTGATGACTTGCATTGGTGAGTGGCTTTTTTAATTTTGCCGTCTTATTTTTCTTTTTATTCGGTGAATAGCCCGCTGATTCAGGGGCACTATTTCGGTGTCGCTTTTGAAGAACTCTTCTTGATTGGGAATCAGTTTCACTGATTTCCGAATAGGGGGCATCTTCCTCCGATTCGTCACCAGATGTGACAACGTCCATCATTTGATAAGTAAAAATAAAAATGAAATGTATACACATTAAAATTAAATTATGATAATAATAGCAATTAGTATTGAAATTATTACCTATATGAAGAACATATTTACATAAATTATACAATATTTCTGGAGTAAAACATAATGAAATAAATCTTTAAAAATGACACTAAAAATATTTTTAAAAAAAAATAATACAAAAATAATAATATTGATCATATATAAATAAAATAGTCCAAAGAAGTAGAGAGAGAGAAAAAAAAAATTATATTGTCTAGTTTCGAACGGGAGGCATTTAACTATCAACACTAACCTTGACCTTGTGATAGATAGCGATGTATTTTACCAGCCGGTAGGATTACGGCAAGCCAGTTAGACTGCTTCACCAAGTATATTGTTATTGTTCACAGTTAATTTAAAATTTTCACTCACCTCACTAAAAGTAATATAAAAATGTTCTATTGTCATTAATTTCACCTGATGGTAAAGATGAGAGCGGGATTTTAGTTAGTACACTGTTAAAGAAAGTCACAATCACAGAGCGATTATTAGGCGTGCAGTGTGTGTGCGGCCATCTTGGTACATTAAAAAATATTGAAAAATAAATAAAATGTCAGAAAATGTTGAAGGTTCGACACTTAATATTTATTTTTCACTATTCCGCTGAATGTTTTCATTGAATATTTAACTATCAATAATCCACTCAAATGTACACGTTGTTGAATAAAAATTAATAATATTAATGAACTTGAACATTTCTGAAAATCTTTGATAATTATTTTGGTGAGAAACTAAATGATCCGTTTGTTTCAAGAACATTGTTCGTCTTGTGTTATATGCGTAGTATACCTTGAAAATTATATAGTTTAAAATTTTGTGAAGCTTATTAGCATACAAGATAAGATCTCCAGTTTACTGGCCTATTTCTTAGGATGGGAAGGCGAATATTCTTTGCTACCGACATAGCTTTGTTTAGCAGTTCGGTTTATAACTTTATCATTTAAAGTATAAGCCATTATCAACTCTACATAAAGAAGATATTTTATTGTCTACAGAAAAATGGAGCCAGCAGCAATAAAGCTAATAAGGATGATCCAGTAAACTTCATTGCAGAAAAACTCCGGTATAATATCGGTGAGCTGTGAAGGAACTACAAAATATAGACTTACAGATAAATATGAGTACACTTAAAACTAAATAAATAGTAATTTATAGGCAAGAGGTAGAGTAATCAATAACCAAGCAAGTCCTACAAATCCATCAACTCTTAGGTTTATTAGAACCTACGGTTTCGAGAAGAACTTAAACAAACACCAAGGCTAGAAACAAAGTAGCAGATTACTATCTCCGAGCAGTTGCATGTAAACCTTGACGGAACAGGGTGAGGTATGATCCACTAAGGCTTAGAGAGTAAGCTTCTCGGTCCAGTCAATAGGGAAAATTCTCTCCTAATAATAAGGGCTGGTAGCAACCCGCACAGAGCTGTTGAGGGCGATTAAAGAAGTATTTCTGTCAAAAGTGCCCCGAAGATTTGGTGAGTTTTTTAGAGTTAGGGGCACGAGACTATTTAAGACTATTTTTTTTTTTTTTTTTTTTTTTTTTTTTTTTTTTGTCAAAGTGGCCACGAGTGAAGTATTTATCGGAATCGCGAAAACTTAGTCCAGAGTTGATGTTTGTTCAGTATAATTTGTATGGTGCTATCTTATACTATGGGGCTTAAATGAAAACTTCAGAGTGAGAAAGGATAAAATGGTAATAAGCTAAAAAAAAAAAAAAAAAAAAATATATATATATATATATATATATATATATATATATATATATATATATATATAGTGGGAAGGAGATCGGAGCATGTTGATATTGTATTGATAAAATAAATAATTATTCAATTTTTACTATCACGTTCCTATGACAACAAATGAATCAAGACATTAAAAGGAACTGTTGTTTACTACGCTGTATTCACACACTATGTTAAAATTTTAGTTAACTTTCTCTTCATGTTTCTTCAGTACTTAGTCAAAATGGTGGAGACTTGGCTGTAAGTGTCATACAAAATTATAACACATTTAATAATATCTATTCTGAAACGTTTAGCATATTTTTATTTATCCTTGCTAATAGACTATTGTTAAATAGTCTTAACTAATTAAACTATTGTTTAAGTTTTAACTCCGAACAGAGAATAAAAGAATATATATATATACAGTTAGTAAAAAAAGTCTACATACACCACAATATAAATTCATTTATGAATTAATGTGCATCATTTTTGTATTAATTAAAGTTAAGATTTTATTTTTTAATAAAATAAGATCTGTAGAAGATTAAATCGTGCTTATAATATGATTTCGGAATTGAATACCTACAAAATGTTTCAGAATAAATGTTTGCCACTGTTTATTACAACTAATAAGTCTACATACACCTTAGTGTAATCCTTTGAATGTATCCAAACATTTAATTTGTTTACATTCATAGAGGTTTTCTGTAGTCTTACTTCCTAATTTAATCAGTTAGAACCAACAGCTCATAATGGAAATCTCTCGCGAGATTAGGCAATTAAGAGTGAATCATAAGACCGCAGGAAAGTCATTACGCGAAATCGCGAAAATTGTCAATAAAAGTGTTTTGACGGTTCAGACTGTAATTAGAAATTATAATGCAACAGGTTGGATTGCAAGTAGCCCGAGATCAGGACGGCCAAGAAAGCTCCAACGTTCTCATGAGCGTGCTATTTTAAGGAGTGTGAACGAAAACCCTAAAATAAGAACTCCTACATTAGCCACTAATTTATTGCGGGATTACAACATTGAAGTAACACCTCAAATGGTACGTAATTCACTAAAAAAAATAATCTTAAATCGCGAAGGGCACACAAGAAACCTTTTATTAGTAAAGTTAACCGAGCTAAGCGTTTGGCATTTGCGAAAAGTTACCTTGATAAGCCTACCAGTTTTTGGGACAAAGTAATTTTCACAGATGAGTCCAAATTTAATATTTTCGGCCCTGATGGCAACTTTAGAGTGTGGAGGAGAAAAAAAGAGGCCATGAAATTGAAAAACTTATGCCCGACAGTTAAGCACGGAGGAGGAGGGATCATGGTTTGGGCTCTATGGCTTCAGCTGGAGTAGGCAACTTGAAGATCATCGAGGGAATAATGGATCAATATGTATACCTAGATATCCTAAAACAAAATCTGCGACTCAGTGCTATCAAGTTAGGCCTAGGATCAAATTTTGATTTTCAACAAGATAACGATCCTAAACATCGTGCCAGAAGGGTCGAAGAATGGTTGCTGTACAATGCTCCACGCCAGTTAAGAACACCACCTTCTGGAATCGCCTGATCCCAACCCCATAGAGCACCTCTGGTAGGATCTTAAAATGGGTTTGCGGCGTCACGAAATAAAAAATAAACAGTGACTCTCAGAGGCCCTTAAGAAGGAATGGTTGAAAACGGATCCAACTTTTACAAAAAAAAATAGTTAGCTCGATGAATAATCGCTTAGGAGGGGTAATAAAAAATAAAGGAGGTCAAACAGACCATTAGAGAATTTTTTGTTAATTAATTATGTTGATAATTATTTTCATTTGCCGTGTATGCAGACTTTTTTTGTGACATATCGTTACTTTTTCTATATTATTTTTTGTTATGTTTATAAAATTTTTAAACAACTTTAAAATGTACCAAATTAATCAAAAGGGCCTGTATTTAAAAGGAAAAAATAAATAAATTGTTTCACTGTTTTTTCTCTTTTGCTTTTAACCCACATATTCAAATTAATAATAAGTGTATGCAGACTTTTTTTACTAACTGTAAGTAGCAATATATTTATTTATTTATTTTAAATAAAAGCATTACTCTATTCTATTGTATATTCTAAGCTCGTTATGTATGTGCTTACAGATAAATATGTATACTATGAAGAGAAACTATCAATAACTTACCATTTCTTAGTTGGAACAACATGCTTCTTATTCAAGAGAACTTTAAATGCCTGAAACAAATAACATTCAATTATCATAAGTAGTTATTATTATATTATATTATTTTTTATTATCTAATTTAGTAATTTATTAAATAATAAATAAATAATCAATTTAGTAAGTTTTATGTTGCATGTAGCGGTCAAGGTAATACTATCAGAAATTCTTTACTCATTGCTCTTATGAGGACATTGTAATATTTATTCAGTAGAAGCAGTTTCCAATAAGGAAAAAAAAAAAAAAAAAAAAAAAAAAAAAAAAAAAAAAAAAAAAAAAAAAAAAAAAAAAAAAAAAGAAACCCAGTTTAATAAATCTATAATCCAGGACTTCGTTTTGAAAAGTGACTAAAATCAAAATATCGCACAAGAGTGAAACTACAAAAATCTACTCTTAGTTATCTTCATATTTTATTAGTCTGATTTATTAATTTATTACTATGTATAATATTTATTATTCATCAATTTTATACTTCTAATCCATTAAACAATTAACTATGTGGTAATAAATAGACCGATCTGTTGAGCCTTTTGAAATCCATTGGACTGCCAGTTCCTTTTGGTGAATTTAATCTTTGGACCCAAAGACTCCAAAATGTCGTCCGCTAGCAGTCTCCCGTTATTTCCCCTTCTGACCTTCTGGTGACCAAGGATTTAGTAAACACCAGGATATTTTCTTATTTTAAATAAGGTGGGAATATTTTTGTGTTTTAAATAAAATATTGATGATGTTGACATCACGAGAAAAAGAAGCAAGGGAAAATTAGTTTCGTTAAATACTTTGCTTAATGTAAACATTATATAGATGTGTTAAAAACTCATATAAGAAAATAAATAATTATGTTGGAAAATAAAATAATTTATTAATGTAAAAACTATACAGGGTGTTCGGAAGATCGTTGGCCAAAACATTATCTCGGGTAGGGAGGTTCATTTTGAACCTATTTAGGGTCACTTTACCTATATACAAAGTCTTACGGTTTTTTTTTTATGAATTTTTTTGTAATAATGGCCAAATCCAAACATTTATGCCTTAAACTCCGTTGTTTACTGATATATCAACGCCATTTTTTTTCCTGTAATAACTAAAACATTATTTAAAAAATCAATGCCGCGTTTACCATAATGAAGAAAGAATTTATTTTTAGAACAACTACCACGGAAATAAGAAAAAGATATCGTGCTTGTATTAGAAATAGTGGAGATCATTTT
The DNA here is from genome assembly GCA_003667255.2 of Euschistus heros. Taxonomy (NCBI): domain Eukaryota; kingdom Metazoa; phylum Arthropoda; class Insecta; order Hemiptera; family Pentatomidae; genus Euschistus; species Euschistus heros. Next base: position 2,478,679 of record RCWM02000012.1, read on the forward strand.
GAGCAATACCTGTGATACTCTACAAATTAAATTTATGAATAATTTAAAATTAGTTTAATTTTGTTCCCTGATTTTTGTTTACAAAAATGGAGATAAAGTTTACTCTGATAAAATCGAAATTCCTAGAAAGAAAGAGAAAATATGCAGTTTAACCTATGCTATAAAGAAACACAACTATTTGTTACGTTTTGCATAAAAAATATGATTCGATTCATTATTATTGTCAGTGTGCGCTGGTGGCACCCTTTTGTTACTTTATAAAAAATAGATGTGCGGCGTGCCTGCAAATGGTATTTTTTTAAAGAGTATTAAATAGAGAAGTTTTTATAACAATTTGGATTTGGCTGTTGCGCTTACTTTTTTTTTTTATTGAACCTAAACTTGCAGTTCATAATTTTTATTTTTGCCTTTGACAAGATTTAACGATCTCCCGTTTTTTTGGTATTTGTTTTTTGCACCATATCTTTTTTATTTTACATGGCCAATGTATTAGTAATTGCAGGAAAAAAAATGGCGTTGATATATCAGTAAACAACGAAGTTATAATGCTGGTCATGTCATAAGGTTCCATTTAGTTTTAGTATTTTCATAAATTTAACATTATATATATAGTTTTCTATATACATTATAATTATATATTTCCACCTGTCCTGGGAATACCAGTATTTTGAAAATCCCCATCTCTACCCTTCCTTTTTTTTTAAATAAATTCTCCAGTTCAATTGTACACTTGTATTTTATATTTAGTAGTTGACACCAATAGCATATCAACCATTAACATTGTAAGTAATTTCATACTCATCCATATTTTGTAATTATATATAGTATATAATCTGACGCATGTTTTTTATATTATATTTATATTGTAGCCAACTTTTGTAATAACCTATGTAACTTAGATATTTTATTGTAACCTCTTTTATCACTGTAGGGCATGATTATGAGAAAATATAGCCTCGAAACATCGCCCAAATAGTCGTTTTTATTTATTGACTGAACCTCAAGAACCTTACTAAACAATTAATTGTAACAGTCAAGGAATTTATATATATATATATATATATATATATATATATATATATATATATATATATATATATATATAAAACGTGTTTTTTTTTTTTTTTTTTAAATAATTTATTGAAATTTACAACTGTACAAAATTTATACATCAAGTAAATGTGCTGTTAACTATTAGAATAACGTGACAAAACATGAAAAGTACCACCCATCAGTAGCACTTTAATAAAAATTCTACACTAGAAGGTCTCTGGGCCATCTTCTTTTCAGACGCCTCGGAGGATTATCAGGAATAGTGTGGGAAGCAAGTTGAGAAATTAGGGGATTTGAGTGGTTATGGAGCTTACTATGAAAGGATAGATATCTGGTTTGGGCTAAATCTGTTATAAAATGTTAAATTTATAAAAATATTTAGACTAAATAGAACCTTATGACATGACCAGCATAAACATTTACCCAGACGGTAGCAGAACAACAGAATATAGGCTGTGCTATAACTTAACAGAAACATACTAATTGACAGAACTAACAACTGCTCCAACAACAAAGCAGAAAAATTAGCCATATTGAAAGCCACTGAATACATTCAATGAACTAAAAACATGACAAAAACTTTTAACAGTTTTCCAGATAACGTAATACTGACAGACTCAATATAAAAAATCCAAAATACATATTCCACTTATAAACAGAATTAGACTGACTTTTCATCTACTAATAAATGAGGAAATCCTAGCAAAGTAACATGGATCGAGAGACATGCTGGGATTTATGTAAATGAACGGGCTAACGAACTAGCTAAATGTTCATCGACAAACGACGAGTGGAAATTCTACTACCTGCACCTGGGAAAACCTTTATAGTTCAAGGAAGGTTTAGCAATAATAAAATCTACTGATTTTCTAATAATTCGTTATCAAAAAATCAATACTAAGTGGATAGCAGTGAAGTTAAAATTAACCATTCTACTAGAATAGTTACAGAGCTTGACATTGATAATAAAATTTACTTATTTTCAATTAAATTGCTATTAAAAAATATTTAAATATGTGGTGTGACATTTCAGGATCCTAGGTGGGTACATGAATAGGAGTTTGGTTCGGGCAAGAAGACATACAACGGAGACAAGAAACCTTTAAGCTGACAGTTGACATTCTTAGCCTGGATACCCATTTATAGGGCCTTACGTCTTGAAAAATGATCCTCTTGAATATGCGATTAGTAAAAAAGTAAAACAAAAAAAAGAAATTAAAGTTCTTGTGCAGTTTAATCGTGAGTCTCCTTCATAAGTGCAAGTTATAGTCATTAAGATTACTTTTAAAAAAAATTAAAAAAAGTTGTGTTATCACCAAGGCGTCATGAAGAAGATGGCATCGGTGAATTACAATGTAGATAATTTATAATTTTTTTTCATAAAATATTTCATAATTCGTTTGATGTATCCTTGTTTTATAAAGTTTTAAATTTCAATATATAAATTTAAAAAACATTATATTCCATACTGTTATCTGCATATATGTAAGCATAATCACAAAAAGTACACGCATATATATGTAATTAAAATAATCATATTCAGTAATACCGAATGATCTTTTATAATTTTTCTATTCTTGTATACACTATATTGTGTATGCACTAGAACCAAGTCAATATTCCCTAAACAAAAACATAAATTTTCCAACAAGAAAAAATTTATCTAAAAAGACCTGAGAAATAATTACTTTTACTATCGGAATTATTTTTTCAGGTTTCAGCAATCGCTAACCTTTTTGTTAAACATTAGTTTATAAAACTCTTAACACGTTTTCTTTAATGTAATTCTGCATTAAATAAAGGCTATTGATAAAAATATAATTAAAATTCAATACTAATTATAATTTAATTTAAAAGTTAAAGTAAATTAAATATTCGTATAAGACGAGGTTAGGTTGAAATATAAAATTTATTTATTTAGCATATTTTATTTATAACTATAAAGTTCTCAACGCTCCTGACCAATTTAGTATTTGTATTCAAAACCATTTTAAAAATAAGTTGAAAAAAAATAGAGAGCTTCGCTGGTATAAAACAAAAGCCAATTAGTTGTGTTCATATTTTATCAATATTGGACACGAAATTCATTTATATATTTAGTATGTTAGTTTATTATTTATTATAATTATATGAATCAATGTGTATAAATACATATAAAATTTATACATGTATAAATTTAATTTAATTTTTTTTCGTACATAGTTTCTGATTACGCGATCCAAGAGAATCTTATTTTAGAGTTGTAACGCTTGAAATAGGTATCCAGGTTAAGAATGTTGACTGCCAACTTAAAGGTTTCTTGTGGCCGTTGTATGTCTTCTTACCTTGTCCTATTTTATAAGAATGGTATTGATTTGATGTAGTTGATAACCATCTACTAAATGCCTATTGAAATACTAGACTAAGAAAATAACTATTTTTAAGGTTTCCGAGGATTTTTATTTCGGGGATTCCCTAACGACCTGTCATTTTTTTTGCTAGAATACATTACCCATGACAAAGGTTTAATAAAAAAAGTTACGTGATATAATGTTTATGCTTATAATTGTTGGTACAACATTACCCCTAACATTTATGCACAACAAATGATGAAAATGAGTTGGGATGGAGCAGTGAGGGGAGGTTGATAGCGTTATGCCAGTAGTATGAGTAGTATTCCTTTCAAAGCAGTATGAAAGTATTAATAGGAGATTTTAATGCCCAATTAGGATAAAATACCAATACAAGCCGGTTTAAATGAGAGAGGAATTATGTTCCATGAGAATTGTTATCTTCTCGCTTCTGCGAACGAAGTGATTATCGCGGATCGATCACTGAGATTAATGGAAGCCTTCTGCAGGCCAGAATAAGAATTTCACAGGGTTGGTTTTGGGATAAATAACTAAAGATACTAACGAAGAATAAACACATCCGTCCATCGGAGCAAAATATTTGTTGTTCGTTTGTCTTTTCTTTAGCCTGGCAACAATCTCGCTGAAGAAGACTTGCAATTCAGGTAGAAACATCGGCACTCCATATAAAGTTTTTTAAACATGGATGTGTATTTTATTACTCCTTATTGCATTCCAGACCACATTCTTCTGGTTCGGATATATTATATATATATATATATATATATATATATATATATATATATATATATATATATATATATATATATATATATATATGTTGGATTGGATAGCTAAAACATTCGAGACTCTCGAGTTTAACATCTCACAAATCCATAATAAAAGAGGTGTATATTAAATGAGAGTAAGGATATTAAAGAGAGAAATTCCAACATCAGGGCTTATCTCTCCCAAGCGAAACTTTTGAGGAGTCAGTAACTGAGCCGAAGCACTATTAAAAAAAAAAAAAAAAAATGTTTGAAGGTAATTAGACCAGTTGTCACATAAGTGTAAGAGAGTTGAGTGCTCAAGAAAGAGCGGACTAGTTCGCCTGGAAAATCATGGATCAGAGGATAGTTGATTGTTAGAAAAAACAAAAACTGAAATACTAGATGAAATTTGTAGGTTATAAATGGTTAAATATTGTAATTGATCTTCTTTATGTGTCACCTGTGTGTGGAAGGGGGGGGGGGGGGGTTGTATTAGTTGTTGTACTAGTGTACTCAAGGCCGTCGAGAGCCAAATGCCCCTAAACCTATATTGCCGTAGAGTAATATATGATATTTTATTGTGTTATATATTATGTGTTTCTTTAGCGTTATTTCTACTTCTTAATTTTAAGTATTTTTCGAATTATAATTTAAGTTTTGCGATGATATGGAATATCCGTGCCATAAAATGTTTCTTTCTTTTTTATTAATGAAAATATATTTATATTTATGTTTGAAATTATAATTTATTATAATGATTATTAAACTTGGATTCAGAAGTGTAAATTGGAACCGACAACAATAATAATATTTAGACATATAATAGCATTCCGTTAATTTACTTATAGTACTATCGCAAAATTGTGAATATTAATAAAAAACGAAAAAACAAAAATAATATGTATAATGACAGTTATATATTACTTCGCACATATTTTTAGGCCGGGCTCACACCAATGCGAACATCGTTCGCGAACAATGTTCACTGGGATTCACCCCTTCAGCAACATTACAAGTACAGAACTCTGGTTATATGCCGACAGCTCGAAACCTTATAATGCTATCGGAGTGTTCTTTTTTTTATTTTACTCCTAATAATATTACAAACAAATTATGTTATATACACTTTTTATGTAGATAGCTTAGTTTCGTCGTAATACTTAATCATATACAGAAAACTTCCACTACAAAAAACAAAACGTAAATTCAACATATTATAGATTTTTATCATTACGTTTTGGGAAGAAAAGTGTTGAACAAAACTTATAGATAATATAATTAGCTTTAAAATGATGTGTCTCATAACGCATAAGATTAAAACGATGGCTTCATAGAGAGCGTTGAAAGAGCAGTGGACACCGCTCCGCCGGTCTTAGCAGAGCCGTGCTGAGGTGCACAAACACATATACTGCTGTTCATGATCATGAATAGTCATTTAGTTGAAATGTAGCAACAATGTAATAACGTTTATTTTTAGGTTATTACTTCAAAGGTGCATTTTTTGTGCTATAATAGTCTATAGTTTACTTGTATCACTTATATAGTACAAAATTTAGCATCGAAGATTCAACCCCCAAAAATCAAAAGATCTGACTACTGGATATTGTTCTCCACTCTTAGCTGTTAGTTCGATAAAGAGTCTTCCTCAAAATATCTTCGGATTCAGGGGAGAGAGGGGGTGAAAGTCATATGTTGCTGGCTGTCTGATCTCGGAACTCGGAAAACGTTTCTTTTAGCACATATATAAATAAAAAAGCAAAGAAAATGTCATTTTATTCCTCTCTTTTCCATATCATAATTTTAGAGCTATGGAAGATGGAAAAATAGAAAATTTTTTACTTGAGGTAAGTCGCAGTTCTCCGGAATAACACGTTTGTCGGTACTCATTTGGCTATAACTCCGAAACTATTTGTCCGACTCGAATTTCTCTTTTTTCATATAAAAGCTGGTTAAATCTACTATAATAACTCAAATATTAAATTTTCATCTAGTCCCGTAAAACACTGAAATATTGAGAAACCCGTACTGTTTTGAAAAACTCTTATTTTTCAGCACATTTATCACAATAACCCCAGAACTATTTCTCCGATTCAAAATCTATTTTTTTTTCATCTGAAAGGTGGTTCCCAAAACGTAATGATAAAAATATATAAAATGTTGAATTTACGTTTTGTTTTTTGTAGTGGCAGTTTTCTGTATATGATTAAGTATTACGACGAAACTAAGCTATCTACATACAAAGTGTATATAACATAATTTGTTTGTAATATTATTAGAAGTAAAATAAAAAAATGAACACTCCGATAGCATTATTAGGTTTCGAGCTGTCGGCATATAACCAGAGTTCTGTACTTGTAATGTTGCTGAAGGGGTGGGGGGAAAAGCAAGAAAGGTGGGGGTCGGGACTTTGTGTTTTTTTAGTGTATACTTTATGTACTAATACCCTGCAAAAATTCAGCTTTCCCCTAATTAGTTGCAACAAAGGCTAATTTATTGCTGTCATTGACTGGGCTATATGTTCGCGAACAAAAAGGTGTGTTCCACCAGGAAGCGGTACACTTCAAAAGAATGAAATGTACGTAGCCGACCCCACCACCCCTTTCCAACTCCAACCCCTCAGTTTTACTTTAGCTATCATTGCAGGACATTGCAAGGTGAAATTTAATTTATTCTGTTTCTTATTTATTTTACATAGCTAACTGTCGAACCTGGGTTTTGGGAAAAACTTGGCGATTGTGCAACTCTGGCCAAATAGAGTTTGCTTTCACAACCGTTGCTTACCGAAGTACTCAAGCCGAGACTCTGTGGTAAAGAATTTTTTTTTTTAACTGAAAAAAGTTCTTGGTGGAGTGTTAATTGCCCAGGTTTTATCATATCTGCTGTGCAAATAAACACTGCAGTTTCGAACCACCATCTTCATTTTCTTCTCGCCGAAGCCGCTTCCGAATTCATAATAGTGACCAAAGCACTGCAAAAATGAAATCTTCCATTTTGCTTGACATGATTGATACTAAACTTTGTTGACTTAGTGTGGACGTGCTATGTTCATAAACAATGTTGGTGTGGACACGGCCTTATAGTGAAGAATTAGTAAAAATTCTTAATTTGTTTATATAACTTGTTTTTAATTTTTAGCAAATGAATCCATTTTAGTCTACTGTGATCACGAACGCAGTAAACTATTGGCAGTATATTATATAGTGGTAAGCTTCGTTTTGTTTCCCATCCTGCTCTTAAATAGAAAAAGACACTTAGATAACCCACGGTGCTCTCCAGTTATGCATGGGATCTAGCTCTTGAATATTAAATCACCTTAGTAAGTTTTGAATTATTTGCTACAACCTCCTAATTTCGATTTGTACCTGTTATTGACAGCACATTAGTATCAAATTTTCAGACAATGTTTTTCAAGAAAAATATATTTTGAAAGCATAATACAACTGATTAGAAGACTTTTTAACGTTTAAAGGTTTACTTACATTCTTGATGTTGTGATCACAAAGGTTTTTAAAGTTTTTCTTTCCTTTTTTTTTTTAAAAACTATCTATTGATATTTACAGCTGTTTACATTATATAAAACATGTAAATTTGATGAAAATGATTACAATGACATGTCAATACTCACTAGTAGCACTTCAATAAAGTTCTACTTTAGAAGCTCTTTTGGCCATATTCTTTTCAGACGCTTTGAAGGATTATCGGGAATCGAGTGTGTGACAAGTTGGGAGACTACCTAGTGGATTCGAGTTGGTATGGAGTTTGCTATGAAAGGATAGATATCTGGTTTGGGACAAATCAACAACACATGAAACATTAAGATCTTTATGGATAAGTTTGTTTGTGACTTAGTAAGGAGCATTGAGAAATTAAGGAAGGATTTTCGAGTGTAAGTATTGGATAACAGACGAATTGGATGATTTAGTGGAACCCCAAAGCTCAACTCCGTACGTCCAAATAGGTCTAATTAATGTCATGTAAATGAATATCTTGTAACGTTGGTTTGAACGTTTGTCTCATAAATGTCGAAGTCGTAAAAAAAACGGGCAGTTAATTCATTCTGGTATATATGTAAATATTATTTAATTTTTTTTTTTTTTTTTTTTTTTTTTTTTTTTTTTTTTTTTTTTTTTTTTTTTTTTTTTTTTTTTTTTTTTTTTTTTTTAGGGTGGGGGAATATGGTCACAGAAAACTTTCTATGAATATTTTAATTCCTAATATCTTCATTTAATTAATAAATATCTGATCGGTAAGATAAAATACTTACCCGATCTATTATTTTTACGCTCTGTTGTTGAATGGTTGCATTAGTAAATGGTTTCGTTACAAAGGTTGAACATTGAGGAACGGCAGGGAAGAGATTGCTAACCTTGCCATTGGCCATGGCTAATCACAATGAAAAATTGGTTCGCAATGGACTGCTACCGTATAATAACGGAACCCTTACCCAAATCGACGAATACAAGAACAGTTCGCTTAGTTTCCTTTGGTGTGAATTATTTCAACAAAGTATACTTCATTGAAAATTAAAATTTAAAAACGCTAAATATCATTCTGTCGTTGTAAACCCCAAAATTAGATTTTACTTTTTTAGGGGGTTATCTCCTCATCGATCATGATTTTTTTCCTTTATCATATTGTGATTTTTTTCAAATATGTTTCAGTAAAGAATACCTTCGAAGAGAAAATATCCATTGTCTTATAGAGCAAAGGCATCAGAAGATATTGATAGATAAAAGGAAAAGAAAATGAGGTATTAAAATTAATTAAATTCAACTCCAGATTGTGAATATTAAATGAATTTTTAATTTTGTTATAAACTAAAATAAATTTTATAGTTTTTTTCCTTTTCGAATATTAAATTTTCTTAGCAAAGCAAAAAAAAAACCCCAGCAAATGTTCGCAATAGGTAATAAAATTAATAAATAAATTCAAGCTGCGCCAGATTTTTGTTTTACCAACTTATTGTGTAACACTTAGTCACAATTAGCGCACGAAGTAACAAGTAGCATTCCTGGCATGTTTTTCTATCTTCCTCATTGCTATTTTTAGTTGGTTGCTGACGAAAGTAAACCTTTCACATTATTTCCAATGATTGTATGTTATCATATGCAAACTTAGGAAGTTTTGGTTTTATATATATATATATATATATATATATATATATATATATATATATATATATATATATATATATATATACAGGCCATACTTAAAAATGGCCTGTATATATATATATATATATATATATATATATATATATATATATATATATACAGGCCATACTTAAAAAAAAAAAAAAAAAAAAAAAAAAACACTTCGGGAAGCAGATATTAACTACCTAATAGATTTAATTTATTATTCATTAACATTTATTTCATTTTATATTTTGTCGTTAAATGTTAATGTTAATAATAACATTTACTGACATTTAATAACATTAAATGTTATAATGATAATTTAATTAAACATTTCAACAATTTCTGAGGTCTATATAATTACTATCATCTCAAATAAAATTTTATAAATGAGCTCTTCGAAACAAATAAGATATTTTTGATTAAAATGAATTTCACAACGGAAATTTAATCACAAATAAGACCAATAATAATGATAATAATAAATTACTAATAAAAGAGTATTGGTTGTTACTAATAAACAAACAAGTATAAACCAATAGACTATTTGTTTTTATACAAACTATCATTGTATTGAAATATGAAAATTCAATTAAATGGTAAAGAAACTAGCCATTTGAACTAATTTTACGAGTTTGTTATGTATCAAAGTGTCATGAAGCCATCTTGCAGGAAGTGAATATGTCATAACGTAAGTTGTAAACTAGAAGAAGTTAAACAAGTTGTGACTCAGATGTTATTTTAACATTAAAAAATGATTTGTCACAAATGAAAATATTAGGGTACGGTTGAAGGCATATTTCGTAAATTTTCTGAATAAAGAGGGGGAGGAATGATTATTGCTATCAAACAGTGTCCTGTAATATCAAAATTTGGACCAATACATTGAGATATTTAATACAGGAATAAAACTTGTATCTTGTGACATTACTGATGGAGTTTCCCAATTCAATATCCTGAATCTATGTGTCTTTTTAAAGATAATACAATGATTTCAAAGACTTTTTTGCTTTTGACTGGTTTCTAAAGTAGTAAACAAAATACGAATTTTTATAATTTTAAAATTTTTATACAAACTATTTATTAGTTCTTGAAAACGGTTCAAGTGTGTCAACATTTCAAAAAATACCTAAAACTGTAATCGAATTTAGAAACACTCTAAATATGGCACGTTTGAGCCAAACTGTTACAACATATGTTCATACTCGTTGCACAACTTTTTCAGGGAATCCCGTTTCAATGGGACACAAAATATTTCAAGCTGACCCGCAACACAATCCCACCGCACGGGGACACTCCACTCAAACAACAAAACAGACACTACAGTTTTGGCGTGGAGTAAGATTAATCCAAAATACCACAAAGAATGTTTGTTTTTAAGAAAAATAATATTTTTAACAAAAGTACAATATAAACCTACAGCGGTGAAAAATGAGATATTGTTCTAGAGTAAAATTATGAGAAAGCATAACTGGGATATAGTGAATAGGTTTGACGATAGTATCATTGACAATATACAGCACAATCTTAATAGTTCAACATTTGATAGTCCGAATCGTTCGGTAAACCGATAAGTTCGTGAAAAGTAAGGGAATGCGGTACATTACTGTGAAGTTAAATGCAGCAAAAGTTTTTTTATTTTTCTCTTTTTTTTTTCTTAGCTGTTTATTGAAATTTACAACAGTTTACAATATAATGTCAAATACATCAAGAAATTAGATGATAATGCAGAAAATGCCATGTCAATTGCTTGTAAGCAAACTATCCATTGGTAGCACTTATAAAGTTCTAGAAAGTAATGGTTCTATATTAGAAGATCTCGAGGCCATCTTCTTTTCAGGCGCCTTGAAGTGTAACATCGAATACCAATATGATACCAATGGATTTGAATGGTTGTGATATTGCTATGAAAGGATAGGCATCTGGTGTGGGCTAAATCAACAACTTATGGTACATTAAAATCTTTATGGATAAGTTTGTTAGTGATAAATGAAGGACCAAGCACTACGAACCGCTTCTTGCCATTTTAGTCTTGTATCTGGGTTCCAGCTAAGTATTTTGTCCAGATGAAGTCCTAGGTAGCGAATCTGCTCAACTAGGATTAATGGAATTATATTAAAGAATCCTGCAGGACAATAAGTTTTAGGTTTATGAGAAAGTGTAAAGGTTATTTGATGTAATTTCTTTGGATCGATTTTAATTCTCCAATTTCGACACCATTCTTAAAAGTTTTTGATATTGGATTGGAGTGTTTGGGAACCAATGAAGTTATCATTGATTAATGATAACACACAGCATACTTAGTGAGAACGGTCCTGCACCAAACGTTGAGGTAATTTAAACAACAGAGGCAGAAACACTCCGAAACATTTTTACAGTTAAATTATCCAAGAATCAGAAAACAGTAATTTTAAAGTCAAAAGGTTGGAAAAAATTATTTCTGTAAAAACGTTATATTATATTTGTATCCTAATGAAGCAATATCTATAAAACAAACATTGTTACGCGGTACTTAATCCAATATTTTGATAATCCGGCAACTTCCCATATCAGTTGGATTATTAAGCTTGTACCGTAATAATCATAATCATATCCAGGGTGACTCCCTCTCAATGTGAAAAACAAAATGAGTGAAACAAGACCAAAAATGCCGTAGAACGCACTTTTTTATTCCAATCTGTTGCTGATATATAGAAATTCAAAGATTTTTACAGGGGAAACATCGTTTTTTGGCATAAAAGCTGTAACTTATTTAGAAAAGTTACAGTTTCTTATAATACTTCAACGCTCACTGTTATTCGAAAAAACAATCCATATAACTGCAATTATTACAAAAACTTGGATATTGATAATCTAATAAAATAATGGACTCCTTTCATCTGGCGGCGCTTTATTGACAGTTTTTCTTGATTTCGCAATAAATAATAAATCTTTCCTTTGCTTTTTATTCTAATGAAGAGTTTATTTTGTTTATGATACATATTTTCATCAAGCGATTAAATAATGTTTTATTTACTCACTTACCTGATTTGTATGGGAAATTAAAACACCATCAACACGCAATCATTAATTTGATCATACCATTCAAAAGCTGGTTAAATTTTCAAGTTTTTGTTAGATTTGCAGTCCTGTGAATTGTTTTCACGAAAAACGGTGAACGTTGAAGTATAATAATACATTGTAACTTAATAATCAAGCTGCTCTTAAGGTCCCAAGTATGTAATATTCAAGTTTACATATGCTCTGGGCTTATAGGAAATTTAATGGTAAATCCGAAAATGAGGTCAAAATTTGAAAAATGTTTGAAAAAAGAGAGGAAATATTACAGCTTTTATGGCAAAAAACGTGTTTTTTTAAAAAAATCCTTTGAATTATATTATGAATTATATTATATCCGCAACGGACTGGAATAGAAAGGTAAGGTCTGCGGCGTTTTACTTCATCTTTGATCTAGTTTCACTCAATATTTTTTCACACTAAGAGAGAATCCCTCTGTATATATATTTTAACTCAATTGCAATAACTATTATTTCATTCCAGCTGGTTCACTGTCTTGAAAATGTAATGAATGACCCATTTGAAGCTCTTTGAAATTTTTATTTGAAACTCCTTTGTTTTCGCAACGTACCTACCTCAAAGTCACTTCCAATCCTAGTTTCGCTAATACATGTTTTCCTTTGAAAATTTTATAATTGCCTTCCGGGTTCACTATACGATTAGATGTCTAGTAGTCAATTTCAATATTTTTTCTGGATTTTGATGACTTCAAATATAATGTTAGACTTAATATGGAATCTGCAACACGTTATGACGATAAGATGATATTCGATGATATTGCTGAATAGGCAAATCAAAAACTGCTTAAAATATTACACACTTATTAGTTTTTATTATGAGAGATTAATGTTATAAATAATTTCACTAAAATTATTAATTTACTTAAACTATGGCCATTTTTCTCCATTCAATATAAGATTTACATTCTGCTACAGGATTTGTGATGACCATTCCATCATATAACATAAATATGATCTAAAACATACGATTATAGATTATTAATTCTATATTCTTTAATAACATTATTAAAACATTATAATAAAATTATGTTTATACTAAAATCTTTATTGTATGCCTGATGGTAGAATGTACCTTCCAAAACAACAGGGACTATTACTCCAAGTAAAATGGTGCATTTGTTTCTAAAGTGAGACTACTCAAAAATCTGCATTTTGGGTAGTTCTCATGGTGAAATTACATAGTACTCTATGATTATTCAAAAGAGTATTGAATTTGCTTCAAATCACTCATATTCCTGTTAAATCGTGTCACGTTTTCTTTTTAGGTGAACCTATGAACATTTCATAAACATGCGGGTGAATTTGAAGCAGTGAACCAAAAACTATTGAAATTTCATAGAAACCTTTCTCTATACATAGATTTTGGAATTGAATTACTTTCAATCAATCAATTATTAACGTATATATCTATTAAAAACAACATTATACTTATTATGCATGCAATAATAATATACATATATCAATCAAAAGAGTTTATGGCTGGAAAAAAATTATTGATTTTCTTTTGTTGAAGTACCGACATCTTATCTCCCATCCACACGACATCTCCATTGTTTTAATTTCATCAAATCGAGCGATGTTGCATCAGCTCCACCTTCCAGATATTTGAGTGCCATATCCGTAATGTGACAAAAATATCCATACAAAGATTTTTTAATTTCTTGTTCAACAATCCAATCTTTTGTTTAAAAAAAAATAATAATGCTTTATAAAATTAAATAAAAAAATACAACTTATATATTAAAACTGTATTTCGCATTGTGCTTTTACGCATTCTCAAATCACGAAATCAGTGCAATGGTGGCAGATTAAAATTACACCTATGCGTGGAAATATCATTGAAGCTATAATTCTCACTGGAACAGCGTCTGAAGAATTCGCATTTATTCATAGAATCCAAATAATTCCAACTAATCTACCATTTCAATTCAAGCTATTAAAGTTAAAGTTTTTTTCTCTAATACAATAAATAAATCTCAAGGCCAGAATTACAAAGATATTGTAGTGAATCTTCGGACTGACGGTTTCTCGCAAAGCTAATAGTAATGTAGTAGTGTAGTAATGTACGGCTTTTACCAGAACTGGATACCCTAACAATCAAATCATTCTCATAACATCGATAGATTAAACTCGAAATGTAGTTTATCAGGATGTCTTATTGAATTAATTATTTTCATTTTTGTGAGCTTTCTACAATGCAAGTTTTTTATCGGTTATAAAATAAAACTTCAATTGCTAGTTATAACTATCTCAGTTCATTAGTTATGAGAGCGTGCAAAGTCGCGACGGGGATGCCAGTAATTTATAACTGCCTAATTATATTGTTCCTACACTAACATGCCTACCTCAATTGTACTCAATTGTAATTTGATTAGGTTTTTTGGGGGATACGACTCTTTCTTTGATTGCCGATGGAACGTCAAGTATTATTTGTAAGGTTTAGCTCTTTGTAGAGGGGTCATGTAGAGGCTTGGGGAACATGAGTACGAAGAGGATAGGCAGGGGCGGGGCAGCTGGTTAGGAGGTGGTGAGCTGAGCCTAGGAAGTAGTTATTTGGCGAGGGCGATGGACCGGTTCTTCGGCGTCAGGAGCCGAGCAAATGAGACTTTATTCACCTCCGAAGCTCCCAACCTCTCTGTAGTTAGCACCATCCGCCGGGTTCCAGTTTCATCATTTCCGCTAATCAACTGACAAAGGCTATCAACAGCAGCCACAAGCTTATATACCCACATTCGTCCATTACATTTGAAAAATTAGTGTTTAAAAAGATAAATGAAAAACATAAATATCCTAATAAAGTGCTTGCCCAGAAAACAAAGATAATCCTCTAAACTAGTTAATGGATTACTCGAATGTACAATATGGTTAGTAATTTTCCTCAATGATTAGTTTAGTTTGTTGTGTTACATTATCTTTGAATCAGGACCTGTGAAAGTCATCATACCTAAACAAGATTTTCGTCAAATTTATTTTTACTTGGTCAATGTACGGCGCCCAAACCGCGCATAACATCAATGTTATGAGTAAAGGAAGCATTAGTGATTGACAGCGCAGCGATGGCCCCAAAAATTTTCTCGTGGAGATTTTGATCTCGAAGACTAAGGAAGGTTGCGGTAGGCCTATGGTTGATAACTACCATCCGAGGGCTTTGGTAGAAGGAAAACCTCGTAAAACTACTCGGGACATTGCGAGAGAGGTTATTGTTGACCACTAAAAATCTGCATTAATTTTGCATCAACCCATTACCAAATTTACTTTGTTAGATAAACCACAACATGCTACTCAACCTCAACCTCAACATCAACTTGTGTAACTAATTTGTACTCTTTGGGTTATATCATATACAGTGCCGGTCAATAGTAGTGGTGTGCCCATTCTCGATTTCCCCCATTCCAGAGAAAGAATCAGGATCGATAATCCAAACTCAAGAATCGATCGATAACGCTGACGTTGGCAAAAGTTTCGAGATATCTAATTATGTGATTATTATCGATTCCTCTTCTTAATGATAAAAAGTTCTCTTCCATTTAGCCAAATTAATTGGTATATGTTATGATATCAAATTTGGATAACAAGCGGTCACATGTTGTAGTATGTCTGTTGTGATTCTGTCATGTCCTGGTGTTTTTTTCCTGTTTAACTGTGTTATAATTAGAGACCGGATTTTTGTGCAGTAAAAAACACAAAACATGCAAAATCGTGCAGTAAAAAACTCAAAATATGCAAAATCGTGCAGTAAAAAACTCAAAACGTGAATTTAAAAACTTAATACATGCAGCAATCCATTTATTTACACAAATATGCAAAATGTAAACATCCTTGAATAAACTTAAGGACATTTCGACAAACGTTTCGTTTTAGAGTTAATTCAATCTAAAATACTATTTGGAAAAAAATTTGGAAAAAAAAAAAAAAAAAAGGAGATGAAAAAATTGTTAATTAAAAGAAATATAAAATATCTTTATTGAAATTTCCTTTTAGGGGGAATCAAAATATAATTAAATGTTTTTTGAAAAATAAATTAGTTTTTAAAAGTTTCGTAAAAATGTACGACATTATAAATTTCAAAATATTTCTCATTGTCAGTAAAATTATGCCGCCTGTCACTTAAAATGTTCTTTAGCAAAGAAAAGGAACGTTCTACATCTATGGACGTAACAGGACAATTTTTGTAGCATGCGATTGTGGATGGATCCAGATTATCAGCTTCTATTTCTTTTCCGTTGATACAATAATTTGATATTTTTTAACGAATGTAGTCTTAGTTTTTCTCAAGGATTTACTCGAATTTTGAAAATAAACATCTGCCCTTTTCATTTTCAATTCGTTTTAAGCTTTCTTCGAGAGTTTCAAACAAATATCAGCTCTAGATATTCATTGGTCCATTGTTTCAATTTTGTAGAAACATTCGCGGACGTTTTTGGCATTTTCAAAGTTGATAGTTTAAAATCTTGTTAACAACTAGCCTTTTGTGCTAAATCAGAAGTAAATAATGAAATGGGAAGCGATTAGTAAAATTTTCTGAGGAAACGTCTTAGTTCTAGGAAGTACGTCGATCCTCAGTGTTTGCCTAAATCCTCAAAGCTCCTAATTCAATACGATCATTTAAAAGCAGTAGGTCACAAATACATTTGATTTAAGCGACTTTTTACTTTCAATTTTAAACTAATTAACCTATTTAATATAAATAATTGTTATAAATGTTGCCTAATAATCCTAAGTAAAATTTTCAAAAAATAAATGGTTAAGTGAATAAATTAATAATATATTTATGAATTTGGTTCAATTGTGCAATTTCGTGCAGTAAAACCCGAATTCGTGCAATTAAGCTCAAAAAGTCAAATTTGTGCAAAATAAAATTTAAGAATAAGAATCTTTAGGTTATAAATGAGATAACTACTTGGGTTAGAGAGCGCTAAATCAAAGCGAACTAAATGTGCAATAACACAGAAATCCAGTCTCTAGTTATAATGTTTAAAATTTCCCACTTTTCTAATGTACCATCGTCTCCTGTCTTTGTTGACAAGTTTAACCTTTTACGGATTTCGCATTGTTCTTTAGTGTCTCTTGTTGGGTCGTCTTGGTAAATTAACGAGTCCATTAAATAGTCAAATGTTTCTTTAAAGTCTGAAGAAAGTTCGTTTCCTTGGATTTTAACTGTTTTTAGTGCCTCTTGGTTTTGTTTTTCCCCGCTGCATATTTGTAAATGGAACTCCAAGGGTTATTTTTATTTGAGCAGTATTACTTTAGGTATCTAATTTAGATTTTTTTAACAAAGCTTGATATTTGTGTCTACTGTTTAAATACTCTGTTTTACGTAGCAGTCTTAGTGCGTTGTTGTTCTTAGTCTTTTGGTATAAATTTCGGAGTTTATTAGCTGTCTTTCGTAGTTCTATCAGTCGGTTGTTCCTCCATGGGACTGATCGATATATTTTTTTTTGTGATTGTGGATTAGAAATTTTGAAAGTTACATTGCAAGCTTTAATAATAGATTTGATTAAACAATTTACTGTCCTGTCTATACTGTAAGAAAAAATTGTTTCAATGATTTTCGATTCTATTTGTAATGCAGTCAGGTTAGTCTCGGTGATTAAAAACTGTTTTGAAAGTTGTATGTCCAGATGTTTTTCGAATTTTTCCCAATCTGAGGTTTTAGTTATGTATAATTTTAGCCATGATTCATTTCTTTTATGAATTCGAGAGTTATCGTTGGGTTATGTAGAGATTTTGAAGAAAATTGAATTGTGGTGTCATCAAGAATTTTCCAGTTATGAATTAAGCGCGCAGTATCAGATTTAGTTAAAGTTAAATCAATATTACTTTTACCTCTCGTTCCATCAAATGTCGTTTACCCAAAATTTTCATTGATTAATATATTAAGTTCTGTGCCATCATGAATGATTCCATAATGCGTCCTCAATATGTCGTTTTAATATCGTTCCATAGTACCGATCGGCAATTTGAATCGATACCAATGACAATTTGGTGATGGCCATATTTTTCTATAATTTGTTATATATATATATATATATATATATATATATATATATATATATATATATATATATATATATATATAACGTAATAATTTATAAATATAAGTAACCTACTAAAAAGTAAAACGGTAAGATTTAATGAGGAAACTGTAAAAAGGTGAGGACAGTTGAGGAACGGGAATAACAGTTACTTTAATTACAGTCGGTTTATTTCTTCTTTTATTCTGTAGTCGTTAAGATTTTTATGACCTTTTATTTTAAAAAGCATTTAGGTCACTGTCATGTTGTGTAATTGAATATATTGTGTATTGTCGTTGGAGGCGTAGAAATCTTGTTAACTTTATCCATCTTATATTTCAATTCCCTTCGATTAAGATTCAATGATTACTTTGCGTCCATTTTTGCAGAGGAAGTAAGTAATGATAATTAAAAGAAAAATAAATCTTCACTTGGCTGGATTATTTCCTATCTAATAGATGAAGACGGAAATAACTTTGTACTTCTACATAGTATGAATTATGGGAACGGTAAAGTTAAAGCATCTTTTAGCTTTTCATGTTGCTCATAAGTATTTCTCTGTTCTCTGAAACTTAAAGTAAGAAATATTGAGCAAATAGAAAGTTTACTATCGGTCTCTTGTATTCCCAAAATCAATTTAGTCGAAAAAATAGGATAATAAAAGATATCTATATATCGGGACTATTTCTACTAGTATACAGGAGTGCAATTAGGATATCTCCTTTCTTTTTTACCTCTATATAAAGAACAAATTTATAGTTTGTGCACCTTTAAAACATATTCGTCCAAATATTATTTAATATTTATATGACAAATAAAAAACGATGAAGCTTATGTCGGCTTATGAGAAAAATAAAATAATTATGCTTAAAGTATATAACTAATATAAACTATGTGTATAAGTTCTTGATAAACAACTTATACCGGAGAGTTAAGGTAAAGTTACTGAAAGAGAAAATTTTAATAATTTTAGATTACATAGGATCCTGTGAGACGTAAACATAAGTAGTTTTTTTATTTTTTATGACTTGAATAAATGAAGTTCTAAAAACGTTTAAATCAACCAAAAATTGATAGTTTTACGAGATATACGGTTTTAAAAAAATAATTAATGAAAACAAACAAACATAAAAAAAAAAAAAAAAAAAAAAAAATTCAGCACTCATTATCTACAGCAATTATTATTATTATTTTTTATATCAATATTTAAGGTCACCGACATTTTCGAAGTTTCCGAGTGTCATCTTTTTTTCAACCTTTCTGTTTCTAAACACAATCGATACCTAGGGATCGCAGTTGGTTGATGGATTCTCAAAAATCTATGGCTAATAAAACGTTTGGAACTACCATGTTTGTAACCCAAGAGGAAGGATGTATTTGAAATTATAATTTCATGTGACGGGATATGTGAATTGTGGAATTCAAACTGTTATTAGGATGTGATATTTATTTTGCTTTTATTTTCTACCAGTTTTTAACACTAGTTCTGTCAATATTTCATTTGTCATTCATTTGATAATATTTTTGTTTTAAAATTTTTCTGAGTTGATTTTTTAAAAATTAAGAAAGAAATGTATCATTAAAAATATCCTGCAGCTTACAAAATTATGGAATCTATAATTTTAAATTGTTACAAAGAGCTAAGATTATTAAATTGGAAATTTGTACTTTTAAAATAGATACTATTGTGTTTAACTATTGTTAGTGTGAAAAATCAGATAATCTGCTCGTCTCATGCAACTGTCTTTCTTATTTACTTTAATTTACATATTTTTCATCGATGGTATTTACAATTTTTTTTTTAAGATAATGGTACCAATTTAATGAGGTTCACAAATATCGCATACACCTTCAAGCCAAAGTATTGTGCCCATAACATTGATCCAAATCTTAACGAAAAAAAAACAAAATAATAACAAGAATGAGTGACTACCAACTCAAAACATATTTATTTATTTATTTTTTTTTTTTTTTAGGTACATGAGATTATCTGTGGCTTGATTTAACAACCATATTACTTGGTAGATAACGCCATTTTCGATTTCTCTATTTAATCAACCTTATCGAAATGAACTTTTTCCGAGCGAATAATCAATATAGAATATATATATATATATATATATAGATATATATATATATATATATATATATATATATATACAGGGTGTTCGGAAAATCGTTGGCCAAAAAATTATCTCGGCTAGAGAGGTTCATTTTGAACCTATTTAAGGTCACTTACCTATATACAAAGTCTTACGGTTTTTTTTTAATGATTTTTTTTGGGTAAATGGCCAAATCCAAACATTTATGCCTTAAACTCCGTTGTTTACTGATATATCAACGCCATTTTTTTCCCTGTAATTACTGATACATTGTCCATGTAAAATAAAAAAGATATGGTGCAAAAAACAAATACCAAAAAAGCGGGAGATCGTTAAATCTTGTCAAAGGCAAAAATAAAAATTATGAGCTTCAAGTTTAGGTTCAATAAAAAAAAGTAAGCGCAACAGCCAAATCCAAATTGTTTTAAAAACTTCTCTATTTAATACTCTTTAAAAAAATACCATTTGCAGGCACGCAGCACATCTATTTTTTTTAATTTTTTATAAAGTAACAAAAGGGTGCCACCAGCGCACACTGACAATAATAATGAATCGAATCATATTTTTCATGCAAAAAGTAACAAATAGTTGTGTTTCTTTATAGCATAGGTTAAACTGCATATTTTCTTTTTCTTGCTCGGAATTTCGATTTTATCAGAGTAAACTTTATCTACATTTTTGTAAACAATAATCAGGGAACAAAATTAAACCATTTTAAATTATTCATAAATTTAATTTGTAGAGTACCACAGGTATTGCTCAAAATGATCTCCACTATTTCTAATACAAGCACGATATCTTTTTCGTATTTCTGTGGTATAATTTAAATTAAATTTATGAATAATTTAAAATTAGTTTAATTTTGTTCCCTGATTATTGTTTACAAACATGTAGATAAAGTTTACTCTGAGATAAAATCGAAATTCCGAGAAAGAAAGAGAAAATATGCAGTTAAACCTGTGCTATAAAGAAACACAACTATTTGTTACGTTTTGCATAAAAAATATGATTCGATTCATTATTATTGTCAATGTGCGCTGGTGGCACCCTTTTGTTACTTTATAAAAAAAAAAAAAAAACTAGATGTGCTGCGTGCCTGCAAATGGTATTTTTTTAAATAGTATTAAATAGAGAAGTTTTTAAAACAATTTGGATTTGGCTGTTGCGCTTACTTTTTTTTTCTATTGAACCTAAAATTGAAGTTCATAATTTTTATTTTTGCCTTTGACAAGATTTAACGGTCTCCCGCTTTTTTGGTATTTGTTTTTTGCACCATATCTTTTTTATTTTACATGGACAATGTATTAGTAATTACAGGAAAAAAAAATGGCGTTGATATATCAGTAAACAACGGAGTTGTAAGGCATAAATGTTTGGATTTAGCCATTTTTACAAAAAAAATCATTTAAAAAAAAACCGTAAGACTTTATATAGGTAAGTGACCTTAAATAGGTTCAAAATGAACCTCCCTATGCGAGATAAATTTTTGGCCAACGATCTTCCGAACAGTATATATTTTTTAATACTTGTAAATTTTACATAGGTCCTAAAATATGAGTGATACTATGTATTAACTAGGGACTTATCTTCCATTGGCCCTGTCAAAAACAGTTGTGATTACATCGTTGTGATGCCATCAGATATTAAATGATTTTTAAAAAATCTATTTATTGAAATTTACTACTGTATATGTATAAAATAAAAAAAATCAACTAAATGTGATAAGAGCGTTTATAATAACATGACAATTGCTTCGAAGCAACTACCCACTGGTAGCACAATAAAAGTTCTACATGTGAAGGTCCTAAGGCATCTTCTTTTCAAACGCATCGGAAGGTAGTCGGTAATCGAGTATGAGACAAGTTGGGTGACTAGAGGATTTAATTTGAACATGGTGTTTACAATGAAAGGATATTTATCTGGTTTAGGCTAAATCAGGAACATATTAGACATCAAGGTTAATAATGGATTAGTTTGCCTGTGACAAAGTAAGGAGCACTAAGGATTTTTCGAAGAATTATGGATTGCAAGGATTGTATAAGAGATGTATTAGATGGTTTGAGGGAGCACAAAAGTAATATTGAGCATAATAAAACATGAGGTAATAGTTGTACAGCATGCATCGATTCTCTCTCCTGATCCAAGCATTTTATTCCTTTTGTTTATTTTCTTTGTTGATTAAATATTATGTAAACTTTTTAATTTAATTTCGTATGGTACAATAAATCTTACTCCAGCGATAGTTTTCTCTTCAGATTAATCTCTGAAAGTATTGCATATATGAATGAAACATGTTACATAATTCCTCTCAGCACCTCTTCGAAGGTACTTTTTATAATTGTAATGAAATTCCATAGCGAAACCTGTCCAACCGGTGGCGATAAAGTCCCGTTAATTAAATGAGGACATTTTCCGAATGGAGTGAATGTATCAGCAACCTATCGGTGAAATTCTCCTATATTGTCGTTAAGTCAACTTATAAAAACTACATGAATAGTTTCGGAAATCGAAAACATGTTTGCCTTGAGAATGAGAAATCCTGAGCGTCGCTAATAACAAACAGTTTTATAAAATCGGTTTCCGTTTAATTTATATAATATTTTTTTGTTAGATGAAAGGTATGATCGATGTGAATAGTGCACATTGCAGAAATACAACATTTTCAAGTTTGAGTCACGTTTCTTCGCTATGAAAATACCCAAGCCTAGCTGTTTGTTTTTTTTTTTAGAACTCGTAGTACTACATTCTGAGATAAGCGCTAGTTTCAGCGCGCCGTAGCTGGTTGCTTCTACTTCTGGTACAGCCTACCTCTACAGGTATAGCCGAAACTAAAAAAGTTGACCTTTCTTTATACTAAATACTAGGATTATTTAAGTGTATTTCCTAATGGCTTTCTGTACCTGATCGTTTTCAAAACTTAAAAGATTCACCATCTTGGCCATTTTTTTTTTTTATGAGCTAGAATAAACTAAAATAATATAGCAAATCCTGGACGTAAACCTGAAGAAGAACAATGAGACCTCGTTCAATGCTAGTTTTTGCCAAAACCAAAATGAAATATATTTTAAATTAATGATGATTTTATCACTTTTCCAAATCGCAAAAAGAGGGGAAGAGCAGTGATTGGCCCTATTCGAAAGCTGACTAGTCCAGCACAATAAGGTTCAAAAGAACGTTTTCAAGAAAAAAAACTGCCGAATTCTCAACGGATCTTTATGTTTTTTTAGGATTCTGAATCCGAATCTGAAGTTTGCTACCACGGCAGACGTCGGTTTCATACCCAAAATCGCAACAAAAAAAAAAAAAAGCCCAAAATACTGGTTCTTTTCGGTTGTTTACCTATAACACGAAAACAAACCCTTTTCCAAGGAAAATCTTTAATAATTAATTGTAATTGGAATTATTGAAATGAAATGAAAATGAAAAAATGAAAAATAATCTTTATTCTGGGACACCTTGTCCCCTAAGAATAACATATAAGAACAATAAAAAGGTATTATTGTCTGACTGCGTACATATCAGGCAGTAACTTATATAGAGTGTAAATTATATACTACAAGTCTTTGGGTTTACATAAAAAAAATAAATAAATAAGTAAATAACAAAATTAAAAAAAAATAAAAAAAAAAAAAAAAATTCTAGCAATAAAATATTATTACATAATTTCGGAAGATTGATAATTGAGGAGGTAGATGAATAAATTATGTTTAAAGGAAGTGAGAGAAGGAACATTGCGGATCGAAATGGGTATGGAATTCCAGAATAAAGCTGCACGATTAATAAAGGATTTTTCAAAGGAAGCAGTTCGATGAGAAGGGATATACAGATCTATAGGTATTACCTATCTATAATTATTACCTACGAAGTGAAAAAAAACTACTCTAAAATCAGACCATTTACCGCGAAGATATGGTCTTGGGAAAAAGTGTAGAAATTGGCCAACTGGCGGTGAGTCCCACTTCTCTGCGAAAACATGTTTGTTGTAGTTTTTTGTTTATAACTCCGAAACTATTAGTCCGATTCAAAATTTCTTTTTTTCATCTTAAAGCTGATTAAATTTAATATAATACTATTATATATGAAGTTTTAATAATGTCCTTAAAAGTACGCTAAAAAACCCGTACTGTAGTGAAATCCACGTTGTTTTGCACATTTTTCACTAGAACTCCCAAACTAATTGTCCGACTCAAAATTTCATTTTTTCAACTCAAAGCTGCTTAAATTTACTATTACATCATATATAGGTAATTTATATTAAATCCCGTGAAACACCCACACCGGCCCACGTTATAATTGTCACATTTTGCGAAAATATACACATTTAGCATGCTAGCGTTGTTTTTTTTCTCCAAAAAGAGCCGGTATTTTGGGCAGTTTTTTTTGTTGTTGCGATTTTTGGTATGAAGCCAACGTCTGCCGTGGTAGCAAACTTCAGATTCGGATTCAGCACACCAAAAAACATAAAGGTCCGATGAGAATAAAAGTTCGGTAGTTTTTTTCTTCGGCAAACCCTTATTTTACTGGACTACACTTGATTTACACGTTTTAGGTTCCCAATATAAATTATTTCAGACATTTTTATTCTATTGTCGCCAGAGGGATTTCTTCTTCTAATCCATTGAATCGTTATTGTTGTAACATAAGAGGGGGGAAAGTTTTAATAATTTTCTAAAACCAATCCAACTCAGCTAAAAATACTTTAATTTACTATATACGAGTTAAAAAAAACAAAAAATTAATCCTCACAAAGTTCGAATAAGTCCACTTCTGCCTATTTTATGATTTTCAGTTTTTGTGACTTCGAATTTTAATAAAATTTATACTTAGTAAGAGTCATTGGTTTGTATTTTACTGTATTTTTATTACGAACCATCATGGAAGTTAACATGTTCCCTTTCCTAGAGAACTGTTCTACAGGTCATATAATGATGCATAATGAAGCAAATAAAGTGTCAATAAAGGCTAGCAAATAAAAGCAATTGAAGCAAATCTAATCCTATAAGAATGGCAGCGTCTCGTTAGCCAATTTATGACAATTTTTCAATAGAGAATGGTTACTCTATTCAGAAAGCGGGTGACAGATACTCTTCCATCCTCTTCAAATTCCACTTTATAGGTGATCCATTATTAAAATGTTTCGCTTTGCTTATCCCAAGCATGTCGAATTAAATTATTTGAATGTTATTAAGATTTACCTATTTATAATTTATTTATTTTGTAGTATATCATTGTTTAATAATTATTCACTAGTAATAATAATAATAATAATCGTTGGTTCGATCTTGATTCCATCATAAATCGTTGAATACACCAAAAAGAGGACATCAATACTACTAGCAACTCCAGGCGAATACTGCTTCTTAACTGCATATCAAAACTAAAGGTATCTTGATAAAGTTCTTAATTGGTCTATAAATAATATATTACTGTATAAAAATCAGACTCAATTCACACAAGTTACTTTAGCTATGACAACTTGTAAATTATGGTCGAGTTCATATTTTACTCCAATCAAAAACTATTTGTTGTTATTTTATTGAATTAAAATATGCAAATGGATTCAATTAAAAATTGTATAGACGAGCTTAATTTTTCAAGCTCAGAGCCTTAAATACTTGTCAAAAAAAAGAAAAAAAACAAAAAAACAAAACTAAATATTCTCAAAAACTCAAAAAGTCAATTTCCTTTGAGTTTGGACTAAATACGTTATGCTCCCAAATCAAACATCTTTATCGCTTAAGGTACGCATGATGGTATAGAAGGATCAATCCTCATTGCAAAGATCTTTTGCTCCTTTAAGACAGTGATATTTATTGAGTATGTTATTAATTTTCCTGTTGATTAATTTTTTTAATAGAATATTATTATACTAATATACCACATAACATGCGGATGGGTATATCGTCTATGAGAGTAAGAGGATTCGGATTTCATGGAAAAACTACGAATTAATTTTGTGAAAATTTTGTTTTATCATACTCTACTTATTATTACACGCCAAGATAAATTTGGCAGTTTTCGTTTATTTTTTATTTCAGATTTTCTATTAAACATTACTAGTTCATTTATTTTATTTATTTCCTTGTTCTGATAGTACATATAATGTATATTACTTTTTAGCAATTGTACCTTGCTTTTCCTCTCCAAATATTTCCTTTGCTCTCATTTTCTTCTGTAGCTTATCCTTTATTCAATCAATATGAATAACACCCTGTTGTTCTGTCATGTTAACTCCCAATCCCTTCCTGCACATTTCGATAAATTTCATGATTATTTCTTTCACAATTTTTACCATATTGTAGCTTTCCCGGAAACCTGGCTCAAATCACATATTCCCTCCTCGGGATTATTCCTCCTCGGGATTCCCTCATCGGTATCCATTCCTAATTATGTCCTCATTCGTCATGATCGGGCGGAACGGACTGGTGGTGGCGTTGGTTTGTTCGTTCATGATAGTCTGAGGGTTAAAATCCTTTTCAAATCTCCGTCAACTATACGGATACACCTCACCTAGAATATCTTTTCACAGAAATTTCTTCTCACTTGTTTACCCTCCTCTATGTCATAGTGTACCGTCCTCCTCAAGTCAAATTTGACTCAACCTTCGAATCCTCACTTTTTACTTATGTTCCCGCTTAAAATTACATAATAATAGCTGGTGATTTTAACGCAAATCTCCTTTCCGTTTCCGATAAATCTTATTCGATAGACCTAGCTTATTCTCTTAATCTATTCATCGTACCTTTTGAACTTACTCACCATAAGCTTATAGTTGATTCTCCTCAAAATTTACTTTCCTTTTCTCAAAATCCAATATCCTTTCTTTCATGTCACAATCTTATCCAAATCTCCTACAATATATCCATACCTATGATCCTCAATAAAAAAATTTCCTGGCGCAATCTTAGTTCCTTAACTCCAGAAAATATAAACCCTCTACTAGACTCATTATCTCTTTCCATTGAATCAATTTATTCCTCCCACTCTATAGATGAAATGGTGGAATGCCTTTCATCTAATCTACTAGCATGTCTTAACCATCTAGCACCACTCAAAACCTCTACCTTCCGACGTTTACCTGCTCCTTGGATTAATCAAGAAATTAGAGATCTGATGAAAAGCAGAGATGCAGCTAGAAGACGCTTCAGGCGTTCCAGATTTCCTGATGATTACTCCACGTTCAAATCCCTTCGAAACTCACCCAGTCTACCATGCGACGTGCTAAGGCGCAGTATTTTCGTAACATCCTATCCGAAGCTCCAGATTCAAAATCTAAGTGGAGAATTCTAAGGAAGTTTTCGGTTACGAGTTACTCATCCAGTACATATTATCCTGTGACTCCTGACGAACTTAATTCCTTTTTTGTAGATTCCTCTCCCAATGAGCCTCCAATCAATACTTTATCCTATTCCATTCCTCAATTTCCATTTAATCCAGATAACTTTTACTTTCTTTATATTCCCCCTGATGATATAATAGCTTCTGTTTTTAAATCCCGGACAAATGATTTCGGTGCCGATCAAATCACAGTAAAAATTATCAAACTCACTCTTTCTGTCATCCTTCCTGCTCTCTTACATATTTATAACTTCTCCTTATAAACCTCTTCCTTCCCCACAGCATGGAAAAAGGTCCTAGTTCGTCCATTGAATAAAGTTCCTTCACCTACCACAGCATCCCATTTTAGGCCTATTTCCATCCTATCAAACCTATCTAAGCCACTAGAAAGAATAGTCCATTCTCAACTTTTTAAATTCCTTGAAAATAAAGATCTCCTAACTCCTCTTCAATCAGGCTTCCGTTCAGGTTATTCTACACAATCCGCTCTTTTAAAAATTACCCAAGACATTTATTCCTCAATTGACCAACAGAAAATTACGATCTTAATCCTCTTAGAGATCCTCTTAGATCTCTCCAAGGCCTTTGATTAAGTGGATCATAAAATTCTTCTCACTAAATTACAAAAACTCTCCCTTTCCAATAGTTCTCCTGGCTGGTTCCAGTCCTTCTTATCTCTCCGTTCCCAAACAGTTAATGTTCCTCACCAACCTCCTTTAAAATCTTTGCCTCTAACGCGAGGTGTTCCTCAGGAATCTTCTCTTTTTAGTTTATATTAATGATTTGACAGATGCTATTAATAATTCCCAATATCATTTATATGCTGATGACTTTCAAATGTACTTATCGTTTCATCCTTCTGAGATTTTTGAGACAACTCGTAAGATTCAAGATGACATTTATAGCATAAACCAATGGGCAGTGGAGAATAAGTTACGACTAAACCCAGATAAAACTAAGGCAATGCTAATTGGATCGAAATCCTCCCTTAATTCCCTTTCCTTCTATCCACTTCTTTATCTCAATAACGTTCCTATCCAGTTCACAAACTGTCAAAAACCTCGGAGTAGTACTCGATCAACATCTGTATTGGAATAACCATGTTTCTCACATTACCCGAAAAACCATCTCCTTCCTTAAACAGCTCCTAAGATTCCGTGAATTATTCTCTCGCAAAACCCGTGCATTGTTATTATCCTCCCTCATCCTTCCCCACCTCGATTATGGATGCTTAGTATACGGAGGACTGTCTGGCGAGCTTGGAATAAAGCTGAAAAGATTAATGAACTCCTTTATAAGATTCATTTTTGGGATCCCCAGGCGTTCTAACATCACTTGCTGGTATTCCAAGTTGTGGTGGCTTTATCCATATACGGCGACAATACTTTCTTGGTTCCTTTCTATTCCAATCCTTAAAATCCAAAAAACCTCCGTACATTTACGACATCCTTGCCCTTCGTTCTTCCATTCATCTTTTGAACACTAGATCCCAGCCTATAGATTTGTATATCCCTTCTCATCGAACTGCTTCCTTTGAAAAATTCTTTATTAATCGTGCAGCTTTATTTTGGAATTCCATACCCATTTCGATCCGCAATGCTCCTTCTCTCACTTCCTTTAAACATAATTTATTCATCTACTTCCTTAATTATCAATCTTCCGAAATTATTTAATAATATATTAGTGTTAGGATATTTCTTTTTATTTTATATTTTATTTTAATTTTGTTATTTACTTATTTTGTTTTTCTTATATAAACCCAAAGACTTGTTTTTAAATCTAAAATTTCACCCTATATATTTATATGTATATAATTTACATTCAATATAAGTTGCTGCCTGTTATGTACACAGCCAGACAATAATACCTTTTTATTGTACTTTTGTATTATTCTTAGGGGACAAGGTGTCCCAGAATAAAAATTATTTTTCATTTTTCATTTCATTCATTCAAAATTGTTGGAGAGCCAGTTAGCTCTTCAAACAAATATAAATACTTTACGTAATTTCTCAGTAATGTATCATTCAATTTTGTCTCAGGCGTTTAGGCTCTGAAATGTTCGTTTTCAAAAGGTAATAGCCCAGAAAATTACGGAACGGAATGTAAACTGGATGTATAACCTCTGAGAAGGCTAGGCAGATGGGTCGCACTGGAATCTCCATCAGTTAGAAACTCATGGAACTGACCTGATAAACAATTTAAACCAACATACATGGAAGGAAATTTATAAGATTTATTTTCAAAGCATGATATGAGTTAAATATAAATTACCTGCCCTGGAAAGATAAAAGAAAAAATCGTTCTTTGCTTACATTAAATATACCTGAAAATATAATGTATTATACCTCAATCTGTCATGTACTCTCCGAGTTTAAAAAAAAATTCTAATGAAAAATGATGCTCAATCTAAAGGAAACAATAGAAATATAGAATGTTTTGGATTACGAAAAACTGAACTTACATTTCAAAAAGACAATATTTGTTTAGAAAGGAATGAGTGGATGGATTTAGTTATTTAGTTATTACTATCTATTTTAATGAACCATTTCTTTCATATGTTTTTTTTAATTTCCATATTTACCAATAATCATAAGAGAAACTAAGATAGACCAACTTGATTCATTTCGTAAAATATGTTGATATAAAAAATCATAACAGTAAATATTTAGAAATTTAGAAAAAAATATTTATCAAGCGTTGACACACAAACATATTTTACAAGGTGGAGCTTAACTTAGTCCCCTTCCCTTGAAAGTTATTTTTCGGTTCAGTGCTAACTACATTTTAGTGATTTGCTCGTTAACCACCCCAACGATTTTTCATCTGATGTGATGCTATAAATTTAATTATAGTTGAATAACCACATCAGTCAATGATGACTGAGGTCAAACAGGACGTTGCTTCTTTTTTTAAAATGAATTTTTCATTGACCTAAATATCCTCTATTTTTTCAAAACCTCTAGGTCCATTGTTTGCTATTTGGTGGAATCCTTCCATCATACTCTGGGTCTTCCATTTTTCCTTCTCCCGTCCACATCCGACATGATCGTGGAATATTGCTATCATTTTATGTAGAATTCTGCAAACATTTCCGCATTAACTTTTCCTTGTATAGTTGAAAGAATGCCCCTTTTCACCTCCTCCGGTCCTCGAGTTCTTTCTTTATTAATTATTTTACACTTTGGATTTTCTCGCCACCTTTCTCCAAGTCCATTTCAGCAGCTAATACTCTTTTGCGGTTTCGGTCATTAATGGCTTATGTCCCCGAGGCCGTAGACTCGAAGATAGTTTTGTAAATTGACATCATGGTAGTGAACTGCATATCTAAGCTTTAAAATACTTAAGATGGCTATTTTATTCATTCCTACTGTTTATATTTATCTTGTAAATTAATATTATATATTAATGTGAATTTATATAATTAGATTTTATTATGAGGGTATTTTTAGATATGTGAATATTTAGGTAGGACAATTCTATTTAATTAGGATCGATGAATTATTTGCCACTTTCACATTGGAAAAGTGTTGACTTCCTTTGACTTCCTTCCTACCGAGAGAAAATCAGATTTATTTTGTAGGATCATTTACAACACTTTATTTTTTTTTTATTGTACAGTTAAAGGCTGTTTATTTTAATTTAATTTTTACTTTATTTCTTTATTTTATTTGTTCTATACATTCATTGTACATATGGATTTTCCGTCAGCCAAATTACTCATTGCTCTTGAGTACTTGAAAATGAGACAAACACTATTTTTTAAGAATATTCTTGAATAATCACTTTTAGAATCTATGAAGAAATTTTTCAGTTTCAACTAGATCCATTCACTTTTATATAATAAATATAATTTAAAAAAAAATATTAGTCATGAATTACAGTTCAGGACGAAAAAAAAAAAAAAAAAAAAAAAAAAAAAAACAAAAAAACAATCAGGCAATCAGGATTTCATTAGTCTATATGTAGATAGTTCGCATATTATTGTTTTTTTCTAGGACTGGATAGGACAATCCGGTATAAAATATTATATAAAAGATAGAATTGTTAATAGAATTTGTGTTTTCGCAATCAAATTATTTTTGTTGCGCTAGATTGCTATTTTGAACCACTGTGTAATAAATGTATTATCAGGTTTCGAACCTGGAGAAGAGCTCTACAGACATCACACTTATTTTCCAAACATAAGGGCAGCAGTGGTTTATTATGTTTTAAAACATTTTATTTGTGTAATAAAGAAAGTTAACTGATAAAGAAAGAATAGTTATTGACATACTGTCATATATATATAAAAGATGAATATATTATGGGAGATGTAGATAGTTAGGGTAGACAGGATCTGCTGAGTATCTATGACTGCCTACCCTATCTGCATCTCCTATATATCACAGTCAACTATACCTTATGATTATGAATATATTATGATTCATTCAATCGTTCATTCATCTGTGTAGAGCAAAATTTATATTTTTTTAAGATATTAATACAAACGTTTACTGCAATGTCAGTTTATTATAAACTTTAATCAACTATAAAGTAATGAATAATTATTTTTTAAAAATTCAGTACTTTACTTTGTAAGTATTGGTTCGAGATCGATTGTTCGAGGAGGCGGTGAGGTCGTTATCTAATAATAATAACAGGGAAAAAATAATATAATTTTGGTATATAGATCTAATAAATATATATTTATATATATAGGATAGAATAGAATCCTATACTTATATATATGTAAGTATTGAATCCTATACTTCATTACACCATAACTAACACTTCTATTTAGAGAGCAATTTTAAATTTGCCACCATTATTAATTTGTTGTTATTAATACAAAAACCATTTTTTGTATTAATGACAACAAAGACCTTACTTTTTTGTCATTGAATTAACAGGAAGGACTGGTAGGTTAACATCTGTCGGTATTTCAACATCCATTTCGTTAAGACTTAAGTTAAAAGTTAATTCAGTTCTTTAGTAGAGGACATTTTTTTTTTTTTTTTTTACTCCTTTTATTTTCATTTTATCTTTTACAGATTTATACAATCAGAAATAAATTTATCAAGGCAGGTGATGAATGCTAATGTTACTACACTTGGATATCGATTATCAGTCTGCTATATATTTTTTTTCCCCACAAAACATTCGATTGTCGAACAAGACATTACGCAATATTTGTACGAGCATTGTGATAGGAAGTTTGGAGGATGGGGAGGACGGTCAACTAGACAAGGAATCGTTACTAACAAATCATTAAGATGGGTTTGCTGGGCTGGATAAGGCACTTCAGTATCTCGAAGGCAGAACTGATGCAACAACGTTCGATTTGATTGTTTTAGAAAATAGAGAGATCGAGCGGGAGCTGATATAATGTCGATACTTAAACAAAACATAATTATTGATTTTTTTCAAGCCATAATTTTTTTATTTACATTTGTAATAATGTTACATATGTTTATTATTATTGCATACATAATAAGTTTTATTTTGTTATATAATAGATATATGTCTTTTTCCAATTGTCCTACGTTATTCTTTCTCCTACTTTTTTGGGGTCTCGGTTAACCGAGGATTTAGTCATCCGAGACTATCTTGGCCCCAACCATGTCGGATAATCGAGTCGACAGTGCATTTTAAACGAACGTGAGTTGCAGTGATTTGTTATTAATGTTGTGAATGTTTAATAATCTTTGTAATGCTTTGTTTTCCAACTAAAAGAACGCTAAAGCACCTTCTCAGATAACAAAACAATTTTTTTTTTTTTTTAATTAAAAAAATAAACTTTATTCTGGGACTTACTGTCCCCTAAGAATAAAAATAATGCACAGTTAAAAGTACAATTGTCTGGTATGTTATTTACAAATTAAATGCATCAGTAATTACAGCATACATTTTTTATAGGGAAAAAAATTAAATTAAATTTAAAAAAATAAATAAACATATGAAATAATAATTTTAACTTAAAACACCATCGTATATATATATATATATATATATATATATATATATATATATATATATATATATATAGTTATAACAGTAACCTTTGTAAAAGGTCATCACTCCTTACACAATTCCTTATCTCACTATTTACTTTCACACCGATAGCTAAAACAGCAATCTTTGTAAAAGGTCATCACTCCTTACACAATTCCTTATTTCACTATTTACTTTCACACCGATAGCTAAGACCAATCATTAATATAATCTTTGTAAAAGGTTATCACTCCTTACACAATTCCTTCACCCTTCGCTTCCTTATTCACTCCGATAACAACCCCTATATATGACCTCGTCTTTTAGGACGGAATAAAGAAGTAAGCTAGGATTGTAGTGGTCAGTTCGACACGTCTTATAGTTATTAGTCAGTCATTGTTAGGCACAAGTGTCATATTTATTGTAATTTGAAATAAACCTTTTTTTAAAAGTCTAAGTTGGAGTAAGCTTATTTAACTGGCGCCCGAACTTAGGGACTTGAGAGCTTATTTTTGAAGAATTAGTAACTTTACGGAGCTTAGGCTGAGTGTAATACCAGTACCGTAGCAGCATAACCACGTCTCCACGTCAAGAGGAAGATTTGCCACTGAGTCTTGAACAAGATCAAGCATTCTCCACGACTACGAGGATCTTCTTTCCAGTAAGCAGAAATTTCAATTTCTACAATCTCAACCCAACATCTCTTTTGTTAAGAAGCCAACATCAACTGAAGACATCTTAGGGTAATTATTTTTATATAAATTGTAACATTTGTATGTCATTACTAGACAGACTTAACGCTTTAAGAGACTAACCGACCAGACAAACGAAAACACAATGGTGTTAGAAATTAAAGAAAGTGAATTTAAAATGATTCCAGATTATGATGGAAATCCAATAGGTCTAGTGAATTTTATTCGTAATACTAAGTTTTTAACAGAATTATACTGTAAAGAAAATAATCCACATAGACATATTAATCATACAAAGATGATTTTAAATTTATTATGTAAATTAAAAGGGAAAGTAGCCGCAGCTGTACATGATAAAGAATTTAATAGCGTAGAAGAAATTTTAATTTTTCTAAAAAATAAATATCAAGATTCTCGAACTCGAGAACAATTAATTGCGGAATTATTAAATGTCAGGCCACATAGTAACGAAAATCCTCATAATTATTTAGAAAGATTAATAGAACGACGTTGTGACTTATATACTCGAGTTTACACCGACGATACGATCTTAGATAAACAAGCAGAAATGAAAAGATATGATAGACAAATATCCCATCACGCGGTGCATAATCTCCACCCTTCTTTAACAGATTTCATTTATCATATAACATGGAATACATTAGAAGATATTGAAGATATCCCTAAAAACAGTGCCGCACACATTGTTCAAAGGTTGTACGGTAAACATCAGTATAATCCACAACAAAAAAATTTTCAAAATCCAAATTATAAAGGGAAACATTTTGATCCCAATTTTCAAAAGAAAAAAAACTGGGAACATCAGAAACCTCACTATGAAAAACCAAGGTACGAACAAAAACCGTATCAATCATATTATAATCAAAACCCAAATTATAAGCAGTATCAAAAACCAATATACAACAAACCATGGGACCCGCAATCTCAACATCATTTTTTTAACAAACCTCCATCGGGAAACTGGAGAAACCAACAAAATCCAAATCGAGAACAAGTTTCATTACCGCCAACTGAAAAAGATTCCAATACAGTATCCATGAGAACTGTGTCCAATAGAGTTCATTATACAGAAAATGAAAAAGACGAGCAGATTCGAATCCTAACGGAAAGACTGAACGCTATAGAAGCTCGACAGGATAATTTTTTAGGCTCAGGTCCATGCAACAACGACCCGCCGGACCAATAGAAGTTCACGAATTGAATAATACGAACAATGATCTACCGGAATTGAAAGATGACAAAGGAAACAAATGGCTGATCGATACCGGAGCAACAAAAAATTATATTAATCCGAAAGCATTACCAAAAGACGCCAAAATAATAAATGAACGCTTTGCGATAAAAACACCTACAGGTCGCGCAGAAGGTACAAAAAGTGCACTAATAAATCTGCTTTCACTGATAGGAATAAATCAAGAAGCAAAA
Organism: Euschistus heros; assembly: GCA_003667255.2. Lineage (NCBI taxonomy): Eukaryota > Metazoa > Arthropoda > Insecta > Hemiptera > Pentatomidae > Euschistus > Euschistus heros. The sequence goes on from RCWM02000012.1 coordinate 2,514,606, forward strand.
TTTCTTATTTTTCCCTTTAGTGATCGATTCGACATACTACTGGGCTATGAGACAATGAAAGATTTACAAATAAGTATCGATTTAAACAAAAAAGAATTAAAGGTCAAGGAAAAACGATATAAATTAGAAAACGAAATATTTTATATCGAGGATAAAAACGAAATAAAAAAGCTAATAAGACTTGACCACATCGACGAAAGTTTAAAAGAAAAATTAATTAATATAATAAGTGAAAACGGAGATATGATAAAAAAAGAAAATGAACAATTAAAAATAACGGGTTTATTAAAACATAAAATTATTACTACCAATGAAAATCCTATTTACACTAGGAATTACAGATACCCGGAACAATTCAAACAACAAATTCACGAGGAAGTGGAAAAATTGTTAAAAAATAATATTATTAGACCGAGTAAGTCGCCATATAACTCTCCACTGTGGATAGTTCCAAAGAAAATGGACGCGTCGGGAATAAAGAAAGTAAGAATGGTGATAGATTACCGAAAGCTAAACCAATCTACGATAAAAGATAAATTTCCTCTCCCTAATATAGAAGACCTCTTGAACAGATTAAAAGGAGCAAAAATATTTTCGACAATAGATCTAACCTCAGGTTTTCATCAGATTGAAATGGATCCGGAAAGCATAGAAAAAACAGCCTTTTCTACGGAAAATGGTCACTATGAATTCACAAGGATGCCATTTGGACTTTGTAACGCACCACCTACGTTTCAAAGAGCCATGACCATGATGATAGAAAATATACCGAACGCTATGATTTATGTAGATGATATTATAGTTTACTCAAAAACAGAGGAAGAACATTTAAGAAATTTAAAACAGATTTTCGAAGCTTTGAAAAAACATAATTTATCAATTCAGTTAGACAAAACTGATTTTTTTAAACGACAATTAAAATTTTTAGGCTACATTGTAACACCGGAAGGCTTAAGAACCGACCCCAACAAAATAGAAGCGATCCTAAATTTTCCTTTACCACATGATGAAAAAAAAAAACGACACGTCAATTTCTGGGTATGACAGGTTATTATAGAAAATTTGTAAAAGGGTACGCAAAAATAACTAAACCATTATGTCAATCTTTACAAACGAAAGTTTATAAAACAACAGAAATAAAGAACGCATGTAAAGCCTTAATCGATCTCATGACAAATGCACCAATTCTAAATTATCCGGATTGGAACAAACAATTTATTCTTACTACGGATGCAAGTAATCAAGCTTTAGGATCAGTATTATCACAAAAGGACGAGAATGATGTAGAACACCCTATAGCATTTGCCTCGAGAGTTCTGCAAAAAGCTGAACTTAACTATAGTACAATCGAAAAGGAATTGTTAGCTGTAATATGGGCAACACAACATTTCAAACCCTATTTATATGGTACCAAATTCTTATTACAGACAGATCATAAACCACTGACATGGATATTCACTATGAAAAATGGAAACACGAGAATAATGAAGTGGATATGGAAACTGCAAGAATTTGAGTTCGATATAAAACACGTACAGGGAAAGACAAATCATGTAGCAGACGCGCTTTCAAGAAATAGTCAAATAACAGAATTAAACCTTTCCGAAGAAATGGAACTAGACGAAGTCTTACAACAACCTATCAGGCATTCACCAGAATACGAATCACTAATACAAGAATTAGAGATGCCACCGACACGAGAAAACTCAGAAGATCTTGAAACGATTCACTCACAAGAATCTAGCGCAGCGCAAGTATGGTTATGCGAACCAGACAAATGCATAAACATAGAAAAATATCAATTAGTAATAAAGAGAGGTAACGAAAAATACGAATATACTAAACCATTTAAGAAAAACAGATATACAATACATGTGATTAACAAACAAGAAATTAAAGAACATTTAGAAGAAATACTACAACCCGGAACGACATATGGAGTATACTGTTCTTCAAATCAAACGGTATTAGAAGATATTCTAAACGAATACTTTGAAGAATTGAGAAGAATCATAGAATCAGAATACCCCACAGTCAAAATCAAAAGATATTACTTAATGAACACAGACGTAGAAATCGAAGAAGAACAAGAAAATATCATCTCCAATTACCACCTTGGAAAAAACCCAACATAGAGGAATAGGAGAAACATATGAAAACTCAAAAGGGAATATTATTTTCCTCGGATGAAAGATAAGATAGGTGAATACATAAATACATGCACTACTTGCAAGAAAGTTAAATATGATCGGAAACCTATTAAAACAAAATATGAACACACACCAACACCGGACAAACCATTCCAAGAAATAATGATCGATATTTTAAAATACGAAGGAAAATTAATTTTAACAGCAGTAGATACTTTTTCAAAAAGATTATTTGCACAAGTGATACCGAATCACAATGCGATTAATATTTGCGAAGGAATAAAAAGCTATTTATTATTTTACCCCACACCGCTACAAATTTCACTCGATCAAGGAACAGAAATGAAAAATAAACTAGTCAAACAATTCTGTGAAAAGAATGACATTTTATTACATTATACATCAAGTAACCATTCAAACTCACTCGGTTTATTAAACAAAACTCATGCAACATTAGGAGAAATTTTGAGGTCAATCTCGGACCAGCACATTTATAAATTCGGAGAAAAGTTAAGAATAGCAATTATAGCTTTTAACAATACGCTTTATTCTAATCTTAAACTAACCCCTAATGAGATAGCATTCGGAACAATAAATAATCTAAAAAATAGAGAAATAGATTTAACAGAAGCCTATGTTCAAAAGTACCATAAGGACTTACAACTAATACATGAAATAATTAAAAACAAAATTACTAAAGAGAAAGCGGATAGAACTGATAAATTGAATAGAGATCGGGAAGAACCACCAATTCTAGGAGACGAAGAATATTTGAAAAATACACAAGCAAAAATTAAAAGCCGGAATAAGTTTAGGAAAGTGAACATCATAGTAAAAGGAAAACGAGAACAAACCACCCATATCGACAATATCAAAAGACCAACGAAAAATAAGAGTAAAACCTATGTTACAGATGACGCCTCTATGCAAGCTCACAACTCTGATCATGGTTCTAGCTCTGATGGAGAAGATCCAAACGATTGAAGTACATGATCTGACTAACTCGCCAGGAATACTTCATTATTATATAAATGATATAAAAGTTATAAATTCTTATTTTGAAACATATCATTTCTTCAACATTAGTTATTTAGAAATTGAATTAGAGAACATATATAACCATTTAAAATTTTTTAAAGGACATTATCTTTATTCTATACTAAAAGATTTAACCAATAATGTTAATCATCAATTAGAACTATTACAATATAAGCATAGGACAAAAAGAGGATTAATTAACGGTTTAGGAAATATAATTAGTTGGCTAACTGGCAATATGGATGCCAATGACAAAGCACACTACGATAAAATAATAGGAACGATAGAAGAAAATAATTATAGAATTGAACATAATATAGAAACCTCAGTTAATATCGACAAACAATTAATATCTGATTATAAAAATAAAATTAAAACACTAAATAAAAATTTCGAGCTTATCACCAATAATACGATGACATTAAAAACAAATGAAGACGCTTATAATTTATACATACATATTTCTCAATTACTAAACCAAGTAAAAGAAATAACTCTATCACTAGAATTTTGCAAATTAGGTATAATTCATTCCAGTATTATGACTAACGTTTTGAAAAATCTTCCTAACAAAGTCCATTTAGTATCTAACAATACAGAAATTTTATGGGCAAATAGTAAAATATTTTGTTCAACACACAAGAAGGTAATTCATACTTTTATAAGACTACCACCTCACGAGAACAAATACCAAGGATACGTAGTTCATACAGTACCTAAATATATTAATGGCACATTTTACGAAATCGAGCTTGACAACGATTTATACATTCAAAACCAAAACAACATTTTTACAGCAGACTGTATATACGAGGAGGAATATTATTGTAAAAATCTTATTAAAGTTAATAACAGTTGTATCTATTCAATAATTCAAAATGGCAATGTAAAAACTTGTAAACTTAAGCATAGATTAGATAAAAATATAAGATATCTGGATGTTACAAAACAATATTTAACTTATAATATAAGTAAGATAACCAATTGTAATAATATTAGCCAATTTTTACCTAAAGTAAGTCTGATAAATATAGGCATAAATGATTGTTACCCCACATTAACACAAATTTATTATCACAATTATCACAACATATTACAACCATTTTATGATGTATCAATATCAGAAACATTAACCTTAAATACCACAAATGTAACTATACCAACACTCAACATTCTTAGATTTAGCGAAAATATCGCAGTGTATTATTATTATTTAACTATTATCACTATTATACTGTTAATCATTATTATAACCGTATATGTATACTATTATAGATATAAGAAAACACAAACAGTATTGACACCCAGTGCTCCATTCACTGAGGACTCTTGTAAAATTATTCTATCTAAAGTGTATGAATCAACATTTTAGCAAAAATTGTTACCAGGAGATAACAAATCTTAAAGAAGGGAAGAGTTATAACAGTAACCTTTGTAAAAGGTCATCACTCCTTACACAATTCCTTATCTCACTATTTACTTTCACACCGACAGCTAAAACAGCAATCTTTGTAAAAGGTCATCACTCCTTACACAATTCCTTATTTCACTATTTACTTTCACACCGATAGCTAAGACCAATCATTAATATAATCATAATATAATCTTTGTAAAAGGTCATCACTCCTTACACAATTCCTTCACCCTTCGCTTCCTTATTCACTCCGATAACAACCCCTATATATGACCTCGTCTTTTAGGACGGAATATAGAAGTAAGCTAGGATTGTAGTGGTCAGTTCGACACGTCTTATAGTTATTAGTCAGTCATTGTTAGGCACAAGTGTCATATTTATTGTAATTTGAAATAAACCTTTTTTTAAAAGTCTAAGTTGGAGTAAGCTTATTTAACTATATATATATATATATATATATATATATATATATATATATATATATATATATATATATATATATAATATCAAAATTATATTTTGTCGACCCTTAGAAACTATATAAATAACTGTTTAACAATAATCGGGTTTTTGGTCCTTTATAAAGGACCAAAAACCCGATTATTGTTAAACAGTTAATTTATATATATATATATATATATATATATATATATATATATATATATATATATATATATATATATATATATAAGTTATCTTCAATTTAAAAGTAAAGACTTTTTTAAAAAAGAAGTTTATTCAATAAAAGTTACAATATCAGAAAGAAGAGTGGCGTGGAGACGGCTCTGGATGTACTGAGTGAATGTTACAAAATTGCTTGAGGTTTATAAAGGGTTACAATGGCTTCTTCTAGGAAGCTTTATGCTAACATTACAGTTCACAGGAGAGCAAGTTCCCACGAGGGGTTTCTAAGAAATAAATTACAATAGTTAGGAGTCAAAGCTTAAAAGTAAAAATTAAAAATATCTAATGAAAAATATATAGTGTAACTCCTCCCCACCTAGATACGAATTTCACCGTTTTGGGTGAAATGAGTTACAATTCTAGTTTTGTAAAAATAATAAATAAAAGTTACAAAGGTTAATATAAAGATGATAATACAAATAAAACTATCCAAAAAATAAATATGTGTTGAGTGTTACCTATAACTATATTTTGTTGATACAAGATGTGAAAGATGTGAGGTTTGTAGTTCATGAAATTTTAAATTTTTAATTTCTAAAGTAGTATTTAAAAGCTGTGAGGCTTGAATAGTTAGAGTTTGTTTATCAAACAATGTTAGAGAACCATGAGTTTGACTGGAAGAAAATACATTTTTATTATGATACAAAATTGAATTAAAATTTGTTTTAATTAAATAAATTCCTGTCATATGATAGTTTACTGTGTCTTTTTCTTGTTGAACTTAAAGATTATCCGGGTTGTAAAATGCTATGAGAATATAGCGTGTTCCTGGGATTTCTTCGATGTGGTTTTCTTCCGGATGTAGACGTGTGTAAAGACAATTCACACTGGATGATTTTTGTAAAATATCTTAGATACATGAGACATCGTGGTGAGATAGGTCAGCTGCATGACAGTGGTGAATGCTGTTTCTTTTGATACATTGATGATTAAGAAATTTAAAGTTGTTATTAATATTTAAGAGATATTTGAACTTTGGAATTACTGTTATGATTTCATCCTTTACAATTGACAGGATGGGGTGAAAATTATACAAACTATAAACAGTTTCTTCAAAAATTGGAAGTGATGAAGTATAAATAATTTCATTTTCATGCAAAGCACATTGTACAGATATTGTGCGTTCTATATCTAGGATAAATTTATATTGAAATGGATAAAGAAATTTGTTATTGTAATGTGGAGCTATCTTTTCTAATTCTTGAAACAATGTTTTTGTATTAATTATAGATGGATGTAGAATATTTAGTTTACAAAAGGTTAAAGAAGTTTCTATCTCAGAAGTGGTAGTAGAAATTAAAGAGAAAATAAGTTGGATGTGATCTAATAATTCTTTAATTGTTAACAAGTTAACTACGGTTCCTATATCATTAATTTTTCGTGCAATATGCAGCGTGTTCTCTTGTATGGTTTTAATAATAATATTAAATGGAGTAATTAAATCACTGTTTATCGAATATTGGTTATGTATTTGATCAACAATCTGGTCCTGATTTTCTTTAAGAGTTTCTATTAATTCAGTAAATTCTTTTTTATCATACGCATCTAAGTTACCGGTTATACCTTTTATAATAGTGCCTAAAGCGTTTATTAATCCTCTTTTAACTCGGTTATTCTTGGTATCATGTAGTTTAATATTATTTATTTTCTCGTTAATTATAAATCTTGTACTGTTAACTATATTAATGTGAACTTTTAATTCCAATAATACTGAATTGTTAAAATGTGAATCATTTAGGTAATTTTCAAATTGTCAACTTACGAAAAGATATTCCGTAAATAGTGGTCCTAAGTCTAAGAAGTGTATTATTGTGTGTTGGGATGTTTGCAATTTAGCGATAGGTATGACGCCGAGGTTAGAAGTAACATTTTTTATTTCTATCATCCCTGCAGTGAAAGTTGATACTAACCTAAAAATTAAATTATAGAAATTAAAGTATAATCACTTAATTATACTATTTTATTGTATCAAATATTTTCAATAATTTGGCTTACAGTGCCATCTTTTAAACTAGTAAGAGTTCATATTCCCTGAACTCTTTATATTGTTTATCTACAATAATTATTCTTTTTATCTTTCTTTACTTTTTATTATTATTATATAGTTTCGGCATTTTAACTGCCATCTTTTCACATCAATATAAGTCGTATCCAGCGACCTTATTGTGTATATTAAATTATTAGTTATATTAAATTATTTCTTATGCTTCTTATTTTAAAAAAAAAAAAAAAAAAAAAAAAATGAAATAAAATTATTTACTAATATTAAAAAAAAAAAATATGAGTTTTAAATAAACGTAATTATTATTGTTTGTAATTATAGCTTGTCTTAAGCGAAAGAATGTGTCCGGTGCGAGTGCTTAATCTCTGTTCTAAGAATGCTGACTTGGTCCAGCTCTTTCATCTGGAGGCATACCTACATGGAATATTTGTCCTTTTGCGGTCGCTTAATATTTTTTAAATGAATTTTTTCTTGCCTGTTATAATGTTTTTTATCGATTAAAGCGGTTATATATTTTTCTTTTGCTACTTGATTCCTATGATTTATTTGTTCATGCAAAATTTTTACTCTTTATTTATGTTTTGCAACATTATCATTTATGATTTGATTATTGAGGTCTATAGCAACGGGCGAGTCTATATCTAAATGTCCAGATATTATTTCGATTGGCTTTAGTTGTGTGATGGAATGAATAGTGTTGTTCTACGCGAGTACGGCATATTTAATTTTTTTTTTCAATTGCGTCTTTTTTGAATTCGTCTTTATTATTTAATAACCGTAAATGCTCTATTAATGTGCTATGAAATCTTTCAATGGGTCCGTTTGATTGAGGTGATTGAGTAGCCGTATAATGTAGTTGGATTTTGTGTAATTTTAATAAATCGGATATTAATGAATTTCTAAATTCTAAACCATCTGTCATTATTTGTTTCGGTAACCCGTGATGAGAAAAATGAGAAATTAATTTATTTACGACTTCAGTTGCTTGACCGTTTTTTAATTTATAAACTTGTGCAAATTTTGAAAAGGAGTCGATTAGAGTTAAATATTTTTTGTTTTCTAGTGTGATTGTATCCATATGAACTATTTCAAATGGTATAGACGGTGTTTGAGTAACGTTATATTGGAATTTTAAAGGATTCCGATCGTATTTTGATACCGTACAAATTTCGCAATTATTAATTTGAATTTGAATTAAATTTTTCATATTAGGCCAATAATACAATCTTTTTATTCGATTAAATGTTTCTTCCGAACCGCGGTGGTTTGTTTTGCAAATATGGTAATCATTTATTAAACTATTTTGTTCTTCAGGATCTTGAATATCGATTAATCTACTTGTAGTTTTTACAAAATTTAATTCCGAATGTTTAAAATATTTTACCATGATTTCATAAAATTGGGTGTAAAAATCAGTTTCAAAGAATAAATAATATTTAACTTTTAGTTCAACGAATTATTTAATTAATTTTATTATGTCTTGTTCGAAATTTTCCTTTGATATTTGAGCAATAATTTTGTTTTTAGTATTATTAAAAAGTTTTTCGATTTTGGGTTTCGCGGGATTAATATCAACTAAATTTAAAATAATTTGATTTTTTCCTAAATTAACTGGAGAGTCTGCTATTGGTATTTCGATTATTATATTTCCTAAAGTATTAGAGTGAAAGGAATTTGTTTCAGATTCTTCTGTTATATTATCTAAATTTTCATTTTCATCAAAATTTACGATAAGGGATGCATTTTCCGATGTTTCATTTTCGCGGTAAAATTGTTCTATTAAATCATTAATAATTGTATCGGGGTCTTCAGATTCTGTTAAATTAATTTCTACTCGCGATAGTGAGTCAGCGACTTTGTTTTCATGACCTTTCTTATATTTTATTTCGAATTTAAATTCTTCGAGTTTTAGTTTCCAACGATATAATTTTGAGTTTGGATCTTTTAATGATTGTAACTATTGAAGTGGTTTGTGATCGGTTTGAATAATAAATTTTCTGCCATAAAGATAGGGTCGAAAATATTTGGTAGCCCAAACAATAGCTAAAAGTTCGCGTTCAATGGTGGATAATTTTGATTCACTTTCGTTTAGAGTACGGCTCGCGTAAGCTATCGGAAGATCTCGTCCTCCGTGCGTCTGTGATAATACAGCGCCCAAGGCTACGTTTGATGCATCTTTAGTTAAACAAAATGTTTTATTGAAGTCCGGATATTGCAGGATAGGATTATCAATTAAAATATTTTTACTTGTTTCAAAACTATCTAAATAATTTTTATCCGCGATGTTAATTTTCGATCCTTTTTTTAAACATTGGGTCAAGGGTTTTGTGAGGTGTGCGAAATTTGGAATAAAACGGCAATAATATCCTAATAGTCCAAGGAAAGCTTTAATTTGTTTAGTAGTCTTCGGTATGGGATAATTTTTTATAGCAAGGATTTTATTAGGGTTTGGTTTTACTCCGTTTGATGTGACGAGATGTCCTAAATATTTTATTTCTTTTTTTAGAAATTCGGTTTTGTCGGGTTGAATTTTTAAGTTAGATTCTCTTAGTTTTTTAAAAACTTGCTTTAAGATTGATAAATGTTCCTGAAGGGACGTACTGTAAATTATTATATCATCTAAATAGGCAACGCAATTTGGAACGCCCATGAGTATGTTGTTAATCACTCTCATAAACGTTGGAGGAATATTTTTTAATCCAAAAGGTAACCTTAGGAACTCGTAATGACCGTTTACGGTTGAAAATGCTGTTTTAGGGATACCCTCTTCATCCAATAAAATTTGATGAAACGAACTTGTTAAGTCGATTGTTGAAAAGTAACTGCTTTTGCCTAATTTATCCAGCAGTTCAGTTATATGCGGGATAGGATACTTATCGTCGACCGTTTTCTCATTTAACTTCCTCTTTTACTATTCCTTTTAATTACTATTCTCTTTTACTTTCCTCTTTAATTACTATTCTCCACTTTTGTATTCCCGATTGGTCTATTTTTTTTGGAACTACCCAAATAGGACTATCATAAGGTGAAAAAGAAGGGCGAATGATTTGTTGCTCTAGCATTTCGTCAATTTGTCTTTTCACTTCGTTTTGAAATATTTGAGGATATCGGTAATTTTTAGTATAGACTGGAATTTCATCCTTGGTTAGGATTTTATGTTTGATTTGCGTATTTGCAGTTAGTGGAGTACCTTTTAAATAAAATAGATCAGAATATTGTTTTATTAAATTTTGAATTTCTTTTTTTTCCTCTTCATTTAAATGACCCGTGCGAATAAGATTTTTGACTTCATTGAAATCTGATTCTTTGTTTTAATTACATTTATATTATGAGATTCGTTATTTTTAAAAATTCTGATTGGTTTCACAAGGATTGGGGTTTTAATAGTTAATCTAAATGACCTATCCGAATTATTTTTTACCGTACATATAGCTTCGTTATTTTTAATTGAAATTAAACCTTCATGAATTTTAAGACAATCGTTGAAATCAGTATGAGGAATGATTCCTTCTCCATTTGAGATATTTTTGATTGGAATTTCGATTACGGTTTCAGTATCGTTGTTTAAGATGTATGTGTATTCAGATTGAGGGGGTCTATTGTCGTAATGAATTGTTATATTGCCAAAAGGTGTGATTAATATATCATTTACTAAATCAATTTTCGCACCTAATAATTTAAGACTATCTGTTCCAAACAATAAATCGAATTTAGGATGGAAATCAAAAATGCCAAATTTCAAGAGAGTTTTGGTGTTGGGAAATAATTTTGATGAATCTACACTAGCATTAAAATTTTGTATAGAAGAACCGTGCGCGCTAGTAAGTTTAAATGGTTCGTGAGTAATGTTATTAAAAAAATATTTATTTGCTACAAGGACGGATACAAGCGATTTTGTGCACGCGGTGTCTATTAGAATTTTTAAGTTTGCATTTGGAGGAATTATATATGGAAGAGCACTAAAACGGGTTAAATTAAGTAGGTCTATTACGTCCATGGTTCTTGTGCTAGGCTGGGATCTAAAAAATTACTTTGATCTGGTTGTCTCTGATATTGGGAATTACTTCTATAATTACTATTGACACTCATAGGGGTTGACTGATTAGGTTGTTGGGGTCTATGTTGATTTAAGTTTACATTTTTAGCAGGTTGAATTGCTTTGTACTGGTTTACTGGGAAATAGTTTATAAATTGTTGGCGATTTGTATGTATTGGTTTGTTATGATTTTGGTGTGGGCGATAAGTGTCGATGACAAATTGGAAATCGTTTGTCAGCATGTTTACTGCCTGATTTAGGTCTACCGGATTTTCGGTTCTCATGAAAGAGCCAAGGGGTTCTTTCAGTCCTTGTAACAAAACTCTTAGTGCTAACTTTTCGATATATTTCGTGAGGACTAACGCCTCCATCGGCATTTCGCTCCTTAAATAACTAATTTGCAACTGTAAATTTTTTTGTATTTTATTATAAAATTCGATAGGGGTTTCGTTGCCTTGTTTCATTCCCGCCATTTCAATATTTAGTGTACGCGTCGCGTTTGTCGGAGTACCCTTGTTTTAATGCATTTTTAATATCGTCCCAGGTATTGATATATTTACTATTAACCATATCGGCGGCAGCTCCTTTAATTTTAGCACGAATTGATCCTATTATATAATCGTTTTGGAAATCAGCATTATTTTCGTGATTATAAAATTTGTTTATTAATTTATCTAAAATTTCTAAAAATCGCATTAGTGACCTAGGGTCACCATGGAAATCAGGTATCATCTCTAGATACTCTTTCTTTAATGTGGGAGGTGCCATTTTTATAAAATATTTAATATTACAAAAAAAAAAAAAATGAATAATAAATAAAATAATAAATAAAATTAAAATAATATGAAATGAAAATTAAATTTTTCCTTAATATAAAGTAATTTAATATAGCTTAATATTAAATAAAAATAAACAATGATATATATTTTTTTTCAAGTAACAAAATATTTCTTTATAATTATAGTAATGAAATCATAACATTTTTCTTTAAAAATAGAATAAATTTTATTCAAAATCATTAAATTGAAAAAAAAAAAAGTTTAATATTGAAATAATATCTCTTAAATAAAAATCACTTACACTAAGATGACTTCGATAGTCAGATTCATGCCAGTTTAACGTCTCGTCTTCCTCTGAATGGACTCGTCAGCAAACAGTTGATACTGATCCTTGATATGCCCTCAAGTTTGACGATGTCCTACCAACTGCACCAGTTATCTTCAATTTAAAAGTAAAGACTTTTTTAAAAAAGAAGTTTATTCAATAAAAGTTACAATATCAGAAAGAAGAGTGGCGTGGAGACGGCTCTGGATAGACTGAGAGAGTGTTACAAAATTTCTTGAGGTTTATAAAGGGTTACAATGGCATCTTCTAGGAAGCTTTATGCTAACATTACAATTCACAGGAGAGCAAGTTCCCACGAGGGGTTACTAAGAAATAGATTACAATAGTTAGGAGTCAAAGTTTAAAAGTAAAAATTAAAAATATCTAAGGAAAAATATATAGTGTAACTCCTCCCCACCCTATATATATACACACACACACACACACACACATATATATATATATATATATATATATATATATATATATATATATATATATATACATATAAATATGATATATGTATCTATTTTAAAATAGAACTATATTATGAATATATACATGAGAAAAAAGAGAAAAAAAAATAATAATACTAATATGCTAATATAATAATTACAATGCATTCAGAAAGATGAAAAAAAATAAATAAATAAATAAATCCATGAAAAAAAACAAATATAGTGAATAGATAGGAAAAGATAAATAGAGAAAAAAAAGTTAACTATTTGAATATTAATAAGAAAAAATATTTACAAATACCTGAAAATATATATATACACATCTACTTACTGTCCTCTTATATTATATAGCTGTATGAGACAAAAATAAAAAACAATTTTTAGACAGAAAAATGATTAAAATTGACAAATTTACCAATAATTATATAATTATTGAAGTAATTCATTGATATTGGATATAGTTGAGATTGACTGATTGGATTTTTAATTATTACACATATTGGCGGCGTCTAACTGGGATTTAAGGAGATATTGGAATAGGAGAGTTTTGAATGAGTTTAAGGAAGGAGCATGTCTAATTTTAGAAGGTATAGAGTTCCAGAGGGTAGTGGATCGAGCTTGGAAGGAGTGTTGGTATAATGCTGTTCGGTGGAGGGGAGTATATAGGTCAGAGGAACGTGATCTTGTTGTGAGTTGGAAGTGGACGGAAGACTTGAATTTCAACAGGTTATGGATGTAGGGTGGGCAGTGGTTATTAATGACTTGGTACAGGAAAGTGCCCAGGAAATGTTGTCTGCGGGAGGATGGATAGAGCCAATCTAAGGCAGTGTAGAGGTGCGATACATGTGAACGTCTCGGGGTACCGGTAACAAATCTGATAAAACGATTCGTTGTAGTCTGTCCCGGAGACCCACCGAGAGGCCCCCATACACTACACAACTATAATCAAACTGAGGAAAAATGAATGAGGAAACTAGGAGTTTCCGCGTGGATTGAGGAAGGAAATGACGGGAACAATGGAATTATTTGAGGATTCCTTTTGATTTTCGGGCTATTTGGGCGATTTGGGCGATTTGGGGCTTCCAGGAGTGGTTTTGGTCAATAATGATTCCTAAATTTTTGGCAGAGGAACAGAAAGTGATAGGTTGATTATTCAAGTTTAGGGTAGGAAAGTTAGTAATGGATCTGAGGAGGGATTGCAATAGCTTGAGTTTTCCCTGCATTTAGCTTTAAATTATGCAAGTTGGCCCAAGTACAGATTCTATCGAGGTCTTCCTGGATCCTAGATAAAGCTTCATATAATTCGTTAGGAGGAAAGGTTAAATAAATTTGAGAGTCGTCTGCATAAAGATGATGGGAACAATGTAAAATTGACTGGGGAAGATCATTAATGTAGGAGTTGAAGAGGAGGGGTGAAATGCTGGAACCTTGGGCTACTCCCGAAGACAGATGTAGAAAGTTGGATAAGGATTGATTAGGGATAGATACGGCTTGAGTGCGGTCGGAGAGGAAGGATCGGATCCAGTGGATTAAACTATTGGAAAATTTTAAAGCATTTAATTTGGTAAAAAAGATACGATGGTCAATGGTATCAAATGCTTTAGAAAAATCTAGGAATAATAAGACGGTCAGTTTTTTCATTTATTGCAGCGTGGATATCGCTTATGATTTTGGTTAGTGCAGATTGTGTAGAATAACCAGGACGGAAACCGGATTGGAAAGGATCGAGTAGATGGGAATCTTCCAGGAAATGGGAAATTTGGGATCACCAACCAATCGGGGTTTTGAAAGGTTCGAAAGGATGGAGATCGGGCGATAATCTGCAGGACAGTTAGGATCAGGAGTTTTATTGATAGGATGAACAATAGCTTTTTTCCAGGAGGTAGGAAATATAGAGTTTTGTAGGGAGAAATTATAGATAAAGACAAGGACCGGTAAAATTTCTGGGAGGCATAATTTTATAAGTTTAATAGGGATACCATCTGGGCCTACGGAATTGGTATGAGATTTCATGATAGAGGAAATAATTTCTGTGGGGGTTATGTCGGGAAAATAAAAGTTACTGTCATTGAAAGGTGTTTCTGAGGAAAACCTGGTATAATGGGAAGGAGAGGTGAGAGATAATGAAAAAAATAGGCGTTCAGGTCATTAAGCGAAACTGGGAAGTTGGTTGAGGTTGAGGATCCGGAGGGGTTATGGAGTTTTCAAAGGATTTGCCATTTTGACTTGAAATCAGGAGAGGGCGATAAGGCTTCGTGAAAATAGGAAGATTTTGCACTTCGAATTTTCACTTGCACCTGGTTACGCAGTATTTTAAACACTTGATAGTCGTCCGTGAGTCTCGTTCGTCTGAATCGTCTTCATGCAGCCTCACGCTTTCTCTGTAGATCTTTAATTTCTTTTGACATCCAGGGTGCAGGTCGACGACGAAAGGTAGGGGTTTTAAGAGGAGCGTAGATATCAAGGATACTAAGAAGATTGGATGTGAGGATTTCGACCATGGAGTGTATGGAGGAGGAGGAGTAGATTTCACTCCAATCTAGGGTTTCAAGGAGAGGTAGGATAATATCACGGTGAAGGGCGTCAAGGTTGCGGTAAGTTATGGTTTTTGTGGGAAAAGGATAGGTTTGGAAATCGTAGGATATTTGGATTAGGTCATGGGAAGATAAAAATGAAACGGGGCTTTGTGAGGAGAGAAGGAGATTTTTTTGAGAATCTATAATATATAGGTCTGACCATGTGTCGGTCCAGCGGGAATGGTGAGTAGGAGCGATGAAAATGTGGAGAGAATAGAACAGGTTATCCAAGTAACGTTTATCATTGGAGTCAGCAAGCAAATTTGTATTGAGGTCTCCGGAGATAATGATATTGGAATAGAGAGGAACAAGGTTAAATAAGGAAGATTCGAAGGACTGATCGAACAGAACAAGAGGAGGACGATATATCACAGCGTATAATAGGTGATGATTGCCGGCAGAAATATCTAGGATAAGGTATTCAACGTCAGGATGTATGGATGAGGGAGAAAAATCGAGGATTTGTTTTCAGGCTGTCGTGTACATATATGCCAATAATGTACAATTAAGGGAGTAATTGGGAAGGGAAACCAAAGAGGAAGGAATGTGGGGCTTAAGCCAAGTTTCGGAAATGGATATAATATGATAAAAGTTATGTGAGAAATATTGCTGGAATTCATCAAAATGGGCAGGCAAGGATTGGGAGTTAACGTGACTGGTAGTTAGGATACTAGACATACTGAAGAGGAGTTGAGGAAAAGACATTTATAGGAAAAATTTTTTCGTGGTTAAATTAACGGAACGGACTGGGTAACAACATGTCTTATACATTTTGAAAACAATATGAAAAATAAAAATATATAGAGTAGATAAATATATAGAGAACAATATAATTTATTTTAATTTTTGAGAATGTGGGTTATAGTGATTTATCTAAATAATTTAAATTTTGATTGGTAAGTACCACTTCCCTACAATGATAAAATAAAGATTCCCTATTTGGAAAATAGCATTTTTATGTATTAAATAACTGTTAATGCTTTTTTAATGGTAAATTTAACTATGTTGTTTTTTAAAAAACCTTGATTTTTAATTTAAAAAAGTTTGAACTGAGCAGTTGCCGTGAAGTAACCTCTAGAACGGACTCCATCTTTTCCACCTGCCTAGCCAGCACGGCCTAACGATCATAATAACGGACAATGTCGGGTTCTTCCACATGTCGTGCCTAGACAATTATTATGGTTCTGCTCGCATCATCATCGTAGTGGTCCACTCCCTAGGGTCACAGGTAGAGATCTCAACCACTATGAGGATTATCGGATCATTTAAGAGGAGCCCAGCATTACTTAAAAATTATTTTTATCAGAAGAACACATAGTTTAAACAATTTTACTCTGCAAAAAATAAAAAAAAATTAACTTTTCATAGTAATTTCAACATCGTCAAAGAGGATGGACTATTAAGAACTATAATTGTTACAGAGATGAAGGTGTTGCATGCTTGTGACCTCCCAGCATCAAGGAAATGCTGATGAACTCTGAACTATTATTAAAAATGCTTTCTTCACAAATATTACAAGTGGAGATATGATAATCTCAGATTAATTTTTTTTCTTTTTAATATTCACAGACTATTGTTTTTCAACGACTTTGTTTAGTAATTAAATATCAAGTCAAAAAAATGTTTTTATGTTTTATTTATGTTTCGACGTTTAGTACTATATAAAGAAATTATTCAGTAAATTGTGGGATAGCGCATATAACTACCCATTGGTAGCACTTAATTTAAAGTTATACATTAGAAGGCTGTCTTATTTTTAGAGGATTATCGGTAAGAAAAACTTTTGGATTTAAGTGAATAACGAGGATATCATGAAATAATAGGTATCTGATGTGTGCCAAATCAGTAAAAAATATGGAACATTATGAGCACTTTGGATAAGTTGATTGGTCACTTGTTAAAGAGCTTTGAGAATGTTAGAATTGAATACGAGATGAATTGAATGCAGCAGTTTAAGTTTTAGTGGATTCCAAGTAAAACGTTTGTACATTATTCTGGGACACAATATACCCTTAGAAGGACAAGTAATTCTTTTATAAATGCGTTGAAAATTTCTACCAAATTACACCTCAAATTAGAAAAACTAAAAGGTATTTTGTAACTGTATATTTATTACCTTATTCTGGGACACCCTTTTCCCTAAGAAAGGCAAGTAATTCCTTTAAATATTCATTGAAATTTTTTTAAAAAATCACAGTTTAAATTAAGCTGTGCGTTGGAAGTAAAAACAAATTCAGGGGCAATTTTCTTTATAGTTAGCGTTTAAATTTCATTTAGTAGTTAAGGAATTATCCTTGGAGGTTCCAGAAAGTATGTCGGCTATAGGTTGACTCTATTAGTTTTGTTAATAGAATTTTAATAAATGTTGGTGGTTTCTTAACGACAGATACGCTATATCCTCTTAAATTTTATATTCAAGTATAGTACCAGAAACATTTTAAAATAATTTAAAAAAAAATCATAATCTCACAGAAATACATCAATCAAATGCAAATATACAAGTGATTGTATGTTTTAGCCTGATGTGACACTGACTTGTAAGGATTACCCATTGTTAACACTCCAATGATAGCAACATTTCAGAAGTTGCCAAGCCTTCTTTTAACTAACGAAAGATCATTGGGAATCGAATGTGTAGTAAATAGATTATCAGAATATAATGGAAAGAAAGGTTTCCAGTTTGGACTAAAGCAGCTAAACATAGCTGTTACTAGGGCAAATTATCATTTATAGATCATTTTATTTGTTACATGATATCAAAGGCATTAAGTTTTTTTATAAATAATTTTGAATTGTCAGGATTAGATATGTGTAGGACGATATGGTTTAGCCACATAGTCCAACTTCGTGTGATTTAATAGGGCTTGCTATGGTCTATAGGTTTCTGTTTTAAATTGATAAAATCTTATCAAGAAGATAAACATTCAATGTAGAAGCTGTATCAGACTCTTTCAGATGTTCGTCGATACCACCTTGATCAGCTAGCGCTGGGGATGGACTACTGGAAAAACTAGCCTCTGCCTTACCGTTGAAAAAATATACGGTTTGGGCAAAGTTTTTATAACTTTTGTGCTTTATTTATTTATAAATCGGAATATTACCAGATGTCTATCTAGATTGATATAGTTTGCAAAGTAAAATTAGCAACCCATTTGGAACGGGCAACTTCACTTAATAAAGTGTTTCTCTGATTTTTTGTAAGAGTGACCCTGTCTCAATCATCTTCCACATTTTGGACACGTGATCCCTACACAGCGGTAAGCATCCTTATTCCATTAACGGGACATATTATATTATTTGTAAAACAAGAAAATAATTGTTCATATTTATTATACAATTGATTACTTCCACTTGATACTTTACCGAAAAGAACACTTATACTGCTGCCTGTATATATGTAAATTTTGTAAATATATAATATATACTGAGAAGTGATGGATCGAAACAACTTATAATTTTTTGAACATTACTCATGGGTTCAAAACCCTTTATAAACTAGTTTCAAACTGGACGAAACCATTTTCGTATATCAGGGTTCGATGTCAGACTCTTGTCCAGATTAAGCCTTAGGCACGGATCTGTTTAACTGGGAATGACGGAAAATCATTATGTGGTGAAGAGTGTAGATCGTAGGTTTACGACGAAAAGAAAACGTAGTTTGATGTGATTCACTTAAATACTTCATATCTTGTATAAAAAAGTTCTATTTGATAAAACCTTGTTGTCTGTTTCTCTACAACAGATATTTCGGGCTTAATGTGGAGAAATGTGAAAGTAAAAACTTTACATTAATGTTCTCCGACACTTCTTTATCAATTATTTTTAACACGGATATGTTTTTTGGCTGGGGGTCTATACTTTCTTGGTGTTACCTTCTTTTCACATTCATTTTCACACCCTCTAGCTCTGTTGATGGTGCTCGGATCAAAAAACTCACAACAGTTTCCTGATCAGAAATTTAATGAAGAATATTTTTTAAAAATAACATTTGTCGCTAGGACTTTCCATTTAGGAACTATATTGTTTTGAATGAAAAAAGTCACGTTCCAAACCGTTATTTTCTCTCATATTTGTTTATTTCGAATAAACATTAATTGTTAATATAATTTAATTATTATTTTAAGTAATTTGATCCTTTTAATTCTAAAATGTAAGAAACTTCAGTAAATAACTTTAATAGTGATATATCAAGTACTGTATCACCTTTTCTAAATTGTTTAAACCAAAACATGCCCAGCGGAAGTAGAAAATGAGTCTCCCCCCCCCCAACTTCGTTAGTTTCCAGAACGGTATTTTCGGCATTAAATCTTCTTTTTTTAAAGTAACGGAACGAATTTCAAGACAATTCTGTTCTACTTTGTAATTTTTACAAACATGATTTAAACCTTTCGATGAATGGATGTATGCAATATATATATATATTTTTTATTTCTTACAATTTTTTTTTAAATTGAAATTTACTACTGTATATACAAATATATTATACATCAAGTAAATGCGATGATAATGATAAAAATTACACGTCACTTGTTTTTAAAACAACTACCCATTGGTAGCACTTATAAAGGTTCTATATAATGAAGTATTATATTAGAAGGTTTCGAGGCCATCTTCTTTTCAGACGCCTCGGAGGGTTATCTGGAATGGATGAGAAGCAAGTTGTGTTATTAATGGGTTTGAATGATTGTAGAGTTTGCTATGAAAGGAAAGATATCTGGTTTGAGCTTAGTCAGAAACGTGAGGTATATTAAGATCTTTGTGGATAAGTTTATTTGTGACGAAGTAAGGAGCATTTAGGATTTTTCTAAGGATTTTGGATTGTAAGGAGTGGATACGAGATGAATTGGATGGTTTAGTGGAGCCCCAAAGCTCAACTCCGTACGTCCAAATAGGTCTAATCACAGTCATGTATATTAGTCTTTTGTAATTAATTTGGAGCTTTGAACGTTTGTCAAGTAAATGTTGAAGTAGTCGAAAACGACGGGCAGTTTCTTGTCTTTTTAGTCTTGTGTGTGGTTTCTAAGTAAGACGTTTGTCCA
This sequence comes from Euschistus heros, assembly GCA_003667255.2. NCBI lineage: Eukaryota > Metazoa > Arthropoda > Insecta > Hemiptera > Pentatomidae > Euschistus > Euschistus heros. Next base: position 2,535,107 of record RCWM02000012.1, read on the forward strand.
GATTGAGTCCTAGGTAGCGGATCTGTTCAACGGGGATTAATGGGACATCATTAAAGGACACTGAAGGGCAGGAAGTCATAGGTTTACGACGAAGGGTAAAGATTATTTGATGGGATTTATTTGGCTTTATTTTGATTCTCCATTTTCGACACCATTCTTGAAGGTTTATGATATGGGATTGGAGTGACTGGGAGGCAATAAATGGATCATTGTTTACTGATAACACACAAGTGTCATCAGCATACGTGGTGAGGATGGTGCTAGGATGCGTAGGGATGTCAGCCGTGTAGAGAAATACACCGTATAGAGGATTGGACCTAGGATACTTCCTTGAGGAACACCTGCTGATTGGTTAAAGAGAGAGGAATAGGAAAAGTTATGATTAACTTTAAAAGTTCTATCACTGAGATAGGAGCGGATAATAAGGAAATAGAATAGAAAAATAATTTTATTCTGGGACCAAGTCCCTTAAGAATAACATATAAGTACAGGTATAACTAAATTAAATCTGGTTAAAGACATAATGAGATAAAAAAAACAAAAAACAAAAACAATAATACATTAATGACACTATGTACGTAGATGATATTTAAATAAACAGAAAAGAAAATAAGATAACATTCTACAAATTAGAGAAGATAAAATTAAATAAGAAAAAAAAAATATAGAAAAATCTTTTGGAACAATGATTAGATTTGTATGTACAATAGAAGTACCCAATGTTATATTCATGGAAAGTGAAATTTGTATTAAAAGGAATCTAATTATTCCAGAACTGAATCCAACAATGCAATAATAATTTTTGACTAAGTAGGTAGATAGTTAGCAAGCGTCAGCTTGGATGAGAAGGAGGTATTGGAAATAGAAATATTTGAATGTTTTCAGGGATTTAGCTTGTCTGATCTGAGGAGGGATGGAGTTCCAGAGGATTGGTGAGCGGAAAAGGAAGGAGCGTTGGAATGTTGAAGTTCTATGGGATGGGGTATACAGATCAGAAAGACGGGATCTTGTATGTATTGGATTGACTGCAGATCTGAATTGAAGCTTATTGTAAATATAAAAAGGTTGAAGGGTATTGATAATTTGGTACAGGAATGTTCCATGGAAATATTGTTTACGGAAAGTGGGATAGAGCCAATTTAGTTGGGAATAGAGGTGGGAAACATGGGAACGCCTCGGACAACTGAAGACAAACCTGACGAAGCAGTTCATGATTCGCTTCAGTCTGTCCTCGAGAACCGTCGAGAGGCCACCGTAAACCAGGCAACCATAGTCAATGTAAGGGAATAATAAGGAAGAGATTAAAAGCTTACGGGTTGATTGGGGAAGAAGGTAACGGTTTCGGTGGAACAATTTGAGAAGGCATATGGAACGGCGGGAAATATGCAGAAGGTAAGAATTTACGGAGTTTGTAAAGCAGTCCTGGGTGCCAGACTTGGTCAAATGCTTGTTCTACATCGAGGAAGGCTCCCGTGCAGTACATTCCGCGCTCCAATGCAGAGGAGACAACGTACACCACAGAATGACATTGCTGAATTGTGGAATGAGATGCCCGGAATCCAAACTGGTGAGTTTTTCTAGGATTTTACCCATAGTTGGCAAGAGAAAAATAAGACGATATGAGGAAGGTTGTTCCGGTGGCTTTTTGGGCTTGGGTATCATTTTGTTCGGAGTACAGCGTTATATATGAATGTTAGTAACAGGATGGCTTCCCATAGAAGGTGTTTTAGGATATAGGATGTGATAATGTCATGTCCAGGGGCTTTCTTGGTGGGCATTCTTTGGATGATACTTGATATTTCTGAGGGATGGAATGCTTTAGGAGGAGGGGACATTTGAAGTGGGATATTTAATTCTGTTTCAATTCTTTCAAGGTGATTTGGGTTAAGGATATCAGGATGGGGTTTAAAGGTATGGAAAAGGTGCTGACCGAAAATCTGAGATTTTTCAATGTCAGATTTTGACCACGTTTTGGATTCAGTTAGAAGAGGGTGATCACTATTTTTATAGTTCAGGAGTTTTTTGGTGGCCATCCATAAAGATTTGTCAGTTGTGTTGAGGTTTTCAGTATATCTATATCAATTTTGAATTTTGAATTTTTTTATTTCTGTTTTTAGTTTGTTACTCAATTTTGTGTAGTTATTTTTTTCTGACAGATATCTGGTTCTGTGCCACCTAGCTCTTGCTTTCCGCTTTTCTTTCAATAGTATGCATATTCTGAATTTGAAATAGATAATCATTAGTGAATCAGAAATATTTAATAAACATATTTGTTTTTGTTTTCAAGTTACTTATATTGAATAGGAGGAAGAATTGGTCAGATTTTGATTATACTATGGCAAAATGCGTGTTACACTTTCTTAATTTAGGTGATAACGAAGTACAGTGGCTGCCTTCTGCGGGCTCTGGAATGACGACAGGAAATGACAGGACAAATTGAAATGAGCAACGGCCAATGGGACCATTGACAAATAAACGGCGACTGTGAAAGGCTGGAATCGAGGCCAACTAAGCTAAGAATTATTTCTTTGAATTCATTAATATGAAGCGCCAATAATTTAATATTAATTAAATAAGCAATTAAGAATTATAACAAATTATGTTAACATACGGTTACTAACGATTATATATTAAAATTCGTTACGAAATTTACCAAACACCATCTTGCAAAAATGTACCCAACTGTTTCTGTTGAGGAGCGCGAAAGATTTCACAAATTGAGCCAACAACTTGAACGCCAAGTTGGAGTTCCTTTTCCCTGACGATCCGAGAAGTACTTCCTCATATCTTCCACCTCCTTCATATAAAATCAGAAATCCGCTCTCGCTCTTCCGATCTGTTGACCCCTTCCCATAAAATTGCACCCTTTTCAGGTCAAGCATCAATATTTAAAAACATTTAAATTCACTGTCTTTTTGTTTGTCTAATATTGAAAAAATCTGCAAAACAAAATAATTTACTTTCATTTATTAAAATTTATTTGTTTTCTTCAACCTCATTTAATGTTTTTGCATGATGGGGCCCATCTAAACAATATTTCGAACTATGGTACACTCTGCCCTGAAAAGAGTTAACTGCGCCACAACTATATGCAATTCTATTCACTCCATAATCCTCAATGCTCTCTCTTTTTCTCCTTGTTTTGAAGTGAGAAATGCACTTATTCCTTCAGCATTGCTGCCCAAACTCATCGCACATAATACTCTAATGAACACTTATGGAAAACATAATATTTTCCTAATAATTTAAAAAAAAAATTCTTATAATATAATTATCTAGTTTTGAAAAATCCAGGAAGAACGCTTTGAAATAATTAAATAGGTAGAGGAAACGAATTAAAGAGGAGTTTCAATTTTCATTCTTGCATTCACACTTCGTAGAACATCTTCTCCTACAGTACCATTCAGTTCCATCTCTGATGGACAAGTAATCTAGGAGGACTTCATCTGGACAAACAATAAACTCTTGACAAAACACTACGAAACTGTTCCTTGTTTCCAACATGATCAATATTTTACTAAAAACGATTTTTTTAAATAAACTTCTAGTTACAAACTTTAGCATTGTAAAATGTTCATTTATGATAGGCAAAGTATCAAATTCTTCTGAATCTAAGTTCTCCATTCTGAAATCCTTCCTAAAATTTTAAATGCACTTTAGTATATCAGAGACATTTCTATTCATGATGACCTTGATGTTCCAAATTTTACAGATCCGATTCGTTGTAGAAATCTAACCTTCCTTTCAGATAGATAATCAGTTACCCAGCATGGAGTCTGAAAATTTTCTATTAACACTTTTTAACATATAATCGATGGGTCAAGTGGAAAAAATGTTTATGTTCATTTGTATGTATTTTGTGAAAACAGCAAAATAAAGTTAAGCATTACATGATATACCCCGGGGGGATGAAAACTTCAATCACCATTATTTATATGAACTGAACGTTTCTTCCCCTGAAACGAAAATGCGATCTGATGTCTAGTTGGAAGTAAGTTGAATGCCACCATTAACTCAAATACGACAAAAAAAATGGACATAAACGTTTTTTCGAATAGTAACCTCATTTGTCCTGTTGCGTTATTATAGGTTTCGTATTATAAATCAGATATTAAATTTATCTGTTCCTAATTTTTAGTACGCCGCCCTAATCAACCCGTTGTCGGATTAACCGGTTTCTTCCGTTACACGTGTTTCTACGTTGTTGTTTTTTTCTCTTTCGGGTTTTTTTATAGCTAGTAGATAATACATACATTAATTATTTGAATGGAAAAATACATTACAGACCTATCCTAGGGGCAATGGGATATTAGGTGCGTAAGTTATTTATTTTGCGGCGGGCAAGTACTGGAAGGAAAAGTGAGATGGCGAGTATGAAAACATTTCTCTCCCGGGAATTGTGAAAAAAATATTATGAAAGATGACATCTTTATGTGTGTCATTGGTTTTCGTTACCTTCGTCTATCTTAGTGAAATCATGAAGAAATGCTGGGCCTAAAATTGAAAATCCGTTCAAATATAACGATTCAGATAATGAAGAAATCGAAAAGTAAGTCATTGTATACGAACTACAGTCGTTATCTAGTTGTTGTAATCGCAACCTACGTTAAAATAACCTTCGCCTGTTTAGAATTTAGATAGTTTTTACTAATAATTGAAGTTTTATTTGTTTATCGATAAAAATCTTGTATTGAAGTATACGAAGAAGCGTTATTTCTTAAATGATATTTTCACGCATTGCAGTAATATTTAATCTGGTAACATTGCATAAAACAGGTGGTTGAAGCTCAGGAGAAACACAGTTGGACCTCAAATTTTTAATTTAAAAGTATAATTTGGTAATCTAGATGGACAGAGCTATTAAAACACTCATGTGGATAATGGGCTGCATTATCAGTGCTTACAACATAATTTCCATTAATTATACATACAATATCAAAAAGAAAAGGATTAAAATTTTGATTTGGCAATTATTTTTATTCGGTATAAGCAATTTTATTGATTTCATCTAGTTGGATTTGAATTTTTAACCACAAAAGTATATGGCAGTATGGCAAACATCGTTTCTGCTGCTCAACATTTTACATTTAAATTTTAAGTACTATTGTAAATTTTATTATTGCTAAACCTGCATAGGACTACAAAAATGCCTTAGCTTTAAAATTTGGTACAGATATGTTCACTGGTTACACCATAGAAAACTATGTTATGGAATGGCGTTGGCCACATATCGATGGATTTTTAAACTTAGCTGGGATACACATGTCGCATCACATATTAAAATCTTTTTTAATAATTTAATTGAATATAGGTAAATTTCTTATCAATTTCAAGCCCTATATAACACGAGAACTTTTTAACCTCTCGTATAGAATGACTCTCGCCTCCTATCGTTAAGTTTTCAAACTTCATCATTATTCACATATTATCGCATTTTAATTACAAATTAATTGAAAATAAAAGAAGTGGATTGTATTATTACTGAACCTTCCTGGAACTATAAAGATGATGTGGTTAAAATTTGGTATGCATTGGTTCAGTAGTTTTTATTGTTAGTGATCACAAACGAAAAATGGCTTGCCTTTTATATAATAATATAGATATTTTAAACGATTATTAAATTTTTAAAACTGCATATTTTGAAAGGGGCATCATCGGCGAGACAGAAACATCCATACTTTGGCCAGTCAGCGTGTGGTAGCGGAGGAGGTATGTAGTGGGAGATAAAGGAGATGAAAAAACTTTGTCCGCCTAAGTGGCTGTCTCTGCAATGAAAACCATTTCAATTCTATACAGAGCTGGTCGGATTGTTCGTCGCTCACCTGAAACCACGGTAACTAGAACAAGACGGTAGTGCTCACGAGGTGGATGCGCAGTGGATTGCCGGTCAGATGACGTCACGTGGACCGACCCTCCCTATACCAGGCACAGCGCTCTAGTACAGTTAGCTATTTGAAGTCCGTTCTGTATCTGTCACTATGGCGCGACAGTTGGGTTTGTAGTGATCGGATTTTATCGATAGACAGACTATTCATCTCGCTTTGAAATGCCATATTGAGCCGTTGCCGGTTGTACAAACCATTCAGATAATGCGAAGAAACTGAAATTGCCATTTCACTTTTTTTTAAAAGACAAATATCATAAACAATGGCAGCATTTTCACAAGCGAAAAGATGAGTTCAACACTAATACAGCCCGAATTTGTTCGGAACATTTCTTGGAAAGCAATTATGAAAGAGATTTGAAATAGGGATTATTATTATATATACCATCTTTTAGACGAAGGATTTAGTATTACGTTTGAGGAGCATGTTAAGCAAGTATCTAAGGATATTTTGTTTGATTTAGTAAACAAACAGAAAGAATGAGATTTTAAGTATGCATATAAAATAACCGAACATCATTTATTAGTATCGAGAAGCGAAAGGCACAATGTAAGAAAAGCAGCTGATCTATTGTCCAGAACTGTGGCTAAAGCAGTGTCATATAATTTCCCAGGTAATGACCATGTAGTTGATTTTATTAACACTATTAACGACGGGTTTGATGAACTAAACTCGAGACTTCCTCACCATCCTACTAATAAATTAAAAAGTGTGTACGGTACTAGTTTACAGGACCAGGATGTTACTTTAAATAAGTTGTATGATCTTTGTTCTTCTGCCAGAGAAATAGGTAAAAAAGAACTATTGCCTTTTCGAATAGGCTTTATGGTTTCAATTCGAAGTTTACAGGGCTTATTCAAGAATTAGAAGCCGAAGGTTATTAATATTTATTAGCAGCAAATTGTAATCAAGATGTTTTGGAATCGTAGTTTTCTCTAATTTGAGGATTTGGAAAATTTTACGACCACCCACTCCCCACAGCGGTGACACATCGAATACAATATCTGTTATTCAGCAAAAGTGCATGTGATACATTAAAAACAGATAATTGTATTGCTGAGCAGTGTGAAACGTTAAGTGTTGAAGTTCTTAAAAAAATTGACTTGGCAGAACCAGTACAAGATTGTGAAACTCCAGACTTGAAAGAAGACAAGTTGGAAATGAACGATGTCCATAATGAAGAATTTCATTGCAGAATCACTGGTTGATCAGTTGACTGAAATCACCAATAACAAACTAGTTTACTCCAAAGAGAATACAGATTTACTGAAAATGTTAGCTGGTTATGTAGCATACCGTGCTAATAAAAAAGGCCTTAAGACTGATTTTCAATATAATGAAAAAACTGCAAACTCAAACAGTTCTGAATGGGTTTCCGTTTTGTTAATAGGTGCCCTAATAAATCCGCCATCAAAATGGTGAAGCATTATTTTAGAATTTGAAAAAGACTTTCAATGATTTCATGGTGATGGCTTGAATAACAGTCCTCAAGTGATGAAGAAGCTGATCAGTGTAATAAAAGGAAAGTTAAGTGAAGTGGACGATTTTGCTATTGCAACATATGTCAGAACTCGATTCTTTATAAGAATGAAATAACTAAATAAGAAGAAAGATGAAACTTCTGACACTGCAAGAAAAAAATCAAAGAACATGAAAAAAAATAATGAGTTAATTATCGATTCTCATTTTATTATTTAACCCCTGAACTTTTTTAAAATACAGTTTTGTTGGGACGTTTCAATTTCTATGAAGACAAATTGAGTTCGATCGTACTTATAATACCGTTATAATTATAAAAATATTAAAATTAATTATTATAACTAGTTTTTCAGTAGTAAACTAACTTAGCCTACGAAACTTAATAAAACAAAAAAATTCAAAACCAATTCCTTGGCATGTAAGTCAGTGTTATTGAGAATAATATTAGTTTAAGTACTGTAACAGGATTGCCAACCATCAACAGATTGCCTTGATAAAATCGAGGCGGCCGGCTTGGTGCAGATGACGTCACGGCCTCACACACATATGCGCGTGAGCCTTCCGTCTTGTTTTAGTTACCGTGCCCGAAGCCGTAAGACCCAGCGTTTATATCCCCCATTCTATCAACTCTCACAAATAATCTTACAGTAGCTTCCGGTCTAGGTGTCTTCTAGATAATTTTAATTATTTGCAAAGGCATATGACAATTGAGATCAAGAGACAATTGGTCGGCAAACTGGCATAGATTCATAATTTATTTTAAATTTTTGTGATATGATTTTCCTTAGAATTCACTATTCACTAGAATGGTAGATTTAGAAAAAAAAAACGTTAATAATTTAATTTGCCGCTATAAACATTGATCAGGAATACATGAAGTCATGATCGATAATGAACGGCTGGAAAAAAAAAAAAAAAAAAAAAAAAATTCAGTTTTACAGCAGCCTGGGGCTATATAATATCGTCCTTAAAGTGGCAGCTAAAATCCAATAATTTGACTACAGAAAGTGTAATATGACAAAGTATTATTTATTAACTGAATGTAATATGTGATTATTTAATAATAACGAAAACAACATTACTGATAGCTTTTTTATTTATATATAAATTATTATAAATACCATAAATTATTGTATTAAGAAGTAAACAATAAGTGCTAAAGATACTTTCAAGTATCTGAAAGATCGAGGATCACAAGTAAGAAGGGTACCTTATGTACAATAATTTCAATTATTTTATTTGTTTATTTCATTATTGTTGTATCAGTGCAGTACTGACATTCCAGAAATGAATCAAACACAGAGAAAGGATATGTACATTATGCAGAAAGAAATAATCTATATAACTAAGTAGCCTCTTAAAATGGAAGCAGTGCCCCTTCCACAGTTTCATTAGGGCTTCATCTCCAATACTTGTGCAGTCGTGATAGGTTTGTTAAGTTAGCCCGTCACGTATGACAGGCACTATGTGTCAGCCTAAACCTACTTAGTTACCTATTTACGTTTAGGATTCTTTTTTCAATAATCTATTGTTATTTTTAATTTAATTTTATTTTTTATAAGATTGTTATTAAGTGAAGTACTTGGTGAAATCAATAGAATAAAATAATTGGAACCATTGGGAAAATTCGCTCTCTTTATAATAAGTAAATAACTTAATGTTTTATATTCTCCATCCAAAGTATACCAATGAATGCTTGTTAATCTGTATTAGTGATTTACAAGTACGATTTTGTTTACGTATTACAGAATATTTTTATTTATAATGTACAACATTTGTTAACGAAAGCACAAATTTTGTAGGATTATACAAATAAATGACGAATGGGTATTTACACATTGTTTATTTTATTTTTTTAAATTTATTTGTCACCCAAGTTTTTTTTTATGTGTTAAAGAGATTTGCGACACTTATGTTTTTTTCATCTAATTTGTTTTGCACTGTTGATAAATATTCCTCTTTTGACATGATTGACATTATTAAATGTATTATGTATTTGTCAAAGTTTTCAGTCTGCATCTTTTTTATTTGTAGCAAAGTATTGTAAAAAAAAAAAAAAAAAAAAAAAAAAATTGAAAAATCATAAAAAAAATGAAGATCGGATCGTACCTTTAAATGCTGATTACCAAATTTTCTGGTATTATCTTGTACATAGTACATGTGTGAAGAAATCAATTTAGTGAGGAAACAAACCTGCGTCAATTGCGTTCTTTAGCCAAGTCATAGCTACAAGATACAATTTTAGGAGAAACGTTTAAACTATCAATTATCTGGAAGGCAACTCAAAAATCCTCTTTTATATTAGAAAGATATGTATTACTAAAAGTAGGGTTTGTTTGTTAGTTTTGAGGTAAGTGCCACCCCGATGACAGCTAATATGGCTAACATGGCTGCAATCGATTGTGATGCTTATTCAACTATCGAGATAAGCGAGTCTCCAACGTTAGGTAAAATGGCCCCGGCTGAGGTGAACGACCACCGGGCCAGTCCTATATCGCCTCTTCCTCTTCATCTCGTCTTCTCCGCATCAAGGAGGTGGCACCGTCACATTGTCCTCGCTTTGAAATGAGGCGCAGATAGTCCTCACTTGATCCATGCAGAGAAAAAGGGAATCGCCGGAGAACTTAATTAACTTACACAACAGATCAGAAGCTATTACACACTATGAGCCAAGACCGGTAAATTTAAGTTTAATAACATTCTGAAAAACCAAATGGCTTTTAAAAAATTCAAAGCAGTTATAAATTGTACACTAAAACGTTTCCAAACCACCTGGTTTTGAATACTAAATATTAAAATTAGGTTTTCTGAACATAATTGTAATTTTTTAAATAGTTATTTGCCAACGAAAAAACCTTTATGACTGGTAGAAGAAAGCGTGGTTAAAAAATAAAAAATAAAATAAAGATTAGAAGCCTATTTCCTTTTTTCCTTTTTTTTTTTTTTTTTTTTTTTAAACTGGAAAACAATATTATTTTAATGAACTACGTGCTTATTGTTATTTAAAAATAAAACTCCTTATAAAATATTTAAAACGAAAAAGTTTTAAAATTTTAATGTTAATTTTAAAGTTTTAAAATGTAGATTAAGAATATAGTTTTATAAGTGTTAGTTTACATTTAAAAACAAACACTTTTTTTTAAAGAAGTTTTTTTTTAAAATGCATAGACTCCGAATTATTCAGTATTGAAGAGAAAGGGACATTGCTGATAAAAATCTAAATAATGTGCATTCAAAATATTTAGACAATTTTTTTTCTTTACTAATTTAATTTTAATAAATGGCTCGGTTTAAAAATATCCTGTATACTACATTTTAAAGGAGAAACCAATAAGCTTTTAATTATTCTTTTTTTAAATCCACTTTTTTCCACAGAGGTTTCAGAGGTTTCTCTGTGGGCAACTGAAAATGAAAAAAACAAAAACCAATGAAATCAAAAGGTCTTGGGTATAAAATATTAACCAGCGTTGGATTTTATTCAATTCATTTTGTTTCACAAAGGTAGTAAAACTTTTAAATTGCACTTCTTTTTCATCGGTATATTATTTAAATTTTATTTTTATTTTAATAATTGCTAGCTGCCTCACTCCAGGGCAATGAGTAATATTGTTAATGACTAGGAATGTTGTTTTTACGGCTTATACAAAAATAAAATGAAATGAATAATATTTGTTTTTTCAGGGATATGTTCTTCGTCAAATTCTTTATATTATTAAATAGTCATCGAAAAAAAAATTATCTTAATCAGCAGTGATTATTCTTAACGTAATAGATACTGTTTTATTTTCTATAATTGATACATAATGAGGTAGGTAGATAATTAAAGGTATCATTATTTGTGATAAAAGGAAGCTTTAGAAGGGGAATCAAGAATGGAGGAAATGGGGGAATTGCGGGATGAATTCTTGAAAGTTCTTTAAATAAACAAAACAAAAATCTTTAAGACAGAATGTACATGCTTGAGTTAATGTTTTCAAGAGGAAACAAAAGAAAGTGGTATCAAATGAATATATATGTAAGGTTTTTTTTTTTTTTTTTTTTTTTTTTTTTTTTTAATTTTTTCGAAGGAAAAAAGTTTTATCTTAAGCTCACAAAACAGTCCTCAACCATGATCGAAGTCTTGTAACCATAATCGAAGGGTGAAAAATAAGAAAATATAGTTAGAGCTGACGGTTATTTCAAGGAACAAAATTAGGGAACTTTAATGTATTTTTATTTTATATTATTAAATGTTATGTTAAATGTATAGTGTAATCTTGAAATGTTAAATGTTAAATGTAATATTGAAATGTTCTGTTAAATGTTTGAGAAAATTTAATCTTCCAATGTTATAAGTAATGTTGAATTTTTTTGTTGAAATAATAATGTTAAACTGGTGAAACCAGCAGTGATGGATAATGTCATCCCTGCAAAACCCGTGTAGCCGAAAGGCTAGGAAGGGAAATAAATAAATAAAAAAAATAAAAATGTTTTTTAAATGTGTGGTCTGTTTGTATCGTTTCTTTTTCATACATAGCGACCATTGTCTTCTTGTTTATAAATCAATTTCAATATAAGAAAATATTTTTATCAATGGAGATGGATTTATGGAGGTGATCTGCCAAGCTTTTAACAAAACATCCCAAGAACATCGAAATAAGAGAAAGGACGGGAGTAAAAAAGAAATGTTTTAGGGGTAATATAGAATATAATATTAGGGTAATATAAAGGGACAGGAGAGGGACACAGGTCGAAGATAGAATTCCATAACGGAATAAGAGGTAGAATGAAAAATAAATTGAGAAAGATCTCATTCACAATTAGATGGCAGCGTCTCCACCAGATATGGACAGACAAAAGGAGAGGTGGTAAACAGGAAGGAATGAAGAATGACGCTAAAGGAGATCCATTGAGATAAAGCTCATATCTGAAGAAGCCCTAAACAAACAAATATCAATTGTATAATAAATAATTATAAGAATTAATTTAATGTAACCTCATCATGTAACAGTTGAACTACAAACAAAATGCTTTAGTCATTTTATAATTCGTTTATAAATAGTTTTAAAGTATAATTTTTAAGGTCACCTGCATGTGGTGAGGGCGAGATAAACAGGTAACTAGATACGGCTGCACAATTCGGCAACATGGCCGGCCTCTTCAAGTGCCCACACACAACCATCAACTAAAATTTCAAAGATGGCTTCCTACGGACCCTTGGAGTTTTAATTTTTTTTTTTTTTTTTTTTTTTTTTTTTTTTTGTGACTTTTCATATAATAACTTACAACTGACTCATCTTTCATATAAATTGAATTGAATATCCATAAAATTAGTTTAAGAAACTGAAATTTGAAAAGCATTCTTCATAAAATCTATATTAAACTTATGGTAGCAAATAATACAGACATAAGCTAAAGCAGAACAGCTAGTATCCAGTGGAAAGGCAAACATATTTTTAAAATCTTTCCACCTATTTCATCGATGCTTTAGCGATTGCTGTGTTTCCAAAAAAAAAAATTATTTGTGTAAATATGTTGTATGTATTATTTTATTCAATATGTACATAGTTTCACTGTTTACTTTAACTTTAAGTGTATCCTGCGACTTTTTATATTACAATAATATAAAATTTCATCTTTTTTTTTTTTATTATTTAAAATTCAATTTGATTAATTAACTTTAAAAATAAATATTTATGCACTATTTTTGAGCTCATCTATTTATTTGCAAACCTTTTCTAGTTTTCTAAATTTTTTTCTAAAAAGTACAGACCAACAAAATAAAAGGATAGAATAACTAACAATTTTCTAAAGCAATGTTGGTACAATATCAATATGGTGCAAATATTTTATATGAGTGTTAAAAACACTAGCTCATTTCGTTCGTCTCATTATGTTTTTTACAATGCGTTAGCTGGAAAATATACTGCGTCCAATTCCGAACCATTCCAGAAATTTATTCAATTAAATTTGGCTATACCTCTATCAAACATCTAGGGCTATAAATAAGGCACTGTAAACAGCAGTCAAAGATACTGCGTACAACGAGAGACCTCATTGACTTCTGGAATGAGAAAGTTATAAATTCTCGGGTGCGTTGCCTTTGTTACTAAAACCTAACATACAGTTGCTGTTCAAGTTTAATCATAAATATGGCGATCTAGTCTCGCTTAAAACGAAGCTTGAACACAAACACCACGACTGTGTTAGCTTTTCAATACTATTGCGTTTCTTTTAATATACCAATGATCTGAAATCGCTGCCTCAATGTAAACACGAATGCCTATTCGGTTCGGATCGAGAGAATTCCGATCTTCTTCTCACTCTGGCAATAGAGAGTTAATTATTTGTAGGATAGCTCTTCCTTCCTGTCCTAATTAGATAATATAGCGGCATTAAGTTAAATACCTAAAAATAACAACAAATAAGGCAACCATTATTTTTTTCATTGTTCAATCGTTGAAAGGAAGATTCACGATTTTTCGCAATGAGTTGTTACAGTATATCTTCAAAGCTAAGCATTGTTACCTTACTCCTTCATAATAATAATAATATTACAAGAAAAAAAAAAGTCGTCAAGATCAAATCAAACAGATGAAAAAAATAAATTAGATCAAACTTATGAGATGAAGTGTGGGATATGTTCCATAAAGAATGAAAGAGCTCAACCCGATAACAACCATAGACTGCAATATTGCACAGACACTAGACACGTATTTCTCTCCAACGCTTCTTTAAACGGTACTATTCGGCTGAGTACCCCACTTTCCTGATTGCCGTTGGAGATTCCAAACACGTTTTCTTAGCTTCCCCAAAAGCTATGGGAAGTTAGCCATTAGGGCTGCTACGATTCTGAAAAAAACACTAAGGATTGAAGAGAGGAGAGGAATGAAAATGGATTATCTAAAGAAGTCAAAATGGAGGGTCTATGAGTAATTACGGTGGCACGAAGCAATGTCCGAGGACGATTCGTGAGATAGATTCCTTTGGAAGGTGAAGGTGTTTTTTTGAGGTATCTACCTACCTAGCTATTTAAGGTATATAAAATTTATAATATTTTGAACATCTTCCTCCAAGGTATGTAAGCATAACCTAGCCTTCTAAAAATAAACAATAAATACAAATAGAGGAAGAGTTTTACATGTTATATAATTAATACTAACAGAAAAGGCATTTTTTCATATTATAATAATTTATACGTACAAAAGATTTTTTTTTTTCCTACAAGCTATAATGATATATACAAACAAAGAAAAATAAAATGAAAATAAAAATAAAAACATACATTTTTACAATTTATAATAATCGATATTGATTATAGTCTAGGGTGACAGATGTTGTAGCAGCAATTGCAATAGAATCCAATATTTTATTTAGTTAATTAAAAAAAAATGAATCAATTACTTTTTGCTAGCATTTAAAACATTTTAATGCTATTAACATGGTTAATTAAGACGTTATTTATCTTTTCTATGCTATTGTACTATAAAATATTTTCCAAAGATACACTTTCATCTGTTTGAACTATATAGTCTTTTAGGTATTTCTTTCGACAATTATCGTGTCTTTGTCACTCTAACAGCAAATGTTTTAAGCTATTTACGATGAATAAGATACAATCTTAACATTTTTCATTAGCTTTAATTTTTAAACTATTATTTTTTAAAAATATTTTCAAGTAGTCATATTTGGCTATTCTCAGTTGGCTAACGGTTCTTATTTTAGTGATATTAATGTTATATTTTAAATAATCTTCCGGCAGAGGGTTATTAAAATTTGAAATTTTCGTAAGTAGTAATTAAACTTGTATTTAAAATACGATCAATGTCTGTTGATAATAAATGATTAGTGGCTTTTTCTATTATGTTATTTTTATTAGATAATAATTTTTGTGAGTTACAAAAATCATGAAAGTGTTCTGGGATATTGCCGTTAATGGTTAATTGTTTAATTTGAGATACCCAGTTATATTAAAAATCTGGTTTATTGGTATGTAAATCAAAAAGTATTTCGAGGCAGATACGGGGTAGCCGATTTTCTGGTAATGCCATGATTTTAATTGAAAAATTTATTATTTTTTTGTTTAGTACTGGGATGAATAGCGGATTCCGTCCTGTTTCTAATCTTACAGTATAATTTGGTGTGCATTTGGGCCAGAAATATAGTTTTTTTAGAAATTTAAGTTGAATATTTTCGATAGTTTCCAGGTAGTTTAAACTCCAAATCTGAGCTGCATACAGTAGTGTTGATGAGACCATTGCATCAAAAAGAACCATTTTTGTTTCCCAGGAATCACTTTTACCCTTTACAAGTATTCCTTTTACTTTTGCGCTTGCAATATTTGCTTTTTGTACAACGTGATCAGCTGTTTTTGCAAAGTTCCCTGTTGAGGTAAATGGTACTCCTAGAAAATTATAAGCCTTTTTTATTTGTAATTGATTTTCTTTCCAGTAGAGTGGTTTTATTTTTTTTGTTTTAGGGGATTCGTGGAAAACTACTATATTGCTTTTATCTGGGTTTAGGAATAGCGAATTTTGATCACAGTATGTTTCTAGAATTTTCAATTTCTTCTGAGTACCTTGCCATGAATTACTTAAAAGGACAATGTCGTCAGCAAATAGGAGCATTATAACGTCTTTGTTTCTATTAATGGAAATCCCAGTCGCCTCGTTACTTTGGAAATATGATAAAATGTCTGAAAGAAATAAAATGAAGAGTACTGGGCTTAGGCTCTCGCTCTGAAGAAGACCTGAGCTAATATTGATGTTTTCAGAAACTTCATTGCCAACTTTTATATGCATGCTTGCGTTATCATATAACATTTTCATTACCCTGTTTATTTTTCCACTTAGTCCCACATCAAACAATTTCTGCCATAGCAAAATATGATTTATGGAATCAAACGCCTTTTTAAAATCTGCAAATATAGCATATACGTAACTTCCTTTAGCGCGCAAATTAATATTTATTAGTGAAGAAAGTGTGTTCTTCGCATCCTCTTCCTTCTCTAAAACCTGCTTGCTCTTCAGGGATCAATTCTTCCATCTCCGCCCATCTCAAGATTCTTTGTGACAGCATAGCTGTAAACAATTTCGTAGCATTATTTATGAAAGAGATGCCGCGATATTTTGTTAAATCCTTCTTGTCCCCTTTCTTGTGGACTAAATGTAATTTTGATATAGGCCATAGAGATGGGGGTTTCTCTGTGTCCATGATCATGTTATAGAGGTTTAGGAGGTAGTGTTCCCATTCAGGAATATTAAATCTGGCTATAACTTGTAATTTCTATAAATAAGGAATTGATAAATACATACATTTCTATTAATAGTTTTACTTATATTATATATTTATATACACAGTGATTCCCTCTTAAAGTAAAAAAAAAATAAAAATAAAGAAAAAATGCCGCTGACCTTACCTTTCTATTCCAATCCATTGCAGATATACGATAATTCAAAGACTTTTTTGAAAAAAATACACGTTTTTTGCCATAAAAGCTGTAATACCTCTTTGCTAAAACATTTTTCAAATTTCGACCACATATTCGGATTTAGCATCAAATTTTCTATAAGTCCAGAGCATATGTAATCTTGAATTTTACATACTTGGAACCTTACGAACAGCTTAATCTTTATCTCATTTAGTGAAGTTAGATTATAATACTTTAATGTTCACCATTTTTCGTGAAAACGATCCACAGAACTGCAAATCTCACAAAAACTTGCAAATTTAACAAGGTTTCATATATATGTACTTTTACAACCTAAAAAACACGGTGTTTTCATTTGGCACACGAATCAGGTACTTGTGGTGAATAACACATTATAATAATCGCTTAATGAAAATCTGTATTTTAAACAAAATAAACTATTCATTGCAATAAAAAGCAATGCAAACATTTATTGTTGATTTCAAAAAAAAAAAAAAAAAAAAAAAAAAAAAAAAAAAGAAAACTGTCAATAAAGTGCCGCCAGATTAAAGAAGTCCGTTATATTATTAGATTGCCAGTGCATGATTTATAATCCAATGATAATGAACATGGGCTTCAATTCTTCAGTTTGCTTATGAATGCAGATATTGAAGAATACCACTTTTTGAGTTGAATTTTAAGGACAGATTTGGCAAGGCATTTTCGGCGTACACAACCTGCACCACTGGACAACTTAAAACACCCCACATGACTCAACAAGTATCATTCCATCAACTTTTTACAGTGGCGTGTGGGCTGGAATAAGCTTCTTTCGAAATAACAGAGGACATTTTGAAAATCTTCAAATAACGATTTCCTTTGATATGGCGGCGCTTTATTGACAGTTTTCTTCTTTTTTCTAATCAACAATAAATTTTGTCTTTGGTTTTTATTCCAATGAAGAGTTTTGTCTAAAATACAGACTTTTAACCAAGTGGTTACTATAATGTTTTATTTACTGCGAGTACCTGATTTGTATGCCAAATGGAAACACCATGTTTTTCCGGTTTTAAGAGTCAATGAAAAATGATACGGGATCATTATATTAACGTTGATATCATTATAATAACGTTGATATTATTTTGGTTGGAAAACCTACACTATTAACAATAGAATTGTAGGTTATAATAATTGGAGCATAGATTAAGCATGAGATAGTGTTGCATAAAATTAACTAGCCTATCAGATGGGACAGGATCATGGATGAGACAATTCTAGAGGATGATGAGAAGTGGCCACCAACACTAAATGAATGTAGAAAAAAACAAAAATCAAACTTCAATAAAATTGTTCGGATGTGATTCACAACTTTTGGGGAAAGTACAGAACATAACAATTGTGTATGTGTGCGGCTGTACTTTTTCATATTCTAAAAATATATTTTGTTTTATATTGAATGAATGAAGTATCCTTTAATTTGTATATAAAGTTATGTACAGGTAATAAATTAATTTTATCAAAATAAATAAAAAATCAGTTATTACTGAAGGCAGTACGTTCTTTGGCTATATTCATTGATTTAATTTATTTATTTCAATTTTGTGAGTATCAGTAGAAGAAATGTTATAACAAATTATAATTGAGTCGTTTTTAATAATTTTACTAGTTTCTATAATGATTGTGATTCAGGATAATGTAATACAAATTATTAATTCTTTGAAGTTTATTATATTCTTATTTATGTAGATGATAATGTCTGTATAACGCCTCCATGTTAGCATATTTTCGTGGCTAATTGAGCTTAGCCGGAGCTAAAGAGCGTTGGAAGATAACATCATCGTGCAATGATAATTGGCACTTAATTCCACCACCGAACCTTTTTAATTACCATAAATAATGAAGAAATCCTTCGAATGAAGACAAATACAGAACTATCATCATTCATAGACGTAAAAACAGTTTCTTTTGTCATCTTTTAGTGAATGATTTTTTTATGGGACTCATGAATTCTAAAAATGTTGTTAGGCCTATAATTAGAACTATAGAATGATGATTGTCAATAAATACAATCAGTTTCTTATTCAAATCAATCAAAATCATTAGTGCTTGCCTCTGCGATGTGACACATTAACAGAAGGAAAATATGAGTTTTTGTTTATAAATATAAAAACTCATAATAATAATAATAACCGTTATTTGTTCATAAAATATACAAAAACTTTCTATTTTTTCTATACCTATTTATGTATGAACAAAATCAACTTTTATTTGAGGATTTAAGTTAGATTGTTTCTATTACTCTTGTAACCACACTAAATAGTGTACCTGTCTCTTATCCAGGCTGCTCCTCCGCAGATCTTCTTAACCTCCTTGTCTCAGTTTGTCGGAGGACGTCCTCTCTTCCTTGAGTGCTCTCTTGGATACCAATCCATAAACTGCCTGGTCCATGTTATTGCTTTCCTCCTGAGGGCATGTCCGGTTCAAGTCCACTTTCTTAGATGTACTTTTTCCATAATATCTGGGAGGTAAATCCTTGATCTAATCCACTTATTTGATTTTCGATCTCTTCTTGATATTCCGAGGAGATATCGCTCCATACCTCTGATTGTTACTCTCACCTTGTGGCTAGTCTTCTTGTCTATTATCCATATTTCGCAACCATAGGTCATGACAGGAAGTACGGTGCTCATCCAGAGTTTCTTCCTCTTGATTTCCAGGCTCACAGAGGATCTATATATGCCCTTAAACCTGAAGAGTTCGCGGCATCCTTGAGTACATTGCCTGCTTATTTCTTCTGCTTGCCCTTTAATAGAAGTAAGATGCCCGAAGTATAAAAACGATTTAAATTTCTCTATAAGATGCTCTCCTATGTTTAAATCTCCTTCAGCCTTTACTGTTACATATTTGCACTTCTTATAGTTTATTTTGGGCCTTATGTGTTCTCCTGCTGCTATCAATTGTTTTGCCATGGTAAGGATTTCTTCTTTGCATTTTCTTACTAGTACTTGATTATTCGCAATCTCTAAATGGTCCATCCATTTTCCAAGAATTTTTATTCCTTTGTTCTGACAATTCATCAGATCATAGAGAACTGATATAAATATTTTAGGAGATAGGGTATCACCTTGTCACACACCTTTGCAACTTTTTATTTTTACTTTTCTATTTCCTAATTTATATTCGGCGTTGGATGTTGAATACATGTCTTTCAATATCTTGCATATTCTTGGACTGATATTCCTCTTTTTCAACATAATAATAATGCGATCGGTTAGATCATCGATATAGGCAATCGATTAGAGAATCGAATGATTTTTCATAGTCTAGAAAAAGAAGGCAAAATGACATATTATAATCATTCGCTTTCTTAATAAGTTCTTTAAATACAAAAATATGGTCTACAGTAGAATAGTTCTACCTAAAGCCTGCTTGGAGTTTTTCCAGTTCATTATCCAATTTGTCTTCTATTCTTCTAAGTATAATTTTAGAGAATATTTTGTACAAAACTGAAAATAAAATTAACAGGCGATAATTATTTAGATCTCTCCTATCTCCTTTCTTTGGAAGGATAATGAGTTTTGCGGTTTCCCATTCTTTAGGAAAGCATGCATTTTTGAGACAAGTATTATATAAGTGATTGAAAGTCTGCCCTAGAATCTGTCCTCCAGCTTTTATAAGTGTCATTGACAGACCGTCATCACCTCCTGAGTTTTCTTCCTTGCAGCTACCAATTACACTCATTACCTCTTCGTTTATAATTTCTTCTTTTGGGTCCCAGAATTATATATTCCACTCCACATTTTTATCACTTCTTCTGTCATAATATAGTTTCTCATAATATTCTTTTATTCTATTAATTATCTCCAAGTTATCATTTAATTCTTGCCCTTTTTCATTTAAAATAACAGTAATTTAGTTTCAGGTCCCTAGATTTTTTCTATCTACTTTTCTCTCAACCAGTTCTCAATTTCTTTCCTTATTACTTTTTTGAATTGCCTTGTATCTTGTTCTTTTTTTTCAAATTTTATCTCTTGCCTCGAAGATTTTTTATCTTCCATCTGGAAGATGTTGGCAATTTCCATTTATCATAGAATTCTCTTCTTAAAATTGTCCAGTACTTATTTTAACGATCCTGTTATTTCTATAATTTGGATTGAAGGTGTCATATCGTGATTTAATATAGGCATAATTGATTTTAAGTGATCATCAAATTTCAATTTTTATTAAGTTTTCTGATTTAATTTTGCCGGATTTCCTATTTGCTTTTTTATTTTTTAATTTGGTGAACTTGGTATTCAATATTGCTCCTACTGGTCTGTGATCATTGCCTATGTCAGGGAGACCAAAAACTTCCACATCGTTCACAATTTGTCTATTTTTAACTATTATATAATCTATTTCAGTTTTTGTCTTCTTACCTGGACTCTGTCATGTCTATTTATTTTGGGGATTTTTTTTTTTTCCAAAGAAGCTGTTCATGATATAAAATCCATTTGCTACAACAAACTCAATAAGTCTTTCTACCTCTATTATTCATTTCTCCTATTCTGAATTTGCCTATGTGTTTTGATTTGATTTTACTACTAATTTTCGAATTAAAATCTCCGATTAATACTAGTTGATTATAATTTCCTTCATCTATAGCTATTTTTAGGTTTAAATAAAATCCTTCAATCTCACTATCTTCAGCATCAGTAGTAGAAGCATGAACGTATTATTTCAAAAGTTGTTTTCTGGATTTTATTTAACTTTAGTAATAGCTTGGAGATCCTATGAGTGTATCTTTTGAATGACAGAACTTCCAATTCCATATTTCTATTCAAAAGGAACCTTTCACCTTGTCCTTTCACTGTGCCATTATAATAACCTGTGCTGCCGTCTTGATACTCTAAACAGCCATTACCATCTCTCATTTCCGACAGGCCAATGAGAGTCCAGTTCAGTTTTTAACTCGATTAGCCTAGAATCTGTCATCAATGTTCTGCAATTATAGGTGATTATAGCCCACGATTTTATCTTTCTCAATATAGTGCTTTCATTTTTGTTTATTTCCCTATCCTAATTTCCAAGGTCATATCCTGTGATGATACCTTTGTTGTTCCTTAACTGCTAAAAACTCGGTTCAGAGCCCATCTCAGTGGATCCTAATATTTTTTCATCTATTATAATTTCAATTTCTTTCTCATGAGTATTGATTATTTTTCTAATCTCGTTAGTATCCTTTTTAAAATATTGGTCCAGATTACTGTTTCATATTTTGAGACCACAGTTTTTTCTTATTATGAGATCGTTTTTTTATATGCGAACCTTCTATCCCATTATTTCGAGATGATTCGGCATTATTTTCGGGAGTGGATTCTTTACTTTTACCTCTATCTCTTGTTTCCCTTAATTTAATTCTTCTAATGTATATAAAGTGCCGTCGATATATAATTTGTCATATTCCATTAAAACTTTATGCCCTTTTTCAATTTCTTGGAATAAATTTATATATTTCTCTTCGTATCTTTCTTACTTCAAATGGAAAGTCCTCTTTGATTTTAATATTCTTAAATATTTCATGTTCGTTCAATTTACGTTTTACCCTTAATACATCATTTCTAATTAAAATTGACGAGAATTTATAATCACCATGTCTTTATTCCTCACTGGTCTCACCATATTAAGGATTCGATTGATTTTTTCTTCCATTTCTATTTTATTTAAATTTAAATAGCTAGCCTTTTAAATTACTTTTAAATCAGTGGGAGCTATGAACTAAATAATGTTTACATGTTATGTTGTTAGTTATTAGGCTAGGGCTAAGGCTTTGCCGTGATAGATAATGAACGGAGCTTCCCCTTCCCTCGACTGGCCTTCCTGGAATATCCTAATGAAACTCTGTGAGTGTCTTCTTTGATGAGAAAACTATAAATCAGTACAATCGCAACCTCCTAAAGTCCAGATAACTACATATAATAATTTTAACAGAGGCCATCTCCACCGTGTCACTTACTAACTCGAACCATAAAAATTCGTACCAGGCTTAAAAGACGAGAAATTAATCGTCGTTTCCGACTACTCTAGCATTTAGTAGACAAGCGTTCAAAGCTCCTAATAAATTACACACGACTTATTTGCATTACAGTAATCAGGCTCATTTGGACATACGGAGTTGAGGTTTGGGGCACCTCTAAACCTTCCAATTCTTTTCGTATCGAATCCTTACAATCCAAAATCCTCAATTTCCTTATTATGTTCCTAACAAACTAAAAACATAAAGATCTTAATGTTCCAAATTTAGTTCATTTGGCCCAAACCAGATACCTATCCTTTCATAGTAAACTCCATACCCACTCGAATCCACTAGTTTCCTAACTTGCCTCACACTTCATTCCCGATAATCCTCCGAGGCGTTTGAAAAGAAGATGGCCAAGAGACCTTCTAATATAGAACTATAGAAGTGCTACTAGTGAATAGTTCTTTGCATGTTATTAACATGTCATTATAATCGTTTTAAAACTCGCTGTTTATAATGTATACTGTTGTAAATATCAATAAATAGCTAAAAAACAAATACACATACGACAAAAATGCAGCTCATAATAAAAATTCGCATTGATGAAATGATTGTTTTTCGTCTTCATCATTCAACCTAACCGCAACCAGCACACCACAATCTAACCGAGTAGCTGAGAATTTAAGAATTCACGAACAAATCATCTCGTCATCTCGTAATCTGTATATTAGCTGATCCTATATCAAAAATAAGAGTTGAAAGCATTCAATCTCACTCACTACTCATTGAGGTTAGATTGATTCTAACGTTTATTGAAATATGTATATGTACAATCTGCCTCAGTTTAGGGCAATAAGTATCAGTGTTAAACAGAACTTTGACGTTAGGAGTGGTTTAAAGGAATTGCATACAACAAAATTATGTTTGACTCAGAAAAAGAGTTTTATTTAGAAATATTTCTCCGGTGTCAAATTCAGAGCCTGTAAACCAGTGATAAACAGTGACGAGTTTGTTGATAAACATTGCCTATTAACTAGTAACAATTATAAAACTTGAATGAGATGATCGTCACAGCTTTGTTACGGCTATTTATAATCTTTCTATGAATAAAAATTTCACTAATTTTTAGTGTTCTCGTCTGAAAACTAAATCTTGTTGATAATTTAAATAAAGGTTTTTTTATGTTTTCTATCTGTAAAATTAGGAAACCAACAAACTTCTGGATACTTAAAAACTAAACAAGAGCTGATAAATTGATATCAGCAGTACCAAGACCAAATATTGATTCGTATGCATGTAGGAATCAGAATCTTCAATTAATACGATCGAAAAACTCTCAATATCAGGACCATAAGTTGTAAATAAGATAAAGTTTCGGAATTAAAGTTCTATGTTTCTAAAAGTCGGATGATTTTTGCGTAGCGCGGTTAATCGAGCAAGGTTCAGGACAGGTTGAAACGAAAAATTATTTCGAATTTCTCTGGTCAGTGACAGACCTTCCTAAGACTAAAACCAAAGGGGACCTGATCTTTTACGGTTTGGAGGAAAAAATCTGATCCAGAGCCATAGTAAAGGAGCACTTCCTTATAAGTTGAGGACTCAAAAGATGGGCACATCTTCAGTCTATTGTAGATACCATAAATTTATAAGTTGTAGGACTAGGATTTTGATGGTTTATAGCATGAGGATAGTAGCTAGTAATTGTATATTTCTGAAATCAACACGATTTACATTTATATGATAAGGCATTCTTCATGAAAAATATCTACTTTTCTATTTCTATGAATTTATCAAATGTAATATATCAATATATTTAGGAAGTGCAAGTTTTGGTATATACGAGTATGATCCATATCAGTGATGTGTCGCTACCAACATTCTTCTATTATCCATACTAATACCTTAGTTTAAAAAAAAATCTATTAAAAATTAACCCATAGGAGAGATAAAAAATTAAACGAATTTGAAACAAAAACAATAATCATTTGAGAAATAAATTAGTAAAAGCAAATAGTATTTATTATTCACAACGCAGGCGTGTCCAAGTAATCCCACTTTTTTGCTTATTTTTTTCAGAATGTATTCAGCATGCGTATTAAATGTCAGCCTAATGTCTATGATTACACGCAAGTATTTAAAAGATTCTACCCGTTCTGAAACAAATTAAACTCATTTTAGTATGCACTTATTTTTTGGGGTGACTAGGAGTACAAAAGTTGTATTCTCCACAAAACCATAAGTTTTAAAAACTCGTGTCTTTTAAACATGTTAAATTAAGTAAAAGCTCCGTGGATTATCAGATTATTTAATTTTGTTAAGGGAAATAAACATAAATAAAAAATCTGTTTTTCACTTTTAAATATGAGCGTAAAATCAGTAATGAAGATACTGATGCCGTTAGATTTAATAAAATTTCGCAGTTTTATTGAAAATATTTAAGAAATAGCAGATAAAATGCCAAATAAGTTATCAAGAAAAGTTTGCGTCATTTGGGTCTAGTGTTTGGGTTTAAAAAAAAAAAAAAAAAAAAAAAAAAAAAACTTTTTAAGCGAATGAAAATGTTCATCTTTAATTATTTTATGAATAAAATCAACATAATATATTAATAAATAAAAAAATATAATCATTAAAAAAAACAGAACTTAAGAACAACAAGGCTTCAGGTAAAGATGGAATAACAGCAGAGATGTGGAAACATGCAGATGAACAGTCCTTGCAGAGCATACAGGACATATGGATAACGGAGATCTTACAAGAATGATTGACGTCAGCTTTGATTCACCTACTGCACAAGATGGGTAGCAAGACATATCTCAACAATTACAGAGGCATCTCCTTATTACAGACCGCCTACAAGATCTTCTATGCGGTCTTGCTAACTAGGGCCACAGACCACCTGGACTCACGATTAGGTGAATATCAGGCCAGCTTCCGCAGCTGTAGATCTTGCCCTGAACAGATACACAATCTTAAGACAATCCTCACCTACAAGAGCCGAGGAGGGCACTCCTGGGTTGTTGTTCTTGTAGATTCTCAGAAGGCATACGATTCTGTGGATTGAGAAAAACTCTTCTCCACAATGCGAGAGTTTGGCCTGGATGAGAAAACCTTGAGGTTGCTCCAAGCCACCATGAAGAACACCACATCTAAAGTGAAGTTCAGAGGTGAGCTGTCCGAGAGCTTTCTTATCAGAACGGGAGTCAGACAGGGCGATGGTCTCTCATGCATTCTTTTCAACTGCCTGGAGAAAATTATCAGTGAATGGAAGGCACTGTTGCCAACGGGAGCTGGACTGAAGCTTGGGTACAAGAAAGATAACCTTAATGTACCATGCCTAGCCTTTGCCGATGACCTCGCTTTACTGGCTAATAATATTAAAGAGGCTACACATATACAACAGAGCCTGTACAGTGTAGCTGTTAAGACAGGCTTGAGGATAAACATTCATACAGCAGAATACATGACCAACATCAAGGAATCTTGATTCCAAAGAAGACACCAACATACGGAAAGTACCTGCAGTGAAGTATCTAGGAGAATGGACCTCTGCAAACCAGAACGAGAACTTAGCCATAGACACCAGAAGAACCAAGTTTGAAAGGTGTCTCACTCGTGCCGAGATATATAATCATCTAAAAATCTCTCCAAAAATCTCGAAATAAGACAATACAACACTGTAGTAAAACCAGCTATTCTGTATGCCTCCGAGTGCCTTGTAATGGCCAGGAAGGGCCCACTCAGGAGATCAAGGAGAAGAAAATCCTGAGGAGGATACTAGGACCAGTCAAGGAAGAGAATGGCACCTACAGGATACGGCACAATGATGAGCTATATGAACACCAGGAGGATATCCTGACATGCATTAGGAAAAGGTGACTGGCATTTTATGGACACCTGACCCACATGAATCCCAAAAGATTAACAAACAGGATATTTACTGTGGCAGGTAGAGGCAAAGCTTCTAAGAACAAGTGGATAACATCGGTGAAATCAGATCTGGAACAACTAGAGATACCACAGGATAAAACACAAGACCGACTGCAGTTCCAACAAGCTATCCCACAGGGAGTTTTCCCAGTGTCCCGGAGAATAAGATTACCATCCTCCAGCTCAACAAGGGCCGCCGGAGAGTAGTTGCAGACGAGTTGCGAGTTCTTTCTCGACGCTACGATATCATGGCGATTCAGGAACCAACTAGCCATCGGAACTTGGTAACGGGGTTTGGTCTCACGTCAAGAGTTATAGCTCGAAGCAGTGGAGAGAGGAGGCCTAGGGCTGCAATAGTGATTAACAACCCAAGTGGGGCAGTATATCTTTTACGGTGATCTCGGCTTACCTCTTATTTGGAATATTTGAAAAATAGGGTGGCGCTAGCCTTAAACGGTCTTAGCCGCGTAGGGGGTGCATTTTGGGGCCTCAGATACCCAGCCACGATGACGATTTATAATGGAGTGGTTCTGGGTATCCTGAGATACGCAGCTCCCACCTGGTATCAGAATCTCTCACAACGGCAGAAATGCAGATCCATCCAGCGAACGGCTCTGCTCAGGGTAACCAAGTCTTGCAGGAGTGTGTCTCATGAGGCGGCCCAAGTTTTAGCTGGAGGAATACCTATCGACCACTTCTTACAAGAAGAAGTTTTGAAGTATAAGTTCAAGAGAGGGGACTCAGCTGGTCTTCCGGATAACATACGAGCGAGAATCACAGAAGAGCCAAGAAAATGGAAAAAGATTATCCGAGATCATTCTAAAGAAACGTGGAACCGGCGGTGGGTGGCAACTTCGAAAGGTGCTACCTTGAGAAAATACTTTCCCACCGTTCAGGCACGTTTGTATGCGAAATGGATCATCCCCGATTACTGGATATCACAATTTCTCACAGGACATGGGGGCTTTAGGGCTAAACTCCATAGCCTTGGTGTAGACATAGATCCCTTATGTCCTAGATGTAGAATTCCAGAAACTGCTGAGCACATCATTATGAATCGCACAACCTTTGAAGCTCTAAGGGCAAAACTACTGAGGGAAACCGGACTATATGTTCTCTCGGAGAATGATTTCCCTCAGCTAATGACTGAAGAAAACTACCCGCACTACAAAGCTTTTGTCTACGGGTGGAAGACTGCGATTGGCTCATCCCATTTTAACCTTAGTAGAAGAGGAGATACTCCTGGGAGGCCGCCGGACAGCGAAGGAGCTGAAGAAGACGGTGACAGCCTTAGAGCAGCCTAAGATTGGACTTCTTAGTTACGTTACCACATGTTTATTGTAGTCATTGTTATTGTTATTTTGTAAAGTTTATATTGTAATTATATATTGTTATTATGTATATTGTTATATTGTAAATTGTGATATTTTGGTAATATTAAGTTAATATTGTCTAAACCTGTATTGCCTGAAGGCAAGGTAGGGCGAACAATAAATAAAAAAAAAAAAATAGGAAGAATGGTGGACACAACAATAAGCCCTATGTACCAGAATTCGGTGGATGCTGAAAGGCATGTAATACCTACCAAAAATATAAACTAACCAAACTATTTCGCAGTTTTATTTGTATATACTTGGACCTTATCGGTGTCAATATTGAATCCACTGGACATTGCATTTATTATTAAACCAAACCGTCTCACAGTGGAACGAATCAACGAATTTGTTGGACATTGGACCAATTCTCTAATAACTAAATTTGTCTTTTATTTGGATCTTAAATTATACTTTATACTTCTTTTCAACAAAATCCATAGATAAATTAATGTTAAAATCAAATCTTATAGGAAAAACTCTGCATTGAAATATAAATATTTTTTTAAACTCATATTTAAAAAAAAATCCATTGTTTGAGATAATGCTTTAAATTAACCGTGCAACTACTGGAAAACAACTTATCCATAATAAGATATTTTAGGCAAATAAAACTCGGGATTATTTCAAACGTCTGGGATTTTTCGATGAAAATTAGGAGAAAAAACTCAAATGTAAATTGCGAAAATCGCTCAAAAAACTACCTTCACAGTAAATAACTAGAATGCTTGAAGTTTTTTTTTTCCATTAGTTGGATTTTGCTCTTAGGTGCTCTTTTCCGAGAAAATGATTTTTTTTTTCTTTTCTTTTCTAGGTCTTGAGAATTAATTTTAAATGATTTCTGTTGATATTGGCGCTACTTTTCGCAAGTTTTCTTTTGTTTACCTACTTTTGTCTTTTGTTTGTCTGTTTACATTCATTTGTCCTCATATAAAATGCTCAGATTGTGTGTGTTATTTTAACGACATAGGTGCAATGGTTCCTAAAACAAATTTTCAAGTTTTTCCAATTTAATCATATAAGTTTTAAAGATTATGACCTGGCATTGGAAACATGGATTAATTCGTTTGGACTGGAACAAATTTCAAATACCGCAAAGTTCTGCTTACGGGAAAAATTAAGAAAATTCAGTAGTAGTTTGAACTCTCACTGGATTTCGTCCCATAGGAAGATCAATAGTTTTTTTGGAGAAGCATGAAAACTGGTTGAATTTGGATTTCATTGTTCCTGAAGATGTTATCCAGAACCTACCTTCATCATCATCATCAACAAGCGCAAGTATACCATCTTGTTCTCAATCATTCGAGCAATTATCTGATAGACAAAGACGGAGAAAAACGGAAAGTTTTAGAAAATGTTCAGAGGATATGTTCGCTTTTGTCATGAAAAAAAAGGTTCAAATTTGATGACGTAGATTACATTGTTAATTTTATTAGGGAGCATCCAGAACATGTACTAAATTTTACACTGTTTTACAGATCTGCCAGGATCTTACGATTTTTTGAGGCCGAAGGACATCCTTGGTCACTCTCTCGATCCACAATTAGAATTAGCTTTTTCGTCCTTAAGGATTGCTGTTTTAACGTTTTTTTCAAGTTATTCGAAGGATAACTTCCTCCATTGTTGTCCTCCAGGATATTGTTTTAAAATATTTAACGGTTTTAAGATCGCGGACCTAAAAAGGACACTTTTTTTTAAATATTAGACTATTTAACTGTTTTAAGACGGCGGAAGGATATTAAGTGTCAATTAAGTGTCAAAAAATTTTGTGAAAACCTTTTAAATCCAAAGGACCAAGAGAACGAAAAGGCATTAGCATTATATACAGCCGCTGATTTTACTAAGTTTCAGTACAATGCCGTCAGAAATAATGCAAAAGCATTAGGATATACATCACTTTACCCCAGCTACTATCAGATCCAAAAATTAAAAAAAGATTGTTATCCCCCAGAAGAATCCATATCGGTTAGTGACACTGGAGCAAATATCGTATTGCAAAATTTACTTGACCATACTTCTTCTCGGATTTTACAAGTCGTGGGTGGTGAAATAGGGAATGATAACTTTCGTAGTTTAACGTTAAACATTAAGTGGGGATGTGATGGGGCGGGTAACCAATCACAATATAAACAACGTTATTCTTCATCTGAAACTTTCAGCGAAGATTCGGTCATTTTGATTGCCTGTTTAGTACCGATTAATTTGATAAATTCAGAGAATTGTCAAATAGTCTGGCAAAATGAATGTCCGTCATCGACCAGATTTTGTAGGCCTATCTCATTTAATTATACGAAAGAAACATGAAACTGTAACGTCTTTAGTTCGAGACATTCAGAAACAAATTGATAATTTACTTCCCTATATAAATGACAAAATCTCTATCAATTATAGAATGTTATTAACTATGGTTGATGGCAAAATATGTAATATTTTAACTGAAACTTCTTCAGCTATGAGGTGTTTTTTGTGCAATGCAACACCTAAAGAAATGAACAATTTAAAAATTATTACAAACAAGGAAATAGTTAATGATGAGTATTACTCATTTGGCTTGTCCCCTTTGCATTGTTTGATCAGGTGTTTTGAGTGCTTAATTCACATCTCTTACCAATTAGATTTCAAGTCCTGGAGTGCAAAAACAACAGAGCAAAAGGAGTTACTTGCAAGGAAGAAAAATCAAGTTCAACATGATTTTAAAATTCAGTTAGGACTTTGTGTAGACCACGTAAGACAAGGTTTTGGTACAAGCAATGATGGAAATACTGCAAGGAAATTTTTTGCCTCCCCAGAAACTTCATCAGCTATAACAGGGGTTGACGAAAATCTAATTAGACGCTTTGCAATAATATTACAAGCTATTTCTTCTGTAGCAATTATAAAACTTGATAACTTTGAAGCCTACACGAAAGAGACAGCACGGTTATATGTATCTCTGTATGGCTGGTATTATATGCCAGTCACCGTGCACAAACTGCTAGTGCACGGAACACTGATAGCCAAAAATGCTATAATACCTATAGGACAATTGTCATAAGATGCTCAAGAAGCGAATCACAAGTTATTCCGAAATTTCAGACTGTTTCATGCCAGAAAATCATCGAGGCAATCAAACAATCGAGATGTTTTAAATAATTTATTAATAAATTCGAATCCCTTAATTTCGACTCTTAGACCGAGAATAATAAACATTAAACGTGATTTATTACCAGAAGCACAATCACTTATTGTTACTTAGAATATAGAAAAAATAATCTTAATTAAAATTATGTTGTTATGAGTTTAATTCTGATCGTTATTTAAATAAACAATTGTATATAGGCACCTACATATATTATAATTTTGATGTATCAATTAGTCCTAGGATATTAACTGACAAAAGTAATTATCAATTGTTATATTATTTTTTTTTTAATAATTAAATATTTTAGTTTGTTACGTTTTATTTTGTAATTTTATTTAATACATATGTATTTATCATTCCATAGAATATTTTATTGCATATATTCTCGTAGTATATAGGTACAATAAATGGTAAGTAAATGATGATAAATTATCCAACATCGAAATATCAAATCAGGAATTCTTACATGTTTCCTCTTACGATCTGATCATGATTAGCATATCATTTAATAGTCCATTCAAAAAGCTTTAAAACGGTACCAATAGCATTATTCTGCGAGAAGCAGAAGCGGAGATATTAACGAATGTCCATTCCGCCCTAACGTTTGTTCCACTGTGCGTCTTAATAATTTTATATAGCTTTTAACGACTCATTCGACATTTCTACTTTAGTATCTTCGTCTTGCCTTAACGAAAGAGTATGATTTCTCTTACTCCGTCATTTTTATTGGAGTATGATTTTTTCGCCAAAATTCAAAACGTTTCCTTTAGGAAAAGCCTCGTTTTTCTTAAATAAAAATACTTAACTTTAAAACTTGCAAATAGTAGCAGCTAATTCTTATAAATCTAGTTCTTTGGTTTTATTAGAATAAGTCTGCATAAACGGCAAAGCGAATCCAAGCGAATCTTACAGGGAGTGCATTAATAAAATACAAACGGAAGAATTAAAAAATCATTATGTGCATTTATAATTTTTAAGCTGATTAATTCTGTTACTTTCGCTTGAAGATGTCATTTTTAATTTTTAGAAAAAGGATATTTAAAACGATTATTAAACGATTCCAACAAAACTTTATCAATCTATTCGAGTTTTTATTAATTTTGTCCGTTAGGTCGTGGGTGCTACAAACACAACTGAGATGTCAACATTAAAATAGTGTATTAGCTCATACCTATAAACAAAGAATTTCCAAAAGCGAATTCTTATTTTCATTCCAATAGACACTTGTGTTCACATTCCTAACCATTTCGGGCTTAAAATGGTACCTTCGAATTTTGACTTTTGATCTCCTAGAATTGCTGTTTTCCCCACGGTGGGACCCCCCCCCCCCCCCCCCCGCGTGCACTCCATAATAAAAAGGGCTGTACACGCCTATGTTCACAACATATGATATATAAGTTAATTACGAATCAGACAATTTACAAAAAAAATTATTAGTTCTACAAATTCTTATTTTAGTTTCATTTATTATGAAAGGTATCACTAATGCTACTAAAACCTTTCACAAAACACAGTAAATGGAAAAATGCTGATGACTGGATGTATTACGGCTTTAAAATGAGTATGAACTAGCAAATTGAAAAATAATCTATATTATGGGATAACAAAAATCCCTTAAGAATAGAATCGATTCTCGCAACTGCCTTTTTTTTCTCAAGAGTCGGTGGAATCCATAAACGGCACATCCCTAATATAATATACAATTGACCCAAAGCAGCTGCTACAAATGTATATGGTGTATTTGTGCATGGAACATGACATTTTCAGTATTTTAGTTAAACTATCTTTAATTTTTCCAGCTATACCCAAAACTTCATTGGGAATGTCTGTGTTTCTTCGAATTTTTAAGATTATCTTTTGCAAGGTTGAAGGGTTCACTAACCTCCCATCGATATGTTTAATTGGCAACGAATTGTCATCTTGGTGGAGGGCAAGGTGAAGAAGGAACAGGTTAAGTGTGAAGGGCCAGGAGCAGCAGGTAGAGGCCTAGGAAGGAAGGCGTTTTTTTGTTTCATTCGTTCTGTTTGTTTTCTTTTTGTATAGTGGTGGGAAGGGGGGACGGGGCGGAGGGGGGGTGGGGGTTCTCTCACAGCTGATTTCTTCAGGGTCACTGGAACACACCCTTCCTTCTCAGTAGTGATAAAAATAGTCAAGAAATAAAGACAGGAAAGAGTCATGTTTTGAATAATAGCATTGAAGTAAAAAGGTAAAAAAATCAATAAGATATATTTGACGTAGTCATCGGAATAGTTCAGTTAATTCAATGATGCATATAATTTATGTAATAATTAAATAAAGTACTAAAATTATAAACTTTTTGGATTAAGATTTCAGCAAATAATTGAATACATTTTTATACAATATCCAGCCAACGTTGGAGTAGGAGAGAGGAACATTTGATAAAAAAAAAAAAAAAGAAAAGAAAAAAAAATAGGAATAAATGTGAAATATTCAGTACAGTCTAGATAATCCACATATATGAATGATACCAGAGGAGTGCCGGATTACCGAAAATGGTGGATAACTGGATGTTATGAAAAAATAATATATAGTATGAAGTGTTATTGCATCTTAAACAAATATTTAAAAAAAATTTCTGACGAAAAATATATGCTTTTGCAGATTTATGGCACTGACGTTGGCACACATGAAAGTCAGTAGATTTTAGGTAGGAAGCCGAATTCTAGGAAAGGAAGTTTTATTCGGTAGGAGTCTGGAGGTAGCCGTTTTTTCTAATCGTCGTTGTAGAATTGTTTTGAACCCAACTCTTGAATTTTAGAAAGTGAATTTATCTTGGTTATGTTTGACAGTTAAACGGTCTGATGACAGTTTTTCTCCTGTTAGAGCCAAAAACCTCATCCCAATACGACTTTTAAACTTACTTTGCCATCCATCGCTATCCTCGAAATCGTCTCTTTCAATGATTTTATTGAAGATCATTTTAGCTTTTACAGTTAAATTTCCTCTGATAAGTGGTGTTAGCCACCGCCAATCTTATATGAAATATTCAAGTAAGCAGTTGCCGGCGATGACGGGTCGAGAGAGTGCTAGATTATCGGGATTGCGCTGTCAATGACTTCAATAAATTGTTTTAGTAATGCTCAATAACTGTAATTCCTGTTATGCAAACTTGGCTATTCAATAAAAATTTAAAAAAATTGTCATCATAATGTATTCCTTTGAACTTTTTTGTATTATTTTTTAATTTAAAATAATGAGAGGAATCAACGTCTAATTCAATTAGTGCCTTTGTAAAAATCCGTTTTGAGACAAAACTTTGTTAATAGTATAAAAGTTGCCTGTGATTAACAATATATATATATATATATATATATATATATATATATATATATATATATATGCATGAACATTTATAAATCTCTCCATCATATTAAAGAGATTTAAAGGACATTTCAAGCGAAATTTGATGCAGCAGAATATTTTTTACTGAGAAACATTAGTTTAAGAAAAGAATGCCTGTTTTCTAAAAATATCTTATTTATAAACCATTTGAAAACTGTCACAAATTATAGGATTCATCTATAGGCCAAAACAAATATATTTTGTTTCAATTCACTCCAGTTGTGGATTTACAATCGATTGGCATAACCAATAATTCTTCGTCGTGAGCAAATGAGGGTCTACCTGCAACAGATTGCATCAGGTACGACGGATATCACTTTGGTCGCACATACTAATAGTTGTGTAAACCAGAACCAGTGGCTCGAAATCTTTTCAAAGAAATCGAATGAGCGGTGGTCACCTTGTCATAGATAAGCAACCTTCGCAGCAGTTTTCTAAACTGTCATTTATTTTTTGTAACTCAATAACTGGCTGAATAATTAAAATAAAATAATAAGCATTTGTCGCGTTCAGGAGGAGGGAACCTTTTCTGGTGGTCGAATTGTTAATTTAAATCTTCAAATAGTTCGTTTGCCATTATGAAATGGCCCTTGTTTGTTTTTAAGGTACAAATGATATGTTTGTAAACTATAAATATATTTTGCTGCTTTTGATGAAATTTTTATTTATTTTTTCTTTAGTGCTGTTAGGCGTGGAATAGGCTCATTTCACCTCTTGAAGATCTATTTAGAAACACCTTTGAAGTTGATTCATTTCCTTGCCGCTTCCTTTTCCGATTCATTCTTTGTAGTCATTATTATGAAGTCCATTACTTATATTTTTTGCATCCAATTTGGTCATCCTCCATACGACAAACTTAACACACACTTTTCAGTAGGTGATTGATGATTTCGCTGGCATATTTCTTAAAAATCATCCCACTTCCTCATCCATAAAGAACAGGCAAGAGTACTTACTTGAATGGACTTGAACTTTGTCTCGCTTCTTACTTCTCTTTTTCCTTTCTGTGCAGAACAAACTTTGGGGTACTGCATCTCGCCGAGTTCAAGTTCCTTTGGTCCATCAATATCCGTCTCTACTTATGGCAGTACCTAGATAATAAAAAAAAAAAATACCCCTTCAAGGTTCTGTCCAAGGTAATTATTAGCTGTTAGTGTCCTTCTAATATGGATCATTCTGCATTTACCGGGATTTGTACTGCATCCTATCCTTTCCAATTATTCAGAACATGCAATGGCAGCTGCTGGTAGACGTTCTCCTATTACCAGAAAGTCATCTAAATAAATGACTGGGAAAGCACTAGAAGGTTCTATTTCACACACTACTAGGATTTTTTTTAAAAAACTTAGTTGTTGATGTTTATTGGGGTTTAACGTCCTTAAAGGAACTAGTTTAACGTACTACCGGGTAGGTAGTAATTTACTTATTTTTACGATAATTTAAATCATTCTGGAAATGTGCTTTGAGAAACTTTACTATCATTCGCAAAACTATCATCCACAACGAAAGAAAAGAGTGCAAAGTAAGTTTAAAACAGTAAAATAAAAACTATGTTAATAAATTGTATTCATGCTCCACGATTCTAATGTGACATAACAACAAAAAGACAACTTGGCAATAATTTCAAGGAAAATGTGTGATTCACTGAAAACCACTGCAAGTTCAGTGCATCAGTCACGTTTAAGTGTTTATGTCATGGTTGCACTTTTCAGCATAACTAGAACCAAGCCTATTCATAGAAATGAACCGGATTGGAATGAATCAGCGGATTCAAAGCTAGATTGCGAAACTGGATAAAAAAACAAAAACAGAAATTCAAACAGACTGAAGTTATGAAAACAAAAAGTTAGTTTTTACAAAATATATTTATTTAGTTATTGTAGGTTTGTACACATATATATATATATATATATATATATATATATATATATATATATATATATATATATATATATATAATAATTTTTAGAATATAGCATAAATTGAAAACAAAAACTTAATCTATTTCTTGGAAGAACTAAGGCCAACAACTTTTTACCGCTGAGTATATTAAAAATTTTCTAACCTGTACAAATATTGTTTCTGCTTGTTTATTTATCCTTTTATGGCTAATGGATGGATACATAGTTTTTATCATTGAATAGGTCTGGATTTTAAAGTGTTAATTCAAACAATTCATAGCCAAGAAAGGTCAAATTTCGTTTTTCAGCTGAAGTAGGTTTATAACGTTAGGCTCCAAATAACAAACTTTTCAAATATCTACAAATTATCAGTAATTAAAATAATCTCTAAATATAAAACTACTCCTGTTTTGAAAATGTTGTCAATTCCTACCATATTTCTTCATTATTCGTTCTTATCTTTAAATTAACCATACAATTTTCAACACATCCCTCTTTCCCCAGTCTGCTGCTATTCCTCAAGGCATTATTCTAGGTCTCATCCTTTATACTGTGTAAATTCCTTCTCATTCTATCACTCTTCATGAATATAAGTCCTTTCACAATAATCTGCTCCATCACTCCAATCCTCCAGCGTGTAATCTTTAGTCCTTTATAATCACTATCGCTTGAGAGGTGTGAAATAAGAACCTCCACAGTGGGGAAAACAGCGATTCTAGGAGAGCAAAAGACAAAAATCGAAAGTACAATTTCGAGACCAAAATGCTAAGGAATGTAAACACAAGTGTCTAATGAAATGAAAACAAGAACTCCCACTCGGAAATTCTTTGTTTATAGTTAAGAGTAAATAAACTATTTTTAATGATCACATCTCAGTTGTGTTTGTAGCACCCACGACCTAACGGCCATATTTAATAAAAAACTCGACTAGATTGATAAAGTTTGGCTGGAATTGTTTAATAATCGTCTTATATGTCCTTTTTAAAATCAAGCACGATATCTTCAAACGATAGTAACAGAACAAATTAACTTAAAAAAGATAAATTTACGTAATGATTTTATAATTCTTCTGTTCTGTTCATGCACTCACTGTAAGATTCATCTGCATTCGCTTTGCCGTTTATGCAGAAAGAACAATATTTACAAGAATTAACTGCTACTGTTAGCAACTTTAAAAGTTATTTATTTTTATTTCAGAAAAAAAAGGCTTTTCTGAATGGAAACTTTTTGAGTTAAAGTATGTAAAAATGAAACTACAAAATTGTTTGTTAGTTTATATTTTTGGTGCTACATGCCATTTAGTATCCACTGAATTCTGATACATAGGGCAGATTGTAGAGTCCGCTATTCTTCCTATTGGGTTTCTCATTGTAGAAGAACTCAAGTCCCGTGACAAGGACCTACGAAGGTACTGACAGGCAACATAACTAGGTAATTCCCGTCTTAGTAATATAACTGATTTTTGGCATCCATTATTTATTCTTCAGATCCTGTTTTATTTTCTACGTCCAATAAAAATAATACAGCTAATAATTTTTATAAATATCGGTATTTGAAATAGATATGAAGACCGGAATCAGACGAACACGAAGATGAATAATGAAATTGTTTTAAATGTACATTTTGCTTTGTTTATTTATTTTTTAATTGTTATTAATAAATTTAATAGATATTTTTAATATTTTTTTTTTAATGTTTATTTATTAATATATTGTGTTGGTATAATTTATAAAATAATTAAAGAAAACATTTTCTTTCGCTTAATTTTTTTTTATTTTTAACCAAAATAACGCAAACCTTCCTTGATAACTTCCTTGGCATTTTATCTGTCATTTCTTTGATCCTTTCAATAAAACTACGAATTCTTATTACAACTAGTGGCATCAATACCTTCAAAATTTTAATTTTATTTATTTTATTTCCGTTAAAAAAAATTTAAATAAACCCATAGCGCTTTTACTTAATTTACCATGTTTAGAAGATATGAGATTTCCAAACTTTTGGTTCTGTGGAGAATACGAGTTTTGCACTCCTAGAATGACTGTTTCCCCACACTGGACCCCCCCTCATCTTCAAACAGTAATTCAGCCGTCATTCGAGTGAAAGCAAGAGTAGCTCCTCCCTATATTAAGCTCATCTGTCAAATATGTACCTCACTTATTAGCACACGTTTAGTGGATGCTTATAATATACAGTCGTTAATTTCAATAATATAAAATAAAAATATTTATTGATAATGACAATTTCATATTTATGAGTAACTGTTTAAGTATTTATGATAATTTTAAAGTTGGTTAAAAGTTTCTTTTGAAATAATAATGTATCAGTGATGCACTGATTCGATTTAGCATTGAAATTTCAGAAGGTTAATGATATTCATTAATTATGAAAAAATAAAATAAATGAGTATAAATATTTTCGTTCCCATTTCGTAAGAGTGAAGCTGGACCACTACTGGGATTAAGAAATTTGTCCACATTTGTCCACAGTACAATTTTGATATATTCTTTCAGGATTATCTTACTATGAGCTTCATTTCTTTATTTATTTCTATTACATACAGGTTCCTTTGATTATACTATTATACATAATGATCAGCAATTATACGCTAATAGTAAATATTCATTTAAAAAATGAGTTGTGAAGTAGCCATAAAAATTGATAAATATGAATATGCACAAAAGTTATAAAGTAAAACTATTATACATTAAAAGCAGCTTTAAAATCCTTAAAACGATTAATACCATATCGCCCAAATCTCAAAAAAATTCATCGTAATCCTTAAACAGCTCAATAGATTTCGAGATTATTTCCCCCAAAATCCCATTCAGCTTCTTGTGCCCTCTCTTGTTTTCTCTAGCTTTGAATACGATTGCTTGGTTGAAGGGGGGAGGGGCTGCCTGGTGATCTCGAAATGAGATTGAGAAAACTGATGAACTGTTTCATTAGATTCATCTTGGGGATCCCCCGGAGCTCTCACGTTACTTGCCAATAATCGGTGCAAGGGTTACTTTTTCTTAATCTCCGACGGCAATACTACCTCTGCACTTTCCTAATTCAATCACTAAAAACCAAAAACCTTCCTATATTCTTTACCTAAAAACTCTGCGTTCTTCTATCCGTCTCCTAAAGAGAAGGTCCCAACCTTCTAACCTGTATACCCCATCACATAGGACTGCTTCCTTTGAAAAATCATTTATCATTCGTGCTATCTCCTTCTGGAATTTCTTACCCATTCCTATTCTCAAAGCTTCTTTCCTTACAACCTTTATGCATAATTTATTTTTACACCTCCTAAATAATAAAAAAAAAATGTGTTGTAATAACTGATGCATTGAATTGTTAGTAATACGACCAGAGAATTATACCAGTAATTGTGCATTATTATTATTCTTAGGGGACAGCAAGTCCCAGAATAAAGTTTATTTTTCATTTCAACTAATAAGAGAACATGTAAGGAACACTTCGTAAAATATGAAATATAATTCCTAATTTTTAGAGATATATTTATATGTATTTTAAAACTTCCCTAGAATCATAGGGGAATCCTTTTTTTTTTTTTTTTTTTTTTTTTTTTTAAGGGTGTGAAGGATGATAGAGCAGAGTAAAAGAAGTGAGTAGTAGGAGGGAGGGAGAGGGACAGAGGAATTCTAGCCGAGGAGTGTAGGAGCGGCCGATGACGTAACTCAACTGTCCCCGATCTCTGACCCAGCGAGCAGGGGCCGATATCCCTCTCCAGGCTCCTCCTGGGTCCTGTGGTCCTCATCCCGCAGCTCGGCAGAGCACTCTCCAACATCTCGACCTCAGCGGGCTGGATAGCTCTCGCGAAATGAATAGTCTTAGGAAATTCTAGATACATATACAAAAAGATTACATCGAAGGATAATCGAGTTTTACTGATATCCTTTTTCCATTTCTATTCCAACTACATCCCATAGCGCACAGACGTGAATAGGGAGGTCAGTATAAAGAGATATGTGGGTCATGAAGCAAATGAGGTCGGGCCTTTGTTGTGATTGAATCCACACAATCAAGAGGCGATGTACTCTTACGTCATGCAATGGAACTGGCCTCAGGGTATTTTTAAATCTATTTATTCATAACGATCGAGAAGAATGGAGGTGGTATATCTTCATGTAGACATTCTTGTTTATCGGCAATTATATTATGTTGTACATAACGTCTGGAAGTATGCTAGCTATGTATTATTTATTTATAAAGCAAAACAGTTCAAGTTGGGCCTTGGTCTTACT
Source organism: Euschistus heros (assembly GCA_003667255.2). Taxonomy (NCBI): domain Eukaryota; kingdom Metazoa; phylum Arthropoda; class Insecta; order Hemiptera; family Pentatomidae; genus Euschistus; species Euschistus heros. Next base: position 2,575,795 of record RCWM02000012.1, read on the forward strand.
TACAATGGATGACAATCACTAATTCTTCGCCAACCTCTCACTTCCGGCCACCTCAGCCTTGTTCTCCCTCTCAATATCCTCTCAATCTTTTCACTTGGCCTGACATTCATCATCTTCTCTGGTAGCTTACCATCTGGCATCCTTTCCACGGAGCCAAGCCCCTTTCTTCATTAATAATTATTGGGTTCGCCCAAGAGCTGACAGAGCTCACCATGTTTTCTCATTCTTCAGATTTCAAGATCGTTTACCGGACAGATTTGAAGCTCTTTCTAAAGAAATTTCTTTTCCATTTTTTTAGGATCATCTTACTCTCTCAAGTCATTGTTCAGTTCTTGCTCCCATACTATGCCATTGGACATATGATGGTCTTGTAAGTTATCTTTAAAGAACATTGCTTTTTTTACCTTTATATACAACAAATATTTTACTCATACATTATTGACCTTACCCCTCAAAATCACGCAGATAATACCATCCATCAAAAAACAATATAGAAACAACAATCGGATAATCGGCAAAAAGCACTATTTAAATCAGTAAAGGCTAACTTTAACAGGAACTAACAATAATAGAGTAACTGAATCAAAGAATCATTCAACCTAATTGTAAAAAGAGGTCATATAAACCGAACATTCTTCCTCAAAAATATTTAAATAGCTAAAAACACGAATATTTCTCACTGACACCATCTTGCTTGTAATCACCTCTCAACTTCAATGAAGGATTATGGAAGGAAAGGTTAATAGTTAATGTGATTTAATTAGAGAACACAACGAAGGCTGAATATTGGGCACCTGTCGGCAGTGGCAGCAGTCGAGGGGGAGGTGGGAGAAGGGCAATCGCCCAGAGATTTGCCAGAGATTACAACCCGAGCAGTTTGATGAGTTTAAGTGAAAGCAGACAGAGCGATTACGAAATAACGTGCAGTTCGATACGAATGCGATCAATTTTTGAAAAATACAAAACTTGGTGGAGGAAAATATTTTTCTAATGTAAAAAATCTCTTAAAGAGATGAGGTCCATTATGCAAAGTAAACCAAAGAGATAATATTTATAAACTTTACAGTTTGTGTACATGAATGTGTTTAAAGATTTATATTTATTTGTAAATGATCAAATAATATCCTCTCCCCTTCGTTCAACTTATTTAAAGAAACCAAAAGGTCTCCCCATGATCGATATTTCTAGTTACACCATGACTGGTACTTTTACAAATTTAATTATCTTTTTGCATCGGTGATTGTGTTACATTGATTCTGACAGCCGAAAAACCATTCAATCCGCTTCACAGTGCTGCCAACCAGTTTAAAGTTAGACAGCGGATCTGTCAAACAAATATACATCCAATATAACAAATAGAAACTAGTTGACTCACAAGCAAATTAAATTAAGCACTTGTCTCAGGCTATTGTATACAATTAATTGATTGGTCTTTCAGATATGTTCTGTTTATAAACATTATGGGAAAAGAAAAATAAGTCATTAATACATTTTGATTATTTAGAAGCCGGAAATGTATATATATATATATATATATATATATATATATATATATATATATATATATATATATATATATATACATACCCTTATAAGAAGATCGTAAATAACCACTGACTGCTACGTCCTCCGAGTTATAATAATATCATCCAAAAGTTTTTATTAATTTGTTATATTTTTCAATTATGAACAATAACTGCTAACCAAGAGTTACTAAAAGCTTTCAAAATAGCACCAAAAAAATTGGGGAGTAAATATACCAATAATAAATATATAAATATATAAATCACCAAAATAGTTAAACACAGGTCAAACAATACAAAACGGTAATGAGTTTATTTGTTACAGGGAAAAAAAAATACAGAAATCGCAAACATAACTGTTTCTTTCAGTCCCAGCTCAATCTAACTGTGCCAACATTTGGCACATAACCCATTTTACCCACAGCTCTCCCAAATTGTCTTCAGAGAACATTCCTTTTTCACGAACTTTTCATGAAAGATGCAAGTAATAGCATCGCTTAAGTCTGGTTAATCTCCACCGTTAATCTAGATTGGTGCCATCATCGCTGTCCACAGTATAGTCTGATGAGTCCGATGATGAATCGTATCGTCGCGGGGGTCGAATTTTCTTTTTTTGAAGGCCTTTGATATTCCCACCCCTGCCCCCTGGCTGGTCTCTCACCCCGGGAAAAGGACGTCTTTTTGAAAACACTTTTGTCAAGCAACTTGGTCAACTGTTATCTGGTGCTGAGGCTGGACCTTGCTGCGTTGCGTTTCTCTCCATAATGTTGGAAACAGGAGATATATCAAATGGGGAAATTGCACTTGAAGTTCCAGTTGAAATGGGGCCTATATTTACAATAAGAAAGGGTGTCCATATTTACACCAACCCTACCTATGATGACCACTATGACATTTAATTTAAAAGCGTACGTGTTTAAAGGCGTGCTTCAAAAAGTAGCTTAAGATCTCCGTTTTCCGGATATAAGTGTGAAATTATTTTTAACTGAACACAAGAATATGAACAAAACGATTTCACAGACCTCTCAAAAGTTTACAGTCCAAAATAATAGCCATTTAGCACAATAACTCATGCTGCATCCACAATACTTAAATGAATGGTTCTGACTGCTCTCTGTTCTCTAATAGCAAATGGCTCTATCGACAGTCCTCGCCGCCAATCTTCAGTATCTCAATTAGCCACTAGGGGGAGTCAATGGCCATATTTACACAAGTGCCCTTTTTTACACCTTTTTCTCTCGAAGTTAAGTATACCTCTCAAGAAGTAATCAAGAAACAACTATATTATGGAGACGTTTCGAGACTATATTGTTCTCTTAATCATGCCCTACAGTGAACAAAACAGGTTAATAGACAACTATATAAGTTACGCTGGTAATTTAAAGAATAAAGTTAAAAACAATATAAATATATAAAATACATAATTTAAAATATCTAACTGTATATTACTAAAAAATTGTAGGAGTATGAATCTACTTACAATGTTACTAATGGATATTGTAGTAGTTTATACATAAACCACATAGATGTCTAGATTTTACATAGGATTAAAACTAATTCTAATATAAAGTCGCCATAATATGTGTTGCTTATTAAACTGATTGATCCTCGAGAACCTTTATAAACACTTAATATTAACAGTCGATAAAAAAATGTATTTATTTGTGTGTGTGTGTGTTTGTGTGTAAAAAAAGTACAATTTAAAACAAAAATTATTAATAGGTTAAAAATAATCACTGATATAAATAATTTTTAGTTGGTAAGTGTGAAGCGATAAATGTAAACAATAGTTGAACATTGTTCTGTGGACTTGGAGACTTTAAATTAATGACAATTTGTGAAAATGACAATAACGAGGTAAATTATTAATTGCATAGTAAAATTGTAGAATAAATTAAGTGATATTTATGTAGTGAGTACAGTTTTAGAATCCTAAAGATGGGAATATATCCCCGAAACATGTAGCGGAATAAGCAAAATAAATGAGCAAAAATTAAATTATGAAGTTAGTATGAATTTGTTCATCTCTATTAAGAGCTAGAAAAATTAACAAGACACTATATAAGAAAAAACAGTTGAATCACCGTTTGAAGGTCTTCTTTAGCAGGTGTTATGTTTTGATGTGGCTTCTTCAAAGCATAAATATTTTTCAACACCAAAAACGTCAGTTTTCTCTTTTTTTCTGGACAGTATAGCAAGAATCTCTCTTAAGAAGTAGCTCCTATTAACGTCACTGCTTAGTTCTTCCCGATAGTATGAAACTAATAGTAGTTCCTCGGCAAGGAATGGTTTTACACAAAGTGCCAAGACATGAAGCAAGTTCTGAATGAGAACCTGCACGCCTGCTCTTTCTACCGAGATTCACATATAGCATTATCTATCTCTGATCTGTTCCACATGATCTAATAATTTGGCACCGCCTTTCTTCATCATCGCTACTCTATCTCGTTTCCTATATATTTCGCATTTCTCTTAAAATAGATACTTCATTGTTAAAATATATTTTTTTAAGTATCTTAAGGACACCAGAGGTTTAAAGACTTGTCATACAAGAGAGGCATGTTCATCAAAATAAATGCTTTTTTGACATGATCAAATACTATCCAAGATGAAGATAGATATTTTTTTTTTTTTAATTTTAATTTAAAACTAACACTCTCTTCCTCGAATATCTTTATAGCTCAAATGAGGGCAAGTATAATTCTGGAACTAAGGTGACAATAATTAAATATTTTAAACCAGCAAATTGTGTCATATATCTGTGACATGTCTTACATTCTCGGCTTGTTTTTTTAGCCCCAAATCTCCCTTCTAATAATACATTGATTAATATAGTACAAACTTCTGGGTCTCCTTGACGTTATCCGTATACTATCTTGAACTTCTACTCAACACATACCCGGTACCGGTGATTGTTCTCCTCTATTTTATTTGCTTATTGTCATTATTTTTTGACTATCATTGACCTGTATCTTCTGAAGACGATTTTATAATATCCTAGTTATTGATTTGCATAGAAGTGAGGAGTAGATTATGTAGAAAATGCATAAAAGGATTATAATTAGTAATTTAAAATGAACTTTAATGAGGACTCGGCCAAACGCGTAGATGGTCTCAGCGCGCCTCGTACGTAAGGTCGTGTGTACGAATCCCACTTAATTTATTTCGTGGTGGACCCATGGAGAGGATCTTGATCTTTCCACCCAGACTAGTGAATTTGAAAATTTTGTATGTTTTAGAACTGATGATGAATGTTTAACATTCAAAACTAATTTTCAAATAAAATAATCCCGATAAAAGTGGCAATTAATTCATATAATAACCAGAAGGTTAGTAAACTTTAGCATAACCGTTCCTTCCTGCCCTTGTAGCAGAGCATAAGAACGTTAAGCCCCGACAAAGAACCAATAAAATTTAAAAGGTTATTGTCAAAAGTCAAAGGAATTTAGGTTGCCTTCCTGCTAAATTTGATCCAACAGCTCACAAAAGAATAAGTATAGTAATAAATAAAATCATATATCGTTCATTCACTAAAGCCACCTATTATTAACAACTGACCAGCCATTATATTTCATAAAAATTTTACTTTGCGTCATGTTTATGATAAAAAGTAAATTGATTCTTCATCTCTATATATTTTTATAATAATAGTAATTTAGAAAAAGAATATTCGGAAACAACAATTAAAGTTTATTTTTTTGTACTGGTCATGTTCCGGAGAGGCTGATTTTGATAATAATTGAAAAAAAAATTTTATTAAAATAAAATACTAATTTCTCATAGAATTAATAATTGCTTAGTGAATAATGCACCGAATCGGAAAAATATTTCACACTTGAAAGTGGAACATTAACACTGCAATGAATTAGGAAAAATATCTAATGTGGCATTTAGTGCACTCATATACTTTTTCTTCTTAATTTATCAAAACATTTAGTTGGATAATCAATAATATCTTGTTGGTTTAATAACTGCCAAACGTACATTTATACCGTGAATTCTATTTTAAAGCGGGGCTTAGTATAGTACAAAACTCTTTTTATTCTATACTCATTCTTTATTCTTTATTAATAATTAAAACGTATTAGTATAATTTATAACCATTATAAACATTATATTCAGCTAAACTAGTTTTTCTTTAGCATTGATGAATTAATTGCCACTTCTATTGCAATTATTTTATTTGAAAACTAGTTTCGAATGTTAAACATTCATCTTCAGTTCTAAAACATAAAAAAATTTCAAAACATCTGCACTTTGTTGCATGGATTGTACATTCTAAAGTTTTCGAAAATGTAAGACAAGAAATCAAATATCGGTACTCACCTGAGGAGGTCAAACGGATTTCTAAAATATATCAAGAGTGGAATGGGACGGGCCAGGTAAGTTAAATTTTTGGTGTTTTTCCTAAGACTAATTGGATTTTTCCGTTCCTATTGGAAAGAAATTTAAAATGGGACTATTGAAAATGTTTATTTGGTCATTTAAACCAAAATATGGATTGGTTTTAAATGATTTATTACTTCTAATGATTCATAAATATTTAATTTTAGACTTTTTTCTTCTTGACGCACTTTTTTCACTCACGAGTCTTTTTTGAATTTATGGTTATTTTCATTTAGATGGATAGCAAAGTTGGAATTTTGGGTCTTATTGTATGCTCTTGTATGTACATTTACTCTTTAATTTACCGATCGTCCATTTTTACCCGTGTATTTAAGCTTCACAGTCATTATATTTAGTTCATATACGTCGCTTTTTTGAGAAGGGTCTGTTTTGTCTTGAGGTAAAGGGATATAAGATGAAAATGGTCTATCTATTTTAAATGCAGGATTTAGACCCATTTATTAAAACTCCTTTCTGACTTTGGTGGATATAAGGCCGTAATATGGTATCAAAATATATTTCTTTGTAGCTTTGTCCTCTGGGGTTGTTAAGTATATGTATTTCTGAAGTCTGTTTGACCTCCTCAGGTGAGTACCAATACATTTGATTTCTAATCTTACATTTTTGAAAACTTTAATAAATACAATCCATGTAAAGTACTGATGTTATGAAAATTTTCTATGCTTTATAACTGATGATGAATGATTAACATTCGGAACTAGTTTACAAATAAAAAATTCCAATAGAACAGGAAATTTATTCATCAATCCTAATTTTATTGACCCTTCCATACCATCAATCATACCTCAAGTTGTTTTTTCTTTTCTTTTATTTTACATATGTTTTCTTGTCCTTTTCTTCTTGTGTCTCATTAATTTCTTTTCTCTGATTTACCTTTCTTTAATTGATTTTAAAATCAATGCACTAGGGTGACAAATGTTAACACCATAACCAACCCTTAGTAGGTTTGGAATGGAACGGAACGATAAAAAAAAAAAAGTGTCTATATTTTAAGTACATGTTTCACATTTACAATTTTTAATACTTTAAAACTATTACAGAAAATAAAGAATGGAAGCCACTTGTATCATAATGTACTGTTTCTGACCTCAACAAATCACACTTGCTGGACCTCTCGTTAGTGGACAGTTTCTTTATCAGGTGGATAGAGTCCTTTCCTTCAGCGAACCAGGGTCCAGTATTCAATATAAAGATCAATTATTGATGGTACTATTCCTGAATATTCTCTTAGCAGGTTTAACAAAGAACCACTTGGCTGGAATACCTACATGGGAGAAAGTAAGTACTGCGAAGTACACAATTGCCACTTCTCTAAGTTTTCGTTACTTCTCTTATTCGAAATATGGGTATCATAATAATCATAGGACATGTGAAGAAATCTTGAATGACTGTTTTATTTATTATTCTCCCCACAAAAAAAAAAAAAAAAAAAAAAAAAAAAAAAAAAAAAAAAAAAAAAAAAAAAAAAAAAAAAAAAAAAAAAAAAAAAAAAAAAAATTACTGTTGTTGCAGTTACATATTACTATTACTGCAGTTACATTTAAGAGTGATTAGTAAATGGAAATATTTGTCCCTTAAATGTAGTTAGCAATACTACTGAAGTAAAAATACAGAAATTGGTTTAGCAGCAATCAAATTTGTGTAATCTTCAAATTACTTTTTTAATTATTTTATTTTATTTTCTCTTAATTATAATCGGTTGAATTAGTTAAAAATACGAAGTTAATGTTTTATTAAATATTTTCCAGCACCATGAAACCTGTCTATTGGTTAAAAAAAAAAAATCTACCTTTTTAACAAAATATTGTCCCCGAAACAAATGTTTACCCTTGCCATATTTGCCATCTATTTTTAACATAGTGTTTGAACCGACAATAAGACATTGTAATAATGTCCCTGAGCTTTATAGCAGGAACGGGAGAGGATGCTAGAGGAGACTGTGTAAGACTACGCTAAAAATACTTGTGCCCTCAGGTATGCATGCCTTTCAAATGGCATTTAGATACAATGTCCTTAACTCGAGATTCATCGGCATTAAACGTGAATCATGAAAGTCTTTCCATGCGGAGGCCGAGAGCCTTAAGTTATAGAAAAAAAATGTTATAATACAGATTAGTAAACCATAAAATAATTCTACTAAAATGCATATTATTGTTTTTTAAATGAAAGAAACTTTTTCACACCGATTAAACCGAATATTTCAATTTTCATTCCGGTGCCTTTTTATGACATTTTCAGGAATATCGAAGTTTATTGGCATATTTAGGGGGAGGAGAGGAGTGTACAGATTCCTTTATAAATTTGCTCCTTAATAATATAAATATTGAATTATAAGTATACAAACACGTCTACGTAGGTTTTCAAACGAAACACAAACATTTACAGGGTTTATCTTTTTGCTACATGTTTAAACATTTTTTTTTTCATATGTTCACAATTGATAATTCTATAGAGTAAAAAAGACATAGACCATTAAAAGTGCGTTCTCTAGGTCTCTTTATTGTTGTGTTAAGACTGCTTTTTCATATGACTAAACGGCAATATTATCAGAATTATTTTATATATTTCAGGTACTTAGCTGAATATGGATCTATTATTTAATAGATAAGATCTATTTTTATTTCCATTAAATAGAATAGCGATTTAGAATACAAAGTGCAAATGGTCCTTGACATGATGACAGTTGATACCTCAACAGCGTCAGAGGTTACTACTACAAAACAGCCAACACGATGACTTACCGCGCTGGGAAGGACGACATGCTGCTGTTGATGCTTCTTGTCGATTGATACACATAAGAACACACGAACAAAACAGACCGGAACACAGACCGGGACTGCGGCCTCAGGGTTCCTTAAACCCTCCTCACCTTTCTCCCTCCCCCCCCCCCCCCCCCCCCGCCACTGTCCTTCCTATCCCTACCCGCTAGCAGTGCCGCCACCATTCTTCCAGCAAATGGAAGAAAACACAATCCAGTCAGTAATGAGGGTAACATCCTTGGATCGGAGAACAATCAAAACAGAACAGCAATCAATAAAATATAAAACGATATTGAAACTGAAATCTTTAAAGCGATGTCACATATACCGGCAAGATAGCAGCATTAAATATTAAAGAAGTGTTTAAAGCCTAATAGATATCAGGTAAATATTTAAAATGAAGAGGACGTTAAATTGACTTATACGATTTCTTAATCTAATAATTTCTTACACCTTTCAAAAAAAATAATAAATAATAATAATCTGTCATTTATTTTCACTGTGAACATTATTTACTCGTTTGTTTTAAAGATTTATTTATCGTATAAACAACAAAAATTGTATATTTATTCTTAATTTATTTGTATTCTAATGCATTTGAAGGTGCCCGTGCTTAAGAAATTGTGTTTTAAATAGAATGAATGAATCACTAGAAAATCTATCCATCCAAGATCAAAAAATGAGGTTGAGTTGAATTGAATTCATAAACTATGTATTTAAAGTATCGGTGGACCGAGAAAATAAGGAAAGAGCAATCGGAAAGAATGAGAAAAGGGTGGGAAGAGAGAAGGAAGAGAGAAGGGGTGACACGGAATCGCTGATGAGTCAAACCGCTCCCAAGGAGTTGCTAAATCTTTATTAATTCAAGTTTACGAAGGATTATTTTTTTTTTTTTTTGGTCTAATTCACTTAACTAAGGCCCCGCAACGTATATTTCAAAACGTTGATATTCAATACTTAACACTTATAAAAGCGAAAAGATAAACTGAGTGAAAAAGTTTTGTTTCCCCTTTGATGTTGCTTATTGTTCAACAAGTACAGTAATGACTCTTAAGTGTCTCCTGTCAATGTAATAATACACAATTTGTCTATTTATTTATTTTATTAATTTAAAAAAGATTCCAATTTTATTTTATTTTTTATAAAATAATCAATTTTATTTTCAGAATTTTTTCACAGGAGTGCGTGTAACTGGTAAATTCATAAAACTCTTAATTCATTCACATCATCCTCAAAAATGGCATTTCTTAATACTGATATCTTAAAAGCTAGATTAAAGTATCATTGACAAAGAGTAATCCAAACAAGATGAGGTGAAATTCGCAGTTCAAATTATATATAATTATTTCTAAAGCTATAAGTATAGTTGATATTAAATGTATGCTAAATTAAAGTTTATTGCCATCTTAGTGGCTTAATCCTAAACTGGGCGGACCTACTGTAGTCACATAACAAGGCGCGCCATAGGGTTAAGCCACAAAGATGGCAATAAACTTTAATTTAGAGTTTATTTAAAATAGCAACCATACTTATAGATTTAGAAATAATTATATATAATTTGAACTGCGAATTTCACACTGCAGTTTTCTTTACCTTCTGATAATATATTTACTCCTGGCCTAAATTATATCGTAATAACATCGATTCGTATTGTTTTTAGATGTAATGTAAGTAGTAAAATAAGGCTCCAAAAGTGCGTTTCCAAGAAAAAACTGCCGAACTTTTATTCTCAACGGATCCTTCTGTTTTGTGGGCTGCTGAATCCGAATCTGAAGTTAACTACCATGGCAGACGTCGGCTTCATTCACAAAATCGGTTATTTTCAGTATTTTACCTATAACACTATTTATAGTGTATTATAGAGTGTATTATAGAGTATTATTTATAGCTAGAATTATTACCTTCTTCCAATTGCTGGACAGACCATTACTGGTCCCTGGCATCCTCTAACAACTTCCGCCAGTCTGCTCGTCGTTGGGCAGCTCTCTTCCAATCCCTGACTCCCAGGATCCTCCTAGCATCCTCCGCTACGCCGTCCATCCATCTAAGGCGGGGTCTTCCTCTGCTCCTGGTCACGTATATATCTTCCATCAATAATTTTTTAGGGATCGCATTCTCCGACATACAAACAACATGGCCGGCCCACCTCAGTCTTTCCAGTCTCATGTGTCTCACTATGTCTGACTCTTCCAGGAGGTTATATACTTCTTGATTAGTTCTTCTGAGATATAAAAAAGAATTATTACCTACAAAATTAAAAACCTATTCCGAACATTTACCACGAAGCTAAAAAGAGCGTAAAAGTGTAGAAATTGGCCAACTGGCGGTGAGTCCCACTTCTCATGTTTGTCGTACTTTTTTGCCTATAACTCCGAAACTGTTTGTCCGATTCAATTACTTTTTTTCATCTTAAAGCTAATTCAATTTACTATTAGACTGCTAAATATGAAGTTTTAATAATGCCCCTTAAAAGCACTCTAAAAAAAACCGTATTGTAGTGAAATCCACGTTTTTTTGCCCATTTTTCACTATAACTCCAAAACTTTTCGTCCACCTCAAAATTTCTTCTTTTTATCTAAAAGCTGGTCAAATTTACTAATAGACTCTATATATGAAGATTTAATCGGGTCTGTTGAACGCTAAATATTCCGTACTTTTACAAAATCATTGTTATTTTGGCACATTTTTCCCCATAACTCGAAATCTATTGGTCCGATCCAAAATTTCATTGTTTCATCTCATAGCTGGTTCATCTCATTAGATCATATATATGTTATTTATATTAAATCCCGCGAAATACCCTCGCTAGCATGCTAAATGGGTATATTTTGGCAAAATATGACAATTATGACATTTTCAGTAGGCTGGCGAGGGTATTTCACGGCATTTTTATATATATATATATATATATATATATATATATATATATATATATATGATCTAATAGTAAATTTAACCAGCTTTGAGATGAAAAAATGAAATTTTGGATAGAACCAATAGATTTTGAGTTATAGGGAAACAAAATAACGTGAAATTTGTAAAAGTGGGGGATAATTAGCGTTCTGGCATGTGTGTTTCAAAAGACCTGATTAAATCTTCATATATAGAGACTATCAGTAAATTTGACCAGATGTTAGATAAAAAGAAGAAATTTTGAGTCGGACGAAAAGTTTCGGAGTTATAGTGTAAAATGTGCAAAAAAACGTGGATTTCACAGAAATATGGGTTATTTCGCATGCTTTTAAGGGACATTATTAAAACTTCATATTCAATAGTCTAATGGTAAATTTAACTAGCTTTAAGATGAAAAAAAGTAATTTTGAATCGGACAAATAGTTTCGGAGTAATAGACAAAAAAGTACGACAAACATGTTTTCGCGGAGAAGTGGGACTCACCGCCAGTTGGCCAATTTCTACACTTTTTCCCAAGACCGTACGTACCTTCGCGGTAAATGGACCGATTTCGAAGTAGATTTTTTATTTCGTAGGTATATATAAATATGTTTATTAGGATTCTTGAGGTTCAGTCAATAAATAAAAACGTCTATTTTGGCGACGTTTCGAGACTATATTGTTCTCATAATCATGCCAATGTTACTGGTAGATTTGGAATAGACTAACTAAATTCTTACAATTCAAGTACACAACTTCTAAATTCTAACAAATTCTAGTTCACAGTTGTGTAGTCTCGAAACGCCGCCAAAAAAGTTGTTTTTATTTATTGACTGAACCACAAGAATCAATTGAAGTAAACAAGAAATAGTATACACTGTTTTTTTTTTTTTTTTTTTTGTATTACGTTATTATTATAATTCTTCATCCGTCATTTCAATGCCTTAGTCTCATTTTATATATTTGATTACATTTTTTTGAATTTAAACATTTTGTGAAGACCGCCGTATCCCAGATGGTATCATCCTTTACAAAGATAAATCCTTTTTTCATCTCATCTTCAGAGCTTGGTTCCTTTTTAGAATCAGCTTGCAGCTGAATTTCACTATAATTTCCCTACAAAAGCAACCAGCGTGCCCAGTTTAGGGTTAAGAACATTATCTACTTGGGAACTTTTTTCCTTATCCCTAACAGCAAGTCGTTATTTCAGAACAATGTATAAATTAACATCTTATGATTCTCGTCAGTAATTGTATGGATCGCTTACTATACTTGAATCAATAACTCTTTAATGCCGATGAAATATTGAGAATATGTGTAATAAAGGAAAGATAGTCAATTATGTATTTATAAATGAAGCTTTCGTTATAAGGCGGATTCGCAACGCATCTTTACAGTTAAAAAGCGCATAATGGACTCCAGTTTGAGATAGTTCAATATGTTCTTCACATAACCTCTTGAATTATTCCTGATGTTAGGGATTTTCCATCAAATCCACTACTGTTTCTTCATTTCTTATATCAGTTGACGCTATTTGACTACAAGTGGGACACATCAGTAATGAACCATCATGTTAGAAATGTTTAGAAAACATTTAAAGGGAGTAGTAGGAAACTTTATTTTGGAGAACATTCTTTTTTAAACAACATAATGACAAAAACGTATAGTTCAAATATTAAGAATGATAAAGATGCATGGGATCATGACAGCTCAGGGAACCTACACAGAACCTGATTTGAATTTTATTCAGCATATTAAAAAATAGTTAGGGGATCAAATAAATATAAAAGTGTTAAAAATACAGACTGCAGAAAACAGCCTCAAGAGCTATCACAAACATGTTATTTGCAAAGAGATCACGATTTCCCAATTCTCAAAGGTAAAAAACAAAGTATACTTGAAATTTAGTGAAAAATTAAGTGAGCAGAGTGGTAAATGATAGTGCAGGAACCTCCCTGGAAACACCGTACAAACAGTATCAGAGAACCAGTGCGGCAATATAGAGATTTATGTCTATTCGGAATTCACGATACATACAACTCACATAAATCAAAAAATTTGACGATAGCAAGTTATTCTCTATTGATATAGGCCTGAGCACAAGAGAAATTCGCTCATAGTCGAACATTTTTTAATCAATTTCTACAACCATCAAGTTCACAATAAGCCCTTATAGAATGGAAAGAGGAGAGCTCGATAGAAAGGGGATGATGATCAACACTCAGCAGATAGTTATGTTCTTGTTATTTCCAGATGTACATGTGGTTTCTGGCTTAAAAAATCTTATCCTAGTCACAATCAATAATCTTATATATTTATTTTATTTCATTTATTTTTTTGCACCAAATTGAAATGACACAAATATATATTTAGTTTTATGTTATTTTAATATTATTATATAATATACTATCTTTATGAACCAAAGAAGTTTATACTTGGCAATCCTGGAGTCCGATACGAAAGAACAACTAACATTATTATTTAATTTAGAACCATCTGTATAAAATTGTTTTCTATTACTATATTTTTCCTTAATTTTTTGATATTCTGCTAAATACGTAAGTTCTGTAGTGGTATTTTTAGTGAATTTTTTAAGCGTTAAATCTATTGCAGGTAGTTTTGTAGTCCAAGATGGGTAATCAAATTCATTAGTAGTTGGTTCCAAGCAGCTAATTTCTTCTATATATCTACCAGCCCTAATACCCAATGGAGCAGGTAGTCTACAGTTTTCTTGAAATCGTCTAGTCTTCGGTTTAAAAATGGGTTTCCATGAAAGGGGTTGTTATTATTATTTTTTTTAGCCTTCCAATGTATCCACAGGCGAGTTGGTGTCTTCTCAAGGCGAGAGGAGCTATGCCAGCTTCAGCACTGGACTGGTTCTGAAGGCTCCAGTAGCAAGACGGATGCCTGTATGGTGGACTGAATCAAATGCCGAAAGCAGATTTTGATTCGACAATGAGTAAACAAAGCTACCATAGTCCAGCTTTGATCTTATCAGACTGGTAAATACCTTGAGCATACTTGATCTATCTGCTCCCCAAGAACGTCCAGCCAGAACTTTTAAAATATTCAGCCTCTTGAGTGTTTCTTCTTTTAGACATCTAATATGCTCTTTCCAGTTAAGTTTACAATCAAGGGTTAGCCCTAGAAATTTAACTTTTGTATCGAAAGTTAAGTTCATGCCTCTGTAGGTTAACGTTGGAAAAGGAGTAGGCGTACTGGGTTTTGAAAAAAGTAGACATTTAGTTTTTTTCGGTGAAGTTTAGACCAGGTTTCATAGACCATGCTTTCAAATCCGCTAAACAATTTTGTAGTATTATTTGCATTCTATTTACATTTTTAAATGTCAGTAACAGAGCTAGATCATCTATAAATAAAAAAGTTTTGATTTGTTTAGGAATAATCTCGGTAACTTTGTTTATAGCTATTGCAAAAAGAGCGCAGCTCAAGACACTTCCTTGTGGGATTCCGTTGGTCATTTCTCTAACCGAAGACATGTGATTACTTATTCTAACTTGAAATGTTCGATTTCTCAGAAAGTTACAAATGAGCATGGGAAGGCGACCTCTAATTCCCCATTCGCGTAGCTGATGTACGACGAGAGATGTTTTTAAGTTGTCATAGGCTTTTTCGATGTCGAAGTATATGCGTATGCATCCCTTTTTTTCAACAAAGCTATTCAGAATAATCTCATACTCCATTGTTATGAGATGATCTATTGTAGAGCGTCCTGTTCTAAAGCCACTTTGTACGTTCGATAGTAAATTATTTTTTTCCAGTATCCAGCTAAGCCTTTTCAAAACCATATTTTCTAGCAACTTGCATACGCAGCTTGTAAGTGAGATGGGTCGGAAACTCGAGGGAAGCAACTCATTTTTTCCAGTTTTTAAAATTGGTATTATAATTGACCTCCTTCATATCTCTAGAAAGTCCCCTGTGCTCCATATCTGGTTAAAGAATGCAAGAATCGCGTCCATTGCCGGTATCGGTAGATTTTTCAACATATCATTATGTATCTCATCTACTCCTGGTGAGGATGGTTTCAACTCTTTTAAACAGGTAAGTAATTCTGCTTTGGCAAAAGGTAAGTTATAAGGGTTTTCGTTTTGATCGTCAATGCTATCTGTCTCGGTTTCTATTATTGGTTATGGTTGGGTGGAAAAATATTCGAGTAATCACTTGGGGTACGCATGATGATATAGAAGGATCAATCCTAATTATTCGAGTAATGTTCAACAAAATGCTCGGCTAATAAATCGGGATTTTGCTCTATTTGGTCATTGATTAGAAGGGTTGGCTGATGGTCAACGAATCTTCCCATAATGTTATTTATCTTTTTCCAAAATATCCTGGGTGGGGTATTTGATGAAATGGTGTTCAAAAATTGTTCCCACGATTCTTTTTTTTCCTCTTTGATCATTCTGCGGGACAGCGAGCGGTTCATTTTATAGTATATTAAATTCTGAAGAGTTGGTTCCTTTTGGAAGACTTTAAGAGCCTTTCTTCTGTTCTTAATCGCTAATTTGCATTCATTGTCGTACCAAGGGACACTTTTTGATTTGACATTTCTGGAGCTTTTTAGGATTGAAACTTCCGCCGCTGCTAAAATAGATTTAGTAATTTGATAATTGATTTCATCACTATTGTTAGTGGTTGACATATCAGCGGCTGTTATCAGTAAATTGTTTTGAAATGTTGAATTTTCTGTTATCCATCTAGGATGTTTTGTTATCCGGGTGTTAATGTATGGGAAACTGATTACTAGGGGAAAATGATCGCTAGAATATTGATCTTGTGAAACTTGCCAATCCAAATGAGTATATAAACTAGGTGAACACTATGTCAGGTCAATGCAGGAGAATGAATGGAATGCTGGACTTAAATATATTGGCTTTCCTGAATTTAGAACTATCGAGTTGGTGCCATCTATAATTCGCCTAATAGTATTTCCGCGAGTTTAACAGTAAGATGAACCCCAGGAGGTATGATGGCCGTTTACGTGGCTCATTACAATAAAGGGAGAACGGGTATTACTCAGAATATTAACCAACTCTACCTCATCAAAATTATCAGGAGGAAGATAAAAATTATAAATAAAAATAGGAATGTGAAGAAAGACATTGACTACCACTGCTTGTAGGGAGGTATTTATCTGAAATAACTCAAAAACGACCCTTTTATGTACGGCAATCAAAACCCCGCCACATGCTCTACTTCTATAATCAAAATCATTTCTGTGGATATTATAATCCTTTAGGGTAAAAGTTTTATTGAGGGGTAACTTAGTCTCTTGTAAGCATAAAACTACCGGTTGGTATTTATTTATAATAAGTTTTGGTTCCTCATGTTTTCCCTTAATACCATTACAGTTCCATTGAATTATATTGGTTGGAATTGTCATGTTAAAAAATAAAATGTAAATAGGCTAGAATTCAGATAAACAATATCGTTGATTAGAGTAAATTTGTTAAATAAAATTAAAATGGTAAACATAATAATAAAATTAAAAACTACTTACCAATTACTTTCCATTCTTTTTATACTTTGTTCACGTTTTGGTGATTTTTTCCTGGTCTTACTTCTAGTTCTTCTTCCCTCGAATTTTGTCCACCCGGTCTGTTGATCTTCAGGACAAACGTGAGGGTTGGTAGAATCTTCAGACGGCCTCTGTACCGAGGGTAAAATCCAGTTGGTGGAACGGGCTTCCGAATTTTTTTCGGATATCCCACCAGACGGTCGGGAATTTTGGGAAGTAGGGATGTTTGAAACGGAGGGTAAGGAAAATAACTTAAATAAATAAATTTGGATGAGGAGGAGAGGGTGTGGTGGGAGGTGGGACATGGGTGGGGGTATCAGAGATAGCATTACTGCTGGTGCTGCCGCTAGGCGTGGTTGTCTTACTAGACGTAGCTGTTGCTACACATTTTCTAAATGTTAATTGATTTTCAATAATTTGTTCTGTTTGTACACTAACATATTTTATAGTTTTAACAATATTAGCGAAAGATATTTGTGTAGTTATTGGGTGCTACACCCAAGAGATCGTATTTTTTCTTTTCAGCAATGTATGTTACTTTTTCTGCCTCTTGAATTCTTTTTATTTCCTTTTCTTTAAGACAAAAGGGGCATTTTTTGAAAAAGAATCGTGATTACTAGAACAATTAACACAAGTTACCGGATTATTGCACTCAGACCCCTCATGTTTTGTTTTTCCACAAAATTTGCACAATGCTTCTTTATTACAGTTTTTTTTTTTGTATGACCAAATTTTAGACAGACGTAACACCGTATTGGGTTTGAAATGAATTGTCTTACTGCAACAGAATTAAAATCTAGTTTAATTTCAGAAGGTAAAGAGGGATTATCGAAAGTTAATAAATAGTTGTGACTGTTTAGTTTTTCATTATTTCTAAAAAAAGTTAACCTTTTGACATGAATAACATTCTGGGGCTTCAGCTGCTCTTTTATTTCATCAATATCAACATAATTCAAATCCAGGCCCCACACAATCCCTTTACTTAAATTTAATCTTCCATGGGGTTCTTAACCTAATGTTAATGGGGTTAACTTAGCCTCACCTATTATGGCTTTTCTGTATTAAAAAGGGTGAAACCTTTTTAAAATCTGAAAAATTACAAAATCATTATCATTAATTTAAATATATATATATATATATATATATATATATATATATATATATATATATATATATATATATATATATATATAATAATAATTAATATACAGGGTGTCCCGAATTTAAATGGCAAAACTTCAGGAACTTGTAGGGGACCGAAAAACTAAGACAAAAAGTCCTTTAGAGATTTGTTCGTTTTTGGTTAGTTCTAGAGAAAATCGCAAAAAAAGAAACAAAACAAAAATGTTACAGTTAGCGATTATCACCTTTCAAAGTTCGTCAAGTTAGGCAGTGAGATATGTAAACACTTAATGTTATCCTTTACATTCTTTTATTTGTTTACATTTTGGCTTCCTTCTAGGATTATAATTCCTAGATCAGTCTTCAGCCATTTATTCAGATATTTTTGTGTGAATAGCATCAGCCATATTCTAATGTTGAATACGCTGATATGATTTTTGTGTATGGTTTCAATAAAGGTAATGCTTTAGAAGCGGTGCGAGAGTATGCGCGCCGATTTCCAAATAGAATAGTGCCTAATCGACGGGTCTTTTCGTTAACTTTTAATAGACTACGAGAGACTCGGTCATTCATAATACGTAATAAAGGCGACCAATTCCAGGCAGCAATAAGAGCAGATTATCGGAGAAGAAATTGTGTCCAACGCCAATTCGATAACAATCCTGAGACTAGCATCCGAAGTGCATCTGCTGCATTAGCAATATCGCGGCAAGCAATATGGCGAACTTTGAAAGGTGATAATCGCTACCCATACCATCTTCAAAAATTGAATTGTCAAGAGATTGAATTTTAGTAACTGGTTTCTTGATAAAATTCGCGATGATAATTTATTTCCATTAAAAATTATATGGAGCGATGAAGCTACCTTTACAAGAGGAGGAATTGTTAATCAAAGAAATTATCATGTGTGGGCTCTTGAAAATCCCAGAGCTATTAGAGAGAATAGGATTGAAATGTGGTTCCAACTCGATGGATGTCCAGCTCATTATAGCAGAGTTGCTCGAGCTTGGCTGGATATAAGTTATCCACAACGATGGATTGGACGTGGAGTAGTACCTTGGCCACCCAGATCACCTGATATGACACCCATGGATTTCTTCGTATGGGGAACCTTGAAGCAGAATGTTTATTCGGTGTCAATCAACTCAAGAGAGCAATTAAGAGACCGAATCATATATGCAGTGCGCCAAATATCATCAGAACAATGTTTAGCTGCAATTTATCAAGTGAGTGCTAGATGTAATGCTTGCATTGGTACAAGAGGACAACATTTTGAGCAATATTTACATTAAAAAGAACATAACATAAATATAAATTTAAATAAATAAGTATAAAAATGAAAACTTGTTTTGTTTCGTTTTTTGCGATTTTCTCTAAAACTAAGGAAAAACGAGCAAATCTCTAAAGGACTTTTTGTCTTAGTTTTTTGGTCCCCTATAAGTTTCTGAAGTTTTGCCATTTAAATTCGGGACACCCTGCAAAGAAAACCAAAAAAGTAAAACCTTTTAAAACAGACTTTAAAAATACGAAAACGATAGAAAATATATATAAAACAAAACTTAACAGTTTGTTGTACTCGGCTAATCCGCAGGAGCTCTGAAACCCATGTCTCTTCATTCGATCGATTCTAAACACAAACTCTATAACTATACATATATTACTTGTTATATTTTTTAAAATATTGTTTTCATTCTGGAACCGTCATAGAATTTGATTTTGGTAGCTTGAATTTAAAGATTTTTTTTGAAACCCTAACCTGTAGATAATTAATTTCCCATTTGTAACAATTCCTTTCAATATTCAAAAATAGAAAAAATCCCATGGGGAGTAAAAATCTGATAGTAAGAGGATATGTGAGGGGTGGAATTCCAAAACTAACTAAGTCCAATTTCCACATTTAAAAATAAAAATTTTATTGAATAGTTTTTTTAATACACTAACTATATTTTGGCGAAAGGTTTTCCCAAATAAGTAGTTAACTCACATTGAAAAAGGCCATACAAAAAATAATTCCCTTTCCTAATCCAGTCTGACCTTTACCATATCGACCAGCGAAAATTTTTTTTATAAATAAACTTATCTGGTTAGGTAATTCTACACTTCATGCGATCTCTGAAAAAGTTATGTAACATGATGAGTGAAGAAATAATAAAAGCTTAATTGAGATTACGGATGTGAAATTATTTCACCTCTCAAAATTAGTTACTCGTCAATTGAAAATGTTGATTTTTACTTGATAAGTAATTGTAAAATCAGACTAAATAACATTTGACAAGTCAGTTTCTGAGCCAAGGTGGCTTATTCATGGCAAACTTGGCAATACTTCTTTGGTACCTTTTGATTCCATTCAATCCTTAAAAAAATCTTCCTATAATCTTGATATCAAACTGTTCCTTCATTCATTTCTTGAATGCAAGGTTTTTTGTTTTTCATAGTGAACCAATAACCAATAAATCTGATAGAACTGCTTCCTTTCAAAAATCCCTATCAATCATGCGACTCTTTCAAGCAGTCCCAACCATTCCCATTCATAAAGCTTCTCTAAATTCATTTAAACATTAGAAATGCATATACAAATAAATTAAAAATGTATACTTAGTTAATTTGTCCATGACTCTTTAAATGTCTTTTGTGTTTCATAATTTATTGTTACATTTGATTTATTTGTTATTTATGACAGCCAGAGAAGTGCACTGACTGTTAGCTGTATATTCATATTATTATAAGGGGTTATACCTCAGTTTCCATTAGTATTATTTTCTCATTTTAATTTAAACCTAGTAATCTATACCCATTATTAAACATTTTTTATGTATTTATTTTATTTTATGGTAGAGTCAGGATTGGGTTAAATTAGCTTAAACGAAAGTTGTATGAATAAAAAATGAATAGAATGAAAAAAATTTAGTCATAAATTGTATAATTTTGTATAAAAGATTTTGCTCACCATTGTATTTATCAAGTAGAGCATGAATTAAATCAAAAAGTTCATGAAATAAAAATCAACATGTTTAAATGAAAACAAACATAGAAATAAAAATGGAGATATATGAGCATTCTGGTTTTATCATAAAACCAAGTTTTTTACAATGGTCACTGTTTTCATATTTAAGAAATATTTCACTATTTAAATTTAATAATACATTCAATTATAATTCATTTAAATTAAGGAATTTTCTTAATACATAAAAAAAGAGGTAACTTACAATGAAATAAGTATATGCTATTTCATTAGAACTAAAATAAAATAAAAACAATTTTTAGTCAGGAACCTTTACTACTACTACTTCATAGCTTTAACAATATTTAACTAAAATAGGCTTTATTTAGTTTTCTTCCTCGTCTGAACTTAAAAACAAAAAATTTAAGTTAAATTATAAAATAAAATTATCCAATAATGCCAAGATTAGATTTTTGATAGAACTATACTTTTTGAATAGCATAAGCTTGAAAAACTAAAAATCAGCACAAATTTAATATGAAAACCTATATTTTGGCATTGAAAGGGTTTAGATATTAGCTGAGTACTTCTTCTAAATCATTTAAAAATACTATACAATAAGAGTTGTGTACAATTTAAATGCCAAATATAGAATCAATTCTCTGCATTTCTTCATTTAAAAATGTAAAAGCTTATACATAGAAATGAATTTAATAAAGGGCTGTGTTATGTGCAATTAAGATTTAATTGATTTTTTTTTTTTTTTGGAATATTTAGTTAAGACAATATCATACAACTAGTAAATTGCCTAACCAGCATGAATAATGTAGTTTGTAGCAGTTGATTAAATTAATAAGCTTCAACAAAGAAAGAAAAACTACTTTAAAAAAATATAGTAAAATGAAATTTTGACAGATATCCATTGAGAATTATCTAAATGTAACCATAAGCACAAATATTACTTAACAATATCAATGACAAGATGAGAATTAATATATATGATACTCATCAATACATGTGAAAATACATATTTACATTAACCTAGCAAACACTAAAATTTAACTTCAATAGCGAATTTGTACTTCTTTTATCTTAACTACCACAATTATTTACAGGTGATGTGTATAATCAACAAATTATAATGAAAAATGTGTCTTAAATCTAAAAAAATTGTTACATACAAAAATATTGAAATGTTTTAATTTCATTTTTTTTAATTTTTTTTTTTTATGAAATTGAAACAGACACACACAAACAAACAGGTGAAATTTGTTCCCTTTCCCAAAAATGCATAAAATTACCAAGTTCAGCTGTGAAATTGATTTTGATCATGATTTGATGAAACTTTCATATAATAAATCAATCTTCATCTATAATGAATGATAGATAATATGAAACATTCATTTAAGCATTTTGGTTTTACAGGCACAGTAGCAATATGTATTTGTTGATTTAAATACTTTAATATACCATTCATAGATACATATGAAAGTAATTTATGAAAAATTAATTCGTATTTTTAATTACATGGTGCAAAATTATAACTTTGTCGTTTGGAATTGAATCATAAACCAATATTACTGTAAAAACAGCAGCAAAAGTAAAAAATTGAACAACAAACTTTAAAAATATAATTAATAGTGTCTCAAAATGAAAATTCATCAGCTCAAACCAACCGACAAGGGCCTATTTCACTAAGCTCATTAAAATATATAACAAAATAGCTTACTTAATCCTAAATATTTCACCCACATTTTAGTATGAAAGTGCACTTTCTCCAAAATCATTGTAATTTGTCAAGGGAGTAATCCAAATAAAATATTATTTATATTATAGCAATATCCACAAAAAGAATTAATAACTCTAAACATCGAATCTGATACTTTCAATAGTTATTTCAGTAAACAACATACTATTTAGTAATCCCCTTTTTTTAGATCATTGAATAACATTAAATAAATTGATTGAATAATTTTGTTTCTAACCCCCATCTTTTCAACATTTTTCACATTATAATTTGCATCATAGACTATCTAAATACAATTTCAATAGCAAAGATTTGATAAATAGAAATTTAATTCTCCATTATTGTTGATTGCTTTGATGAAATTATTCTATAAATAATACATGTGCTCAAATTATCCAAATCAAATAGTTATGAAATATGATTAATTTTTTATTCTACCTGAAAAAACTATGCTGAAAAATATATCAAGACACAAAACATTACATCCATTACAAATTGATAATACATACATATTGAAGCACTTTAAAGAGAAAACTAAACCTCATTTTTATATAATACAACTACATTATATACAATTTCCATCCAACAAAACAGTTACCATGTGATAATTTTAATCACAAAATTAAAAACATAAACTTAATAATTTACTAAAATGACAAAAGTGCTTCAAATCAGTTTAGACAACATGCAGTGTTTGTTAACCATCACTGAAAGTTTTAGAAATTCCATGGTTTATGAAGAAATAATGTTCAAATGCAAGGAAAAAAAAATTACAATTATAACCATAAATTGAATTTCAAATGCTATGATAAATATTCTAAATATATCACAATTTTCATTTGAACATTTTCAACTTTAGGATACAATAAATTTATGAGTTTATCACTTGCATAAGGTAATATAAATCACATTTTCTGATAAGCCACTTATATCATTAGGGATAAACTGATGATCAATTCTAAATAAATCTATCGTAGGCTATACTTTTTATTTCTTTTTTAGTAAAATTTATTAACATATAAAAAGTAATTTTTAAATTATAAAATCTATTAAATTTTTTTTTACTAGGTTATAAATAAAAATAAGAGGTACTTCATTAATGTACCTTTGTATGATCAATTTAATAATAATAATAATAATAGCAATAAATCAAATTAATAAGAACAGACAAACAAGAGTTTCACTATGTGTGGAAATTTCATATTTCGATCAGTGGAAACAGGAAAAATCTTTGAGTTCAGCCATTTTTAAAACTCCTAAATTTCTTAATCAATTATGCAATGATTAAAACAAATAATAATAACAGAAATACGAAAGCTATACTTGGGGAAAATAAATCTGAAAATAATAATCATCAACATATAAAACTATACAAATAAAAATGAAACAGAAATGGACAGGTCATTCTCTTAAAAAGAATGAATCCTTAGAAAAATATGCATTAGTCTGGAATCCATAGGATGCTGAGAAATGAGGATGACCTACAGGGCCACTGAGAGCCAAACCGGGCTCAATAGCCCAATTGCATTGCAGAACAAATGCAATAGCCCAGGCACCCTAAATCACCACTCCCAATGGTGGTTACCTTAGTCTAGACCCTTCTCAGAGCCTGGGCCTGATGACCTAAGAGCAAGTGTGGTAGGTGAGGTGGAAGGTTAGCCACTTTAATTTGGAAGGTTAGTAGCCGACACTTTTTGGTAGCCTTTGGCTATAATGAGAGGGGAGTAATAATGAACAATGCCCATGTTCAAAATTTAACTTCAGGAGTAAGAAGATGGAGTCCTGGCGATTAAAAATATTTAATATCACAGAATTTTAAAATCTGACGAATGCTTGATCTTAAAAAGAGGATTTAAATACTAAATCAGCCAGTAGGTGAACTAATAGAGTATAAAATATCGAATAATACTTGTTACTCTTACTAAATTTTTTAATTAAGCAAAAACAAAAAATAATTATGACAGATTAATATATATATATTTTATATATATATATATATATATATATATATATATATATATATATATATATATAGAAAATATATATATATATATATATATATATATATATATATATATAAAGAGAGCGAAAGAGGGAAATAATATGTTTTTTAATATCTTACTCAGCAGCTTGGAATGGGAGACAGTTGTTAGCACAAATAATTTCATTTCACTCTGATGTTTTTAACATATTTAAAGGATTTAGGAAGAAATTTTGTATCAATTTATTTGTTTAGATAAATATTACTTAAAAAATATCTTTTTTTACCAAGAACCGCTAAATGATTCAAATCATAGGGCCATAATTTAACATAATCATATTTAGATAATCAGTATTTAAAGCATTAAATTAAATTTAAATTAAAGTCCTTAAGCCACTGAAGCTTTCAAATTAATATATACATCTGACAAAAGAACTGATGCATCTACAACTAAAATCTAAATAATGTTCAATAAAAATAAACAAAAGAAGTTCAGAGCTAAGGGGGTTCGATTCCAGTACTAGAGCATTATTAGAACTAGACTATGAAAGTTGGAGGAAATATAATATGACTTTTTGGTTAAAAAAAAAAAAAAAAATCTATTTTAAGGAGGTCGAGGAAGGAAATAAAACTTAAGTTTAATTGCATTTAAGGTAATTCAAGTTATGCTACTTATATATTGAATTTTTGAAATATTTATAACATTTACTAATAAAATTTTTATTTATTAATATTAGATATTGAATGTAATATAGTTCTGTCCAGGATACTGCTACCCAGTTTACCAAACTAGAAAAGTTAATTAGGGTGAAAAAAAACTGTACCACTACAACCCTTGAAGAGTCTTGGGTTCAGTAGTTTGGTACGGATGCCTGCTACTAAGCCAACGGTTTTGAAGGAAGATTTGGCAGAGATCACGCTCAACCACCAGGTTTCTTTCCCCAATTAAGGATACCTGCTTTGTAGAGGCTGGATGTACCCCAGGAGGGTCTGAGTCAATCCACAGTTGAAATAACAGAAAATGAATTTCCTGCCTTCAGCCGAATTAGTTCCTTACCCACTAAGCTAACTTCCTATATGTATAGTGTATGTATATGTAGTGATATATGTTTTAAATACAATAAAAGTTATATAAAATTTGCATTTCATAAATCACGCTATTATTTGTATATAAGTAAATATTTATAAAAGAAATTTTTAGTTTTTAATAACAGTTGAGCTCAAGGATTTGACTTCTTAATAAATAAACCCTAACTAAAAAATACAGAAAAATAAGGATAAAAAAGTCCCTTCTTTTTATCACATAAAATACATTTTTTTTTTTTTAAATGAATCATAATCAGCAGTCACTTTATGCCCAAGAAAACACCATTACTACCAGTAGTATATAATAAATATTCATTATAAGTTCACAAAAATATTTTTTGATTAATTATAAACTAGTTAATGTATCACACTACCACTGCACTAAACAATTTCTCTATAAAGGACACTAAATTGGTATTCATTCATTTTACATACTATTAACACCGCCTTAATCATTAATAAACTCGTAGATAAAATTAAAAGATAAACATTTCATCCTTTCAAAAAAAAAAAAAAAAAAAAAAAAAAAAAAAAAAAAAATGAAGAATATTTACTTATTATTGTTATTAAATGGTATAATTATTGTTAAAGGCATCCTAAATGATGATTAATTTATACAATAGTTTAAGATTACAACCTAGAAATTTAGGAACATAATTTATTCTGATGGTCATTAAATTATTCTACAATTACAAATCTCTCGTATATAAAAAGTCCCTAGATTAAAAAAAAAAAAAAAAAAAAAAAAAAAAACTAAATGATATCTACAATGCTATGCAATGCTAAAATATTTCTTCATCCACTTTTTCAGAGTCACTAGCAAGAGCATCTTGAAGAGCTTCAACACAGCTTTTAGGAATTAATGTACCTAAAATAAATAATTACTATACTATATTATTATTATTACTATATATATATATATATTATTAAATAATATGAGATATATGGATCAAGTATTCCTTATGCTAAATATTTCAAAGCCCAAATTACGTGCAGAAGAAAATAAAAGCAATATGATGCGAGAGGGGTGGGTTAGCTTTGGGGTGTATAGTTGCTTCATTAACAATAGGTTGTTTTACTTGTCTATTCAAAAATAGTAATTAAATGCTCTAGTATATAAATAATACACATACAATGCATAGTTAGTGAAAGAGGAAAGGAAGGTGTTATTTAAAAGCACATTTCTTAAAAATTGAAAAGTTTCACATAAATTATTTTTTTATAAGAAATGCAAGAAAAGAAATACAAGAAAATAAGGATAAAAAATAAAAACATCTTCCAGATTCAGATAACTATTCCAACTCCACCTATTTTTAGATTATTGGGATTTCACTTAATAAGACAGGTTAAAAGATAAATGTTCCGATTATCAAGATGACATTAATCAACCAAAATCATTAAGAAGAGGTTGCTTATAATTAGAATGCTTGCAATGATGAATTATAACCTAGTCAATATAAAACTGTAGTATTATAAAATATAATATTCCAAGCTAAGAAAAGAAAATTATGTAACCAAGTTAGCACCATACTTTTTTGGCTAGAGGTGGCAGATTGTAATTTGTTAAATCAAAAGTTGAGTTTAAAAAACAAAAAGTAGAATGCAATATTTTCACTTACCAACTATTTTAATACCTTCAGCAGTCCTTAGTCGAATAACTTGCATTTTAGAATTATGACCTGTTTTAGCAGCCAAAACAGACTCAATTCTAGCCCAGACACTAAGTACTGAGCCTGATAATACATAATATGTTCTCCTTCTTAAGCCTACTTCACAGTCCATTCCTAAAGTAACACTTTTGCAATTTCCTCTCCTAGAATAAAATTCATTGAGTGTCAATATACTTTATTACTTAGGAAAATTAGAATTAATAGGAAACAATATATACCTCATATACATACATAATTAAAAACCATGCATTGACTGATTACTGAGAAACAAACCTTTTAAGTGATAGTACTTGCTTTTTTTTTTTTTTTTTTTTTTTTTTTTTTTTTTTTTTTTTTTTTTTTTTGATTTAAGAAGGAACAAAAATCCCATACTTGAGTATCCTATTTTGTGATTTCTTGAATTTCATAAAAATATGTGATTAACAGGTAAGCTTGGATGGTTCTAATAAACACAAGTTTGGTCCTGATAAAACGATTAAGTTGTATATCGTTTAGATGTACAAATGTACATACCTGATAAAGATTTGTAATGTGAGGTAAAACGTTGGCACAATAAGTACAATACAATACAATTTCATAGTGATTTCTTAACTGGGCCCACCAATTATCTGCTTCCTTGTATATTTTTACAGCCAATTAAAATAAAGTAATTAAAAAAAATTAATTGGGCAGAAATTTTGCTTGTATGTCAGAATATACAAGGTTTGTTGAAAAAATAAGGTGACTTTTTAATTTTCAATGAAAATATTTATTTTTTCATCAATATCTATTTTGTCCCCTTCAAAGAAGTCCCCCTCAGATATTATACACTTGTGCCAATGCTTTTTCTAACCCTCAAAGTACTTCTGATATCCACTTTTGAGTATGGTTTTAAGTTTTTCCAGCAATGCTGTCTTAATTTCCTCAAACATTGAAAAACTCCATAGCCCTTCCAGGTTTAGATATTTTACACCAGTACTTCCTTATTATTTATTAAAAAACTTTCTGATGTATTTTTTTTTTTTTTTTTTACTACTTTGCAAATATAAACATTGTTGATGATCCTAGTTCTAATTTATGGTTGAAAAGGAATCTATTGCATTATAAATATTATGAATTATTGTTAGCATATAATTAATTAGAATATTGTTATCTTTAATTAGACAGATAAGTACGCTGTGTGTATACAATACAATTTTTAAAGGCAGATAAATAAAGCATACCTCTCTCTCTCTCTCTCTCTCTCTCTCTCTCTCTCTCTCTCTCTCTCTCTCTCTCTCTCTCTCTCTCTCTCTCTCTCTCTCTCTCTCTCTCTCTCTCTCTCTCTCTCTCTCTCTCTCTCTCTCTCTCTCCTCCTCCCTCTCTCTCTCTCTCCTCCCTCCTCTCCCTCCCTCCCTCTCTCCCTCCCTCCCTCTCTCTCTCTCTCTCTCTCTCTCTCTCTCTCTCTCTCTCTCTCTCTCTCTCTCTCTCTCTCTCTCTCTCTCTCTCTCTCTCTCTCTCTCTCCCCCCCCTCTCTCACTCTGAATGTGAGTATGATTGTCTTATTTCTGAATGCTTAACACCTGCATATTTAAAAATAATAATTAAACAAATAGTAAATAAAGAAAGTATACTAAAAGATAGTAGGGGGGTAAATCCGATCTCTACCTCCTTGTGGTACTTCCTGGGTAATGCTAACAGAGACGGTACCGAGTAATGGTGGTATAACCATTTAGGGATTGCAGGAAATGGCAATCCAGGGGTAGAGGAGACCCAAGCCGTAGTGAAGGCAACTCTTCTAGGGGTTGAAAAGACCCTAAAATTAAGCATCCTGGTCCTCCAGGTTAATGCAGTGGGCTAGCTCCTCACTTATTGAAAAAAATCATAAACTGAAAAACCAACAAACAAGCCTTGGATACTGGATGGTTTGCAACAGATAAGATGTTGGAATGTATAGGGCCTCACAACTAAGTTACCCACTCCCTCCAGGGAAATTAGGAAGTTTAATATGGACATAATAGTGTTATCAGAGACAAAGAAAAATAGTCCAGTAAAATAAGGCTCAAAAAGTTCGTTTTCAAGAAAAAACTGCCGAACTTTTATTCTCAAAGGATTTTTGTTTCTTGGGGTGCTGAATCCAAATCTGAAGTTTGCTATCACGGTAAACGTCGGCTTCATACACAAAATTGCAAAAAACCGCCCAAAATACCGGTTATTTTCGTTTTTTTTACCTATAACATGAAGAGAAAGCATTTTTCGAAGAATTATTATTAGCTACAATATGAAAAAAACTAGTCCAAAATCAGACCATTTACCGCCAAGATATGGTCTTGGGAAAAAGTGTAGAAATTGGCCAACTGGCGGTCAGTCCCACTTCTCCGCGAAAACATGTTTGTCCTACTTTTTTGTCTATAACTCCGAAACTAATTGTCCGAATGAATTTGCTCAAACCGGAGAGCAATGTGGTTTTACAGCAGGGAGATCCTAAATTGACCACATATTTACACTAAGGCAGATTTTAGAAAAGCAGACAGAAAAATCAAAGAGACTAGATATGAATTTTATAGATATTGAAAAAGCCTATGACAGCGTTCCAAGAAAATTACTCTAAGAATCTCTTGAACAATCCAATATTAACCCTGATTTAGTGAGAGTGATAAAAAAGGAAATTTATAGGGAAAACAAATCCAAAGTAAAAATTGGCTCATTGATATCAGGAGAGTTTGGAAACACAAAGGCCTTCTTCAAGGTGTTGCATGTCCCTGACTTTGTTTAAGATATATGTCGACAGATGTCTAGTGAATTGGTCACAAGATGCTGCAAGATGGGCATCCCAATGAAAAATTCACATCTATTTCAGCTACCATTTGCTGATGACTAGGTAATCATTGCACAAGATGAATTTGATACTGAGTTAGGGTTTGTGTTAAGGCATTCAACTGCAAGGTTTTTTACGCCAGAATTTGATATTGCATACACGTTCAGAAAATTAACCGAACAGTATGAGAGGTGGGACCTAAACATAAACTATGACAAAACAAAATATATGTTGACAGAAAACGACGAGCTAAGTGACCCAGTCTTAACAAAGTTAAGTGGGTCAAACAATTCTGCTACCTAGGCACTATTCTCGAAACCAATGAGAGAGCGACAGAGGAAGTGAAGAAGAGGATAACCGATGGGCGGAAAGCAATTGGAATGTTAAATTCAGTGCTCTGGAGTGCCAATATATGTACCAATGTTACAAAAATAATGTATAAGGCCCTGGTAGAAAGCATAATGCTATACAGCTCAGAAAGATGGCCTCTAGAAAGATTGCAAGGCAAAAGATTTCTGGCTGTGGATATGGATTTTTGGAGGAGATCTGCAAGAATCTCAAGGATTCAACGATTCCGAAATGAGATTATAAGAGAAAGAATGGAAGTTAAGAGGAATATCCTGGAGGAAATGAAGAGAAGACTGAGGTGGTTCGGCCATATTAAAAGAATGGATAATAAAACAATCCCCAAAATAGCTTATGAATGGGAAGCAGAGGGGAGGAGAAGGAGAGGTATACCTCGCATCAGGTGGAGAGATGCTGTGGCTGAAAATATGGCTGGCCGAGGACTAATGGAAGAAGAAGCGATGGACAGAGAGGAATGGAGGAACCTTCTGAGGGAGGAATTTGGTTGAAGAAATTTCAAACAGCAAAGAGAATCCTTTCAAAAAATAAGATATATAAAGATAGTATCATTAAATTTTCTTAGTTTTATTATACACCTAATATTAATCCTTATAGTAATTATAAAATAAAAATGGTACAAACAAAATTTACCAATAAGCATGAGAGCAGACTGTATTGGATGAATCATATTGTTCTTTCCAATGAGGTTCAGCTTCATCTTTAGTAACCAACTTATACTTTTTTTCCAATTCAGCTAGCGTTTCCTGTCTAATCTAATGTTAAAGAGAAATATAAAAATAAATTAGTATAACTTGTTAAATTAAAAAAAAAAAATAAAAAAACTAACTAGCCTTTATTCAAGGAACTTGAATACAACCTTGAAAACAACCTGTTCAAATCAATTTTGACAAAGGAGAACATCTGAATCAGTAATTGATCTTTTGATTTCCCTATGACAATTACCTACAAGATAATTTTCAGAAATAATGACACATAGAGGATATAGTACTGTATAAAAAATGGTAATACACAAGTATTGAAATGCTTTACACCAAGAAATCAAAACATATGATTGGTTGATTCTTAAAAAATAATTCAAGATGTTAAGCTTTTTATCTGACAAATCAATTTCATGAAACAATAATAAAAATTGTATGTATGATACATGAACAGTAAGTAGACTTAATATTAATTATAGTACACTATATACTGAAACAAAACATACTTGCAATCCTGTATTAGGTCTATAAATTGTGTATAACTGATCTTTCTTTCCTTCCCCTTTTTTTACAGGTTTACCACTGCTACTGCTGTCTAATGCTTCAGCAAGAATTGCAGTTTGTTTCCCGTTTCTGATCTGAAAATAGAAAAAAAACAAAAACATTATTTATTAGTTTATAATAAAGAAATAACATTATTTACTTTTAAAAATTTACATAAATCGTCGGAGGATTAAAACATATACTCAATTTTAAGTCAAATCCCGTCATATCATTTTTACCCTTAACCCTAATTCTACAAATTTACAAAGGGTCTTAGGTCAGTTGCTTAGGTAAGGCTGTACTATTTCTGAGCCAACGGTTGAGTAAGGAGGTGATTTGGCTAGAATTCATGCTCAACCGCTAGTTTTTTCCCCAATTAAGGGTACCCACTTTTTAAGAGGCTGGGTGAGCCCCTGGAGGGTCTCCCGACCTCGAATTTGATCCACGGCTAAAATGACAGAATATAAATTTTCTGCCTTTAGTCGGACTTGAACTCGGGCCCAGGAGGATGATGGTAGTCAAGCACCTTACCCACTGAGCTACCATAATATAATAATATTGTGTAATGATAATAATAATATAATATGATATATAATATTAAAATTATAATTACTTTTAGCAAAATAATGAAAATAAAAGTAGAGAATATTTACTGAATGAAGTACAGTTCTTCATGTTCTTATATTTAATTATTATCAAGAAATCAGTTTTTTGCTTCCCTCGCTGTCCACAACAACCAAACAATTTCGAGCTTGGCAAACTACCTCCTTTGGGCTGGACATATTGTCAGGATGAGGCCTGATGAAATACCCAGAAAACTTCTAGAAGAACGTCTCTATAGAACTAGAAGAGTTGGCAGACCCAAACTACGGTGGGCTGAGAGTGTGGCAGCCGACACACAGAAACTCTTAAACCTCCCTAATTGGAGAGCAGCAGCAGAGAACAGAGAAAACTGGCATACAATGTTGCAGGCGGCCCTAACTCTATGTGAGTTGTAGCACCATTGAGGAAGGAAACTACTTCCTCACAGTACACTCATTAATGTTTCTCTTTAACTTCCCTTATCAAACATTTGGTTTCAGCTACTGTAATTTTTCTGTTCCAGTAACTTAATTTTATACCTCAACATCATTTAGATTTAAATAATACCAAACAAGTACTGAACCTCTCAGAGAAAAATAAATTTTATAAAACAATTCAGTATCAATGTAAGCAATATATATATATATATTTTTTCTCACGGCATCTACAACTTAATCTCATTTATAGCGTCATCCTTTTATTTACTGTCCTATATTTCCCTTACTCCTTCCAATATGACTAATATCCTAATATCCTAACTGCCTGTCACATAAACTCTCAATCCCTTCCAGCTCACTATGATGAATTCCTAGAGTTCTTCACCCAAAATTTTTATCACATCATTGCAGTTTCTGAAACCTGGCTTAAACCTTATATCCCTTCTTCCTCGGTTTCCCTCCCTAATTACTCCATCATCCGTCACGACCGGATTTACCGGACCGGAGGCGGAGTAGCGCTATATGTTCATGATAGCCTGAAGTCCCGTGTCCTGCATCTTTCTGCTCCTTCAAATCTCCCAAACGTTGAGTACCTCTTTGTTGAAATATCCTTTAATTTCCATTCCCTCCTGTATGTAGTGGCGTATCGTCCCCCTCATGTTCCTTTTGACCAGTCCTTTGAATCAAACCTCTACAATTATGTTCCTCTCTATTCCAATATAATCATTTCTGGTGACCTAAATACCAATCTCCTTTCTGACTCTTATGACAAAACGTATCTAGAGAACCTTTTTTTTTCCCTTCACCTCTTCATTGTTCCGTTTAACCCCACTCATCACTCCCGTGGGTCCGACACCTGGTTGGACTTGCATGTCATAGACTCCCCAAAAAAACTCCTTTCCTCATGTCAGCAGCCTGTTACGTTTCTGTCCTCTCACGACCTAATACAAATTTCCTACGATATCCCAATCCCATCGTTCCTCCCCAAAACAATTACTTTCCGCAATATAGAATCCCTCACGCGAGACAAAATTTTACCTGACCTTGAAATCCTAGATTGGAATCCTATCTACTCCTGTTCCTCTATTGACTCTATGGTTGAATTACTAACTGATAATCTCCTTTCCATCCTTGATACCCATGCTCCTCTTAAAACCTGTACCTTTCGTCGCCGCCGGCCTGCTCCGTGGATGAACCTAGAAATAAAAGACCTGCAAAGAAGACGTGAGGCCGCCCGAAGACGTTTTAGACGCACGAGACTTGATGATGATTACCATGCTTTTAAGGTTCTCCGCAATTTAACCCAATCCACCATCCGGCGAACGAAATCCATTTACTTCCACGAAGCCTTCTCATCCGCCCCCGATCCCAAATCCAAATGGCAGCTCCTCCGTAAACTTTCTCTCGTTCAAAATACACCTAGTTCCTCTCCCTCGGGAGTCCCTCCTGTCACACCTAATGAGTTAAATTCCTATTTTGTCTCTACCTCTACATCTGTACCGTATCCATCCCCTCAGTTGCCCCTTTTACCTCCTGCATTCAATGATAATCACTTTTATTTTCCTTACATCTCTCCCACAGACCTCATTTCCTCCATAATGAAATCCCACACCAATTCAACTGGATTAGACGGTATTCCTGTCAAATTGATAAAATTATGCCTTCCTGAAATCCTACCCGTTCTCCTCTTCATATATAATTTTTCCCTCCAGAATTCTGTATTTCCCACCTCTTGGAAAAAGGCCCTAATCCACCCTATAGTCAAGAACCCAAATCCCACAACCCCAAAAGACTACCGACCGATCTCCATACTTTCTAACCTTTCTAAGCCCCTAGAAAGATTAGTGCAATC
Source organism: Euschistus heros (assembly GCA_003667255.2). Taxonomy (NCBI): domain Eukaryota; kingdom Metazoa; phylum Arthropoda; class Insecta; order Hemiptera; family Pentatomidae; genus Euschistus; species Euschistus heros. The sequence goes on from RCWM02000012.1 coordinate 2,610,713, forward strand.
CCAGATCTCCAATTACCTCGAAGATTCCAATTTACTTGACCCGTTCCAATCCGGTTTCCGCCCCGGCCATTCTACTCAATCCGCTCTCACCAAAATCATCAGTGACATCCAGGCTGCAATGGATAAAAAAGAATTAACCATCCTCATACTCCTAGACTTTTCCAAGGCCTTCGATTCCTTAGACCACACAATCCTCTTTTCCAAACTGAAATCTCTAAACTTCTCCAATAGCGCTCTCATGTGGTTTCATTCATTCCTTTCCCACCGTTCTCAATCAGTTACCATTCCCAACCAAGGTTCATCCTCTTTCCTCACTTCGCGATCAGGCGTAGCTCAAGGTTCCAGCATTTCTCCTCTCTTGTTTAATTCCTATATAAATGATCTTCCTAACTCCATTCATAATTGTTCCTACCACCTTTACGCCGATGATTCTCAAATTTATCTTTCCTTTCCTCCAGCCGAGTTACCAACTGCATTTTCCAAAATTCAGCAAGACCTGGATGAAATCTGTGCCTGGGCATTCCTGAATAAATTGACTTTAAATGCAGCTAAAACTCAAGCAATCGCAATAGGATCCCATTCCCTCCTTCGATCGAATACCAACTTTCCTACTTTATTCCTAAATGGTCACCCTATATCTTTCCTCTCCTCTGTTAAAAACCTAGGTTTAACAATCGATCAAACCCTTTCCTGGAAACCCCACATTGCTCTAATCTCCCGACGATCGATTGGCATCCTAAAATTATTCCACCGTTCCCGACACCTACTTCCTCCATCCACACGTAAACTCCTAGTATCCTCCCTCATATTCCCCCAATTTGACTATGGATGTGTGATTTATGGTGGACTCTCGATGGTTCTTGAAGATAGACTAAAGCGTATCATGAACTGTTTCATAAGATTTGTTTTTGGAACCTCGAGACGCTCTCATGTGTCCCATCTTTACACCGAGTTAAATTGGCTTTCGCCTTCCTTCCGTAGAGATTACTTCCTTGGTTCATTCCTCTTCCAAGTTATTAACACACATAACCCTCCGTCTATTCACAGTATCCTACATTTCAAGTCCTCAATCCAATCATTGCATACAAGGTCCCGTCTCTCCGATCTCTACACCCCATCCTACAGAACTACTGCTTTCCAACGTTCCTTTCTTGTCCGCTCCGCTATTCTTTGGAATTCTCTTCCTCCTTCTATTCGTAATGCATCCTCCCTGGGAACTTTTAAAACACTCCTCTTCCACCACCTATCCTCTCTCCAGTCGGATGCTATCTAATTATATAGATGCTTTAATAAATTTCACCCAAGGATTTCAGGTATAAAAGTTTAGCCTGTCTAAACAATCTTCATATGATAATGTTTTGTCTATCATTAAAATAATTTTCATTTTTACTCTTTTTTCATCATTTTATTTTCTTCATCCTTTACTAGACTCAACATTAAAAATATATTGTTTAATCAATTTCTTATATAATATTTTTTCTTTTACTGATTGTAAATATAGTTTATGTATGTATGTAGCGTGTATGTGTTTATATATGCGTATAGATTTTTGTACCATTTTATTACTTATTTTATTGTAAAATTGTATTTACTTTTAATTATTTTATTTTATTATCTAATTTAACATCTCTAGGCCAGATATAACTTAAGTTCTGTCATGTAACTATTATTCTTAAGGGACTTTGTCCCAGAATAAAATTTGTTTTTCTATTCTATTCTATTCTGTGTCTGTGTCTGTGTCTGTGTCTGTGTCTGTGTCTGTGTCTGTGTCTGTGTCTGTGTGTGTGTGTCTGTGTCTGTGTCTGTGTCTGTGTGTCTGTGTGTCTGTGTGTCTGTGTGTCTGTGTCTGTGTCTGTGTCTGTGTGTCTGTGTCTGTGTGTCTGTGTGTCTGTGTGTCTGTGTGTGTCTGTGTGTGTGTCTGTGTGTCTGTGTCTGTGTGTCTGTGTGTCTGTGTGTCTGTGTGTCTGTGTGTCTGTGTGTCTGTGTGTCTGTGTGTGTGTCTGTGTGTCTGTGTGTCTGTGTCTGTGTGTCTGTGTGTGTGTCTGTGTCTGTGTGTCTGTGTGTGTGTGTGTGTGTGTGTGTGTGTGTGTGTGTGTGTGTGTGTGTGTGTGTGTGTGTGTGTGTGTGTGTGTGTGTGTGTGTGTGTGTGTGTGTGTGTGTGTGTGTGTGTGTGTGTGTGTGTGTGTGTGTGTGTGTGTGTGTGTGTGTGTGTGTGTGTGTGTGTGTGTGTGTGTGTGTGTGTGTGTGTGTGTGTGTGTGTGTGTGTGTGTGTGTGTGTGTGTGTGTGTGTGTGTGTGTGTGTGTGTGTGTGTGTATAGACTATACTGATAGTCTATTTTGGCTAATCATCTGTTTTGATCACTATACCAGTGTGTGTGGCAGGTTATTCTTGCAGAGGTTAGAAGACTGGATAGTTAGTTGGTGTTTATGACTTTCTTTTCTGAGTTTCACTCAAGTTCTTCAATTTCTCTCTTTTCAAGAACATTTTCATCACTTTATCACATTATTATTACAATTTTTTTCCCTCGCATTTTAAATATTATTTAACTTTATATTTTTTCAAATTACACAGCTGATTATATCGGTATTCAAATTATGGAAGAACCTGACGACCCAATTAGTCCTCGGGCCAAAAGAAAACGTCCGAGGGGAAAAATGAAATCCCAACAAGACAGGTTAACCCCAGATGAAGGACAAAATATTAGTCCAACCTTTATAATAATTAAAAGAGAGGGTGACGTGAGCTTTGTCAAGATCTCCCCTTTTTTCATTAATAAGTTTATCACAGGCCTAGTTGGGGAGGTGAAAAATATTTAAAAAATGAGAGACGGTTCATTATTGGTCGAAACCTTTAAGGGCACCCAATCCGAAATACTGCTTTCCTGTAAAAATTTTGGAGGACAATCCCCAATACAGGTTACCCCCCCATAATTCTCTCAATTATAGTAAGGGAATCATAAAAGTATATGATTTTCAATACTTAGATGTTGAAGAAATTAAAAAAGAATTAAATAAAAAAATAATCGATATCATCAGAATTAAAATTTTAAAAAAATGGTTCCGAAATAGCTACCCAAAAACATTTAAGGTAGGATACCAGACTGTTCCGGTACAGCCATATATCCCTAATCCCCTTCGCTGCTTCAATTGTTTGGGTTTTAATCATCCAACCGCTCAATGTAAAAAAGAACCTGTATGTATACAGTGTGGAAAAAAAACAAAACATACTCAGGGAAACAAATGCGAAAGAGAACCTAAATGTATAAATTGCGATGGTTCTCATAACGCCTTAGATCGCACCTGTCAAATATTCCAAATGCATAAAGAGATCAAGAGCATACAGATTAACAATAAAATATCACAAATTGAAGCCAAAAAAAATATATAAAGAAAGATACCCTAATTCTTTTAATAAATCATTTGCACAAATATTAAAAGAAAAAGTAAATGAAACCGAAAGAAAAGAAATCGGCATCCAAACCGATATCCCATTCTTTTTTGGAGAAAATAAAAAACAAATAATAAATACAGAACAACAAAAAATTAAAACACGCAGTAGTGATGATAAACATTTCGTATCAACCGATATGTCTAGTGTGACTAGCATAAGCCCCGCTCTAGCTCCCCCCTCCCTGTCCTAGCACCAGCTCCACACTATCAAACTTTCCGCCACAGAGAGTAACTCGTTCCAGAGCGGCTGGGACAGAAATACCAGCGGGCCCCCCACCCCTGCTCCCTCCCTCCTCTTCCTCGCTCCTCCTCCCAGCCCCACTCCTATCTGCTGGCATATCTTCAGATCCATCTGAAGAAGGGCATTTAATAGGTGATGCAATACCTATTGAAATTGATCCTCCTGATAGTGACAACGGTTATACCGAAGTCACATATAAAAAAGGAAAAACAAAAGGAGAAAAAAAAACACAGGTAATATTAAAAATTCTGTAAATAAATAGACTGCGTATACATATATATATATGTGTGTGTGTATATGTGTATGTGTATTTGTGTATATACGTGTATATATATCTGTTTTAAATATGTATTATTTTCTATTATCATATATCGCTATTTTATTGTTTTCCTGTTATTTTATTACACACAATTTATTTCTTAGGTCTTATTCAATATAGATATTTACTAAAATATTATTTCCATTGCATAACTACAATGACATTTCTTACTCCTGAATGTTTGTTTTGCACAACTAATAATATACCCGTATGTCCTTACTTCAATGGAACTGCAACGGATTGAAGACACATTTTAACGATTTAAAAATATTGATAAGAAATGTAAACCCCTTTTGTATAGCTCTCCAGGAAACCAATCTTTTAAATAATGAAAAGAGAACAATAAAAAATTTTAAAATTTATAGAAAAGATAGCCCTAATCCAAATCATGGCCACCATGGCGTTCTTCTTGCTGTTCAGGAATCAGTATATTCAGAACCGATTTCAATAAATACCCACCTCCAAGCTGTGGCTGCCAAAATACACTTAAATTTCACATTCTCCGTTTGTAATTTATACCTACCACAGGATCGTACTATAGAAACCCAGCATTTACTTGATATTTTCAACCAACTGCCACGTCCTGTACTTTTAGTTGGAGATCTAAATGGTCATAGTCCGTTGTGGGGATCCCGAGATTTAAACATACGTGGAAAAGTAATAAAAAATTTTATTGAATTTTCCGACTTACTTCTACTAAATACAACGCAACCTACTTTCCTCAGTTCTAGTTACGGGACATTTTCTGCCCTCGATCTATCTCTTTGCAGCCCTACGCTCTACAATAATCTAGACTGGACTGTACTTCCCGATCTACATAGTAGTGACCATTTCCCAATCCTTATAAAATTCCTTACTTTAAATCCAACATGCCAAGTAAAACCCAGATGGATCTTAGACAAAGCCGACTGGCTTGAATTTACGTCCTTAGCTACCCCACCCGAAAACTCGCCATATGATCTGAGTATCGAAGAAGGATGCCAAGCAATAAGTAACTCTATCATTCAAGCAGCACAAGCAGCAATACCGATGACGTCCGGTTTCCCAAAGAGACCTGCGGTCCCACGGTTCAATGAAGCCTGCAAACAAGCCCTTAAAAACCGTCGTAAGGCCTACAAAAAGTTCCTCAGATGCATGACCTCTGATAATTTAATTGAGTACAAAAAGCAAAAAGCCATCTGCTGTATGACCTTTAACCACCATAAAGCTGAATCCTGGAAGAAATTTGTAAATGGCATAAATTCCTCCACTAGCTCTAGAACGGTTTGGAACAATATTCGAAAAATCAACTCCAAAAGTTCTTTATCCCGCTTTACCATTTTAATCAACAAACAGCTATCCGACGACCCATTAAACGTATCAAATATCTTTGCCGACTACTACTCGCAAACATACAATTCCAGAGATAATAACTTAAACCTAAATTCTGAAAAAAATGAACACCAAAATAGTGCAGCCGATACAAATCACTATAACATAACTTTTACGATATGGGAACTGAATTATATACTAGACAATGTAAAAGGCAGCTCACCCGGCCCTGACAATATCCATTATGCTATGATAATAAAACTACCAAAAAATACTAAACAGTTGTTACTGGACTACTATAACCACATTTGGCAGTCCGGCATATTACCTAAAGCCTGGAAGGATTCAATAGTTATTCCAATCTTTAAAACCGGAAAAGACAAACTCGTCCCATCCAGTTACCGCCCAATATTTCTCACAAGTTGCCTCTGCAAAGTGATGGAGAGAATGATAAATAAAAGGTTAATGTGGGTTTTAGAAAAATACAATCTCATTCAATCATTTCAATCAGGATTCCGAAAAGGCCGATCAACAATAGATCATCTATTGACTTTAGACACAGAAGCGCAATATGCATTTATAAGTGGTCAACAAATGATTGCAGTCTTCTTTGACATGCAAAAGGCCTTCGACAACATAAGCCATACAGTCATACTCCATAAATTATTATCGATAGGAATCCAGGGACAAATGTTTTCATTCATTAAACAATTCCTAAAGAATCGTCACTTTAGAGTACGGATCGGATGCGAATACTCTCAATATCACCGGCAGAACAATGGAGTTCCTCAAGGATGTGTCCTCAGCCCAAAACTTTTTCTACTTGCTATTAACGATTTAGGGCTTAACCTGCCAAGAGGAGTTAAACCTCTTCTATTCGCTGATGATTTAGCAATATTCTACCGATCAAAAGTATTCAGGATATCCGACTCAAACTACAAGAGACACTGAACCGAATCAAACACTGGGCAACTACAATTGGTATTCAATTTTCAAATGATAAAACAAAATGCCTCCACTTCAGCCGAAAACGAAATACTCCCCCATCACCCGAACTGTTTTTAGGAAACTCTCCGATACCATACACAAATCAACATAGATTTTTGGGTCTAACTTTTGATAAAAGACTGAACTGGGAACACCATATATCTCGCCTAAAAACTATCGCCACTAAAAAACTTAACATTATCCGTGTTCTGAGCAATACCAAATGGGGTGCCGACAGAATGAGCTTGCTTAAAATTTATCAAGCATTGGTTCAGTCCAAAATTGACTACGGTTCCTTCATTTACAGTTCTGCCCGTTACCGTGTTCTTACCAAGCTAGATACTGTCCATCATGCCGGAATTCGAATCGCTACAGGGGCATTTCGTACAAGCCCAATTCTTAGCTTGTGTTCTGAATCGGGATTATCACCACTTCTATTTAGAAGATTAAAACTAGCTATAACCTACGCTTCAAAAATACACTCACAGACAGGACATCCGACTTACAAATACATTTTTAATTCCAAATATTCCAATTCCTTTAGACAGAAACAAAATTCAACTCTTCCGTTATCAGAAAGGATCTCCTCAGCTATCTCTTTCCTCAAAACTATCAAACTTAGCCTATCCGAAAATGATATTCCACCATGGACCCACCAGCGTCCTAATACGATTCTCGACCTCACTAAGTACTCAAAGAAAAATACTGAACCATCCAAATTCAAAGACCTCTTTTCCCGCCTTCTAAATGACACACCGGAATCATTTATAATTTACACTGATGGTTCAAAATCTGACAAATCTGCATCTTCCTCTTTCGTTACTAAAGATTCAACCCACAAAATAAAACTACATAAATTATCCAATATTTACTCGGCCGAACTAAACGCAATAGCAGCAGCACTCCATTTTTGCATGACCCTCGCTTACAATAGTATAATTATAGCCACTGATTCACTGAGTTCACTAAAAGGCCTAGATTGTATGTATCCCAAACATCCCAAAATCCCGGTTATACACTCCTACTTATCCACACTAAAAAGTTTAGGCAAAACAGTAAAGTTTATATGGATCCCGAGCCACGTGGGTATTGTGGGCAACGAGTTGGCCGATCTAGCTGCAAAGGAGGCTCTCAAACTACCGGGGCGAGGCAAGAACGCACTAACTCCATCTGATCTACGAAAAGCCCTAGAAAAAGAAATCGATGATGGATGGCAGTCTATGTGGGACGAAAGCCCTCCAAATAAACTGAAAATGATTAAAAAAGATGTCAAACCCTGGAATACATCCAGCCGCCAAAGTCGTAGAGAGGAAGTCGTACTGATGAGACTCAGGATAGGCCACACCAGATTAACACACTATCTTTTCACAAGGGGGGCTCCGCCCAGGTGCAAATACTGTACTGGTATACTAACGGTGATACACATTTTTCAGGAATGCCCTTTTTTTACATCGCGCCTAAATAGCTTAGGACTAAATACAGACCTTCCAACAATCTTGGGAGATAACAATGAAAAAACAGAATTAGTATTCAAGTTTCTGAAATTAAGTGGTTTGTTAACAGAGGTTTAACATAAAAAATAAATAGGCAATAAAATATAATTACATATAAAATTTTAATAAAATAAAATTATTGATATAAAATATAAAATTTTATATCAATAAAAATAAAAAAAAAAAAAAAATATAGATGTGGAGAATAAAATAAAAAAGAAAATATGGCGTTAATAACCGATGCAGTTGTACGCCATGAAACTAAACAAACAAACAAACAAGTTCACAAATCCTCAGGCAACTTCCTCATAAAGCAGTCATATTTCTCACCTACCTATACAATTGTATCCTGCGGACAACCTATATCCCTTAGCTATGGAAACACTCCACTATTATTTTTTTCCTCGAACCCGGCAAACCTCCCAACAACCCTTCATCATATAGACCAATTAGCTTTCTCCCAATCCTTTCAAAAATTTTTGAAAGGCTCCTTCTTAAACATATCCTATCCATCCTCGAATCACAAAATATTCCATCTCACCAGTTCGGATTCCACACTAGCCATTCCACTGTCCAAAAGGCCTCAGAGTTGTTGATCACATATCCTCAGTACTTGAAAGCAAACAGTATTGCTCCGTCACATTTATGGACATAGCACAAGCTTTCCGCTGGGTATGGCATGCTGGTTTGCTTTTCAAACTCAAAACCCATTTACCTCAATCACTATTCCTAGTTCTTAGATCCTACCTCTCTAACTGTTCCTTCCGAGTTCGCTGCGGAATGGAATACTCTAACTGCTATTCTATAGAGGCTGGTGTACCACAAGGTAGCATTCTAGGTCCAGTTTTATATATCCTCTATGCAGCAGATATCCCTACTACTCCTGATACTTTCCTAGCAACATTCGCTGATGACACTATCCTTTCATCCCATCCAGATCCCTTAATAGCATCCAATAATCTCCATACTCACTTATCCCTGATTGAAGACTGGTGCAAAAACTGGCGAATCAAAGTAAATGAATCGAAATGCACCAACATAACCTTTACCCTCCTCCGTAAATCCACTTTTCTACTTAGACAAAATACTTACATGGAACCCTCATACTCGACTCAAAAGGCAAGAACTTAACAGACGCTTCAGCCAATTGTATAGACTATTAAATAGGACATCTCATCTTTCCATTGAAAACAAACTTCTCATATACAAAACCATCATTAAACCTATTTGGACTTACGGACTTGAACTGTGGGGGACAGCAAAAAAGTCTAATATCAAACACATTCAATCCTTCCAATCCAAAATCCTCCGGACTATAGTAAATTCTCCTTACTATGTTTCCAACAAAACCTTACATAATGATCTAAATATACCATACGTCCTCGACCTTATACCCCTTAAATTTTCAAAATTTCATCGCAATCTTTCCTTTCATCCTAACCCACTAGCTCAATCATTAACCGCTTCCATACATCCTGATAACCTCCCTCGCAGACTAAAACGGTAGTGGCCCCGAGATATTTTGTAAAATTACTTATATTGGAGTTCTGGCAATGGCCAGCTTCTCTACTCATGCCCTGAGTGAATGTTATATATACACTTAGCCTCCACTGGGTTTTTTACACCAATGGCACAGCTGAGAGAGAAGAGCTGGGATCTCTCTGTGCCTGGCTTGTCCCTTCATAAGTGAAGGGACAGGTCTGGTGGGGGATCCCTAGGATGAGTGTTTATTGTAAATAGAGTATAATTGTATTTTTACCTTTGTTTTATCTTTTATTACTACTATTATTTACTTTTTTTTTTTTAAGTTTTACTATTTCATTTTGTATATAGTATATTTTATATTGTTTATGTATAGTGTAGTTCTTTTCTTTTTCTTACATTACTTATTTACTTTATTTAATTTTTTTTTTTCTCATTGTACATAATGTGTGAATGTAATCATACACCATCTATATTACTTATTGCCCACATTTGTGGCAGACTGTAATAATTACTCAATAAAAGGTTTAAATCTAAAAAAAAAAATAACATTATTATTATTATTATTATTATTTCAAACAATTTTACATAGTTAAAAAAATGTTAATAATTCTTTTATTTAGTTATTAATATAAAAATATGTTATGTATACCACGTGTTTTATTAAGCCACCCATCACAACAATCGATTACTTGCCAAAGAGGTAATACCCCCTTAGATAGAACTGCTTCCTTTGAAAAATCCTTGATCATTTGTGCTACCTCCTTTGGGAATTTCTTATCTATTCTTATCCATAAAGCTTCTTTCCTTACTTCCTTTAAACATCATTTATTTTTACACCTCCCAAATAATCGATCTTTCGCAATTATGTAAACGGTTAATTAAATATTTAGATTAGTTTTTTCTTTTCTTGCATGATTGTATTTTATTTTATTTGTTTTTTTCCCACTTGATACTGATGTATTGATTTTTACAATATGTATAGTAATTACTGATGCTTTAAATTGTAAGTAAAAAAACCAGGCAATTGAACCAGATATAGTGCATTATTATTATCCTTAGGGGACAGCAAGTCCAAGAATAAAGTTTCTTTTTCATTTCATTTCGTTACCTAGGACTCCATCTGGACAAACCTCTTACTTGGAATCCACATGAAAGGCTGAAACAACAAGAAACTACAAGTCACTGCTTACTATTAGAACATTAACTAATCAGCAGCTCTAAGCTTTCTATCATCACAATCATAAATCCTCCAAAAAATCCTCAATGATCTTTAATATGTCACTAATAAACATATCTGTAATGGTTTTAATGTTGTTGATATGAACCAAACCATATACCTCATCCATTTATAAAAACTTCCTCAACCCATATGTGAGTTTCTCAATTTGCTTTGCACCAGATTCCCAATAATCCACGGAGACGTCAGAACAGATATCCCAGAATCTTTTAATATAGAAGAAATATTGGAGAGTTACCAATGGAGTAGTTGCTTTACATGTTATTATATACATTATCTCTCACATTTCCATGACATAGTAGTAAATTGCAATAAATAAATATAAATTAAAAAATATATCAGTGATGTAAAAATGACACCATGAGATATTAGTAAAATTTCAAATAAAAATGCTTCATAACAAAGTAGTCAATGTAAAAAAAACTCACTAACAACTAAACATAATCATCAAACAATTTAAGGAATAAAAGCATGGTATTTAAACAAAACAACACTTCAAAAAGATTATCCATGAGGCTACTTAACATGTTTTTCTAATAATTTTTAGGATTCTAAAAGGAATTTAATTTGAAAGTAAGACATAAAAAATACCTGGTGTGACAAATAAAATCCTTCTTTTGAACCGCTTAATTGTGTCCATCGCTCTAAGGCTTCATCAAAGTTCATGCCCCTTTCAACATGAACTATATGTAATTCAGTAGTAGCTACACCAGTCACATGTTTCCTTAAGTATTTAAAAACTTTAACTCTTTTAACATTTTCTCCAGCAGTTCCAAGATCTAAAAAACAAAACATTCAAGTATAAATCTATATTTGTAAGGGTTTAAATCTAATGACAGAATTTATATTATATTATATATAAATATAAATTTATACAACCACATAGAACACACATAGAAGATTCCATCAGTTTATAGTATAATTTTATGTCATGGTAATAAGAAATAATAAATGAATTTTTATTAACTAAACATTACATAATTTTAGATCAATTTAAAAATTATGTAATATACTAAGTGTAAAGGTATGATGCATGTATTTCATCAAATGAATGTCTCTTATATAGGTTTACCAGATAAGGAAAAGAGAAAAATATAAATAATTATTCTTTTTCCATCATTTAGTTTAAATGTAATATTACATCATGAGATGTAATAATAAATTATCTGACAAATGCTAATTAAATAAGTCAGGTGGGAAATTAGCATTCTAGATTATCTAATAAACAACTATTCAACTAATGTTAAATAATTTGATAAGAGAAAAAAATTTAACTTCTGGACATGAGTGTATTTATTAACATCATGCCAATGGCTTCAAACAGCATCTAAGGAAAACAAATACATTCATTTTAACAACCAAAAAAATCAAAAAAGTAGAAAAATTCATGCCACAAGAGCATAAACATGACGATGATAAACTAGCATTTTTGACAAACTTATTATCGACTCCACCATGGAAATATCTGAAAGTAAAAAAAATCATAAGGCATGAGAATGATCAGAATTCCTGATGGCATATTGTTATCAGCATTATTGAAAACTAAATAATTAACCTCAATATTAAAGAAATAAGAAAAAAAAAAAAAAGAATACAAAATTCATAGTACATTTTCTTAAGTATCATTTAAGATAGTGTTATAATTAAATCCAATTTTCAGTAAAATATTCTACAAAACTTTATCGCTATATTAATATTCATACCAAATTTTTTCTTCAAAATTAAAATATTTAACCTTAAACATTTCTTGTAATAATTCAAAAATCAGTATAAAAAAGAGAGATTAGTTACAAACATCAGACCAAGTACTTATTTGATATTTTTTGTTTTGGACGACTTCTTATTCTCCACAGAGGGGTAATATTCTAAATTTAAGTATAGTTTGAAAAATAAGAATACCTAATATCCCTAAATCGAATCTTCCTGTTTTTTTTGCTTGAGTGATTATTGCCTGCAATGTATCAGTGAAATATTTGAACAGTCTATTTTGTAACTCGACAGGCATACCAAGGATTCTGTTTAAAAATTTACTCATATTGCTGTGGTCTTTATCCAGCACCAAACTTCCAGGGTTCGTGTCATTGTTAACAATAAGTCCAACACCAACTAATGCAGCAGCAACATCTGAAAATAGAAAAATGAATTTACAGAACTGATATAGGAACAAGTATTAAAAATATTGATGGTATATTAAAAATAACCCTGCTACAATGTAATATTTATTTGTATTACTATTATCATTGCATGATGAACAAGTGGATCTTGGTTATACCAACTAAACAATTGTTGAATGTCACTAACCCTTACAATCTACTTGTTTTCTTAAAACATTTTCTGGCATCATCTATGAATTTAGAGCAGCAAATGCATTCTTTTCAGGGTTCAGGGATTGGAATAATTCACTCACTGTAAATATTCAATGATTTTATAAAAATGAATGACCAGGTGAGGGGAGGAGGAGTTGTAGGTTCAATGTACTCAGAAGAAATAACTCGCTTAGTTAATTAGTACAAAAAAAAAGTCATGGCCCTGTGGAGAGGGAAGATCTGACATTACTCAAAAGGACTTATGTTTTTATATAATCTCATTAAAAAAAAATATATTTAGAATTCTAGGTTTATTTTAATTTATCATATTCATTTTCATCACAAAAGAAAGCAGAGATAGCTCAAAATTTGGAACAGTAGTAATGAAAGTTATTGATCACAAGAATAAATCATGTTTCTAAAACTAAATATAATTAATTAAGAAGCATGTCAATAAATGTTGTTGTTTTTTTACCAATATTAATACCAGGACACTGTTTTACAGATCTGCCAGGATCTGACGATTTTTCGAGGCCGAAGGACATCCTTGGCCACTCTCTCCTTCCACAATTAGAATTAGTTTTCATCATTAAAGATAATATTTTGAAGTATTTAAAGGTTTTCAAGTTATCCGAAGGATATCTTCCGCCATTGTTGTCCTTGAGGATACTGTTTTGAAATATTTTTAATATTTAACGATTTTAAGATGGCGGAAGGAAAACTTCCACCTTGTTATAAATAATTAACCTGGTGCTCAGCTAAAAGTAAGAAAAATAGGTAATGACCATAAGGGAATCTGTTTCATTTTAAAGATAAACAACTCCTTTTATTTGGCTAATGAGTACATATAAAAACATTGTCCATTAAGTTATGTAACTCAGTCAATTGAATTTTCAATAAGTAAACTACAAAAAAATACAACCTTTCATAAAATCTCCTTCATAGTCACTTGGTGGAGGTACAAGAGGAGCTTCATATCCCATGATAGTTCTCATTGTAGCCTCCAAAGCTGATCGACCATATTTGTTGTCAATGTTAAATCTTGATAAGTCTCTAGTTTCAGTAGCTCTTCTATCACCATGAGTCAAAGCTCCCTAATAATACCAATTATAGATAGTAACTCAATTTTTTATTTTTATTTAAATAAATGAACTTTATAAGTAAGCAATTTTTAATAATTTACCAAACTTTCAAGACGTTTAGCAACAATTGAAGCAAATCTCCTTTCACCTGCTAGGTCTGATATTAGAAAAATATATTCAGGTGCATTCACTTGATTGCTTCTATGGGTTCTTCCTATTTGTAAAAAAAAAAAAAAATTAAATACATACAATGTGTATGTCAGTGTACTAAAAATAAGATACTTAAAAAAACTTAATAGTGAGGTTGTTTGTTAAAATTTTTGTTTAGATTCTTTCCAACAATATATGCTTGGTGCCCTATCAAACATGGAAAATCGAAAGCGGCATTATCAACATATTTTACTCTTTTACTACTGAAAAGGTAAAAATGCACTTCAAGCAAGGTGAAAATTATGAGATGTGCATGGAGATGATATATTATCCGAATGACTTGTGAAAGGGCAAAGACACAAAGTAATCACAAAATTTTATGAAAAAAATTGTGAAAATTAATTTTAATGCATTACAATGCATAACGAATCGATCAGCTATTACTACATTAGTTTCAGCTTTAGCTGCAATACATGGAATTGTAGCTGGGTTTTGAGATCCCTAAGCTGTAAGAATATTATCATGTGAATAATTGTGATTAAAAATTGTTATGTAAATAGATCAATTACATTCGAATAATCATAGACTAAAAGGAGGACTTTCAATGGACTCGGAATGGCTATATCATGGATCACAGGGAACAGGGGCGCTAACGATAAAGCTAAATATGACAAAATATTACTAAGAGGACAAACAAATGAATATCATTTAGAATAAAGTGGAAACCCAATTATCTATTAATAAACGACTAATGGAGGAATTTAATAAAGACATAAAAATTATTCATTCAAATAATTTAAAAATTAGCAATATTTTGAAACCTTATCCAATGAAACATCAGATATAGATTTAACCAACAATACTTGTTTTTGTTTGATACTTTTCTGCTATTATATAATAAAATCAGTGATATAGACACCAGCATGGAATTCTGTAAATTAAATATATTACATTCCAGTAAATTAACTTACAAATAAATAGAATATATAATTAAACAATCAAAAGTACTCCTAGTCTCACAACACTAATATACAATGGCAATTGGCATCATTGTACATTGTTCTTTACATGATAATTTCCTATCTTATTTTATACAATTTCCCTTAGAATCTATATTGTATGAAACACTTTTTCTCCTTTCTTTTCCTGTACAGAAGAGATAATGAAATATTAACTGCACATGAATATCCATCCCTGATACTGAGATATGATGGGACTTTCACTGGACAATGTTTATTTTTAAACAATAACTATTATAGTAAAAATGTTACAAGGTATATATGTTATACAAATAAGTGTAATAATCAAATATTAGATGATAAGGATTTAATCAACTGTAAAAGCTTAGTTTAAAAAATATTACTCATTTTGTAAAATATATTCCAATTAATGGGGTGTATAAAAAAAAAAAAAAATGACCGTTTTTGAAACAAATATTTGTATTATTATTTCTTTGATATAAAATACAATTAATACTCAAAGTATAGTCCATTGTTATCTACTGTCATTACCCATCTGCTAGCCAATTGCTCGATGCCACGCTGATACCATTCCTTGGGATGGCTGTCAAAGAACTCTTGGACAGCATTTTCAACTTCCACAAAATTATCAAATTTTTTCCCTTGAAGAAAATGGGCCATGGATCGAAACAAGTAGTAATCCGAAGGTGCGAGGTCGAGACAATATGGTGGATGAGGCAGGAGTTCAAACCCATGAAGTTCTGTTAACTTTTCTTTGATTCGACTGCTGATTGTTGAGGAGTAAGTTTGTGAGGGACCAGTCTACAGGTTTTTTTCACCTTTCCCATGGAGAGAAGATGGCGACTAACAGTTTCTTTCGACACACCACACTCCCTGGCAAGTTCGCGAGTACTTGTGGACGGATTTGACTCAACAACTTCCTTCAGAACCTCATCAATATCCATTAATGGCCACCCGGAGCCCTTCTTCCTTTCCGTCGTATCTCCACTTCTAAATTTTTCAAACCAACGCCGTGCAGTGCGCTCTTCATGGACACCTTCCCCTCCATATTTAATAATTTCAAGTGTTGCTTCAGTGGCTGTGAAATTTTTTTTCCAGTAATGTCTTAAAATTACGAGAATTTTGTAAGACACTGTCATGTTTCTTCTATGAAATATATAACTGAATTGAGGCTTTTTTTTAAGAAGTCCAGTGTTAGAAACAAGCTTAGAGAATGCTCTAAAGGGATTATTAAATAGTGGTAAATAATAAATAGCATTAAGATATTTACAGACTTTTGAACTCTGGAATTTAATAAAACGGTCATTTTTTTTTTTTTTATACTCCCTATAATAAATATGTATTTAATATATGATACAAACCAACTTTTTATTACCTATTTTCATTAGAATGTATCCATTCTTCCTAAACTAACTCAACTATTGTATTTACATGAAAATGAATCATTGTTAAATTACCCTGAACCTCTTATATATTTAGAAAGTTATTTATCTATACCCTTCCAAACTTCTGCAATACCCAATTTTACTTTTGAACATATTCATTCTACCAGGAGGCCTGAGGACAGCATAGATCTTCAGGAGGGAGACGTATCATGGTAAACTATGCACAACCCTAATCCCACGATCTCAGTACCCTAGAGCCTATAAGAACCTCTGTCGGGAGCAAGATGGTGTCACTCCCAGTCTGTGAATCATTTGCTATTTTAAGTATCAATTGTTTACTCAGCCAGTTTGTATTCTTTTAATAAATTCATTTTTAAAAAAGCTTTCTCTCGATCAGTCATCATAAGTATTGATAAATGTGTAAAGAAATATATTAAAAAGATGAATTTTATTAAATTAATTTAAATTTGGCTGCAAGACAACAGAGGCTGCTAAAAAAATATGCTCCGTGTTGCGAATGTAGGTACTATCTGAACATAAAGCTCTATTTTGGTTTTCCTAATTTCATCAAGGCGATGAAACGCTTAAGATGATGCTCGTTCTGGAAGACCTCAAGTTGCCAGAGAATTACTTGATTCGGATCAACATCAAACATGTGCAGAATTATTTAAGCAGTTAAAAAGCAACAACCTGGATTTACCTACTTCAAATGGGAAAAATGAAAAAAACAAAACAAAAAAAAACTGGATAAATGGGTCCCTCACAAGTTACCATGCCGGCAGTACACACACGCCGAGGCAAGACGAATGCAGGCAAACACGAGTGTGTACTGGGTCATCTCGTGGTAGTTCGCCTTAGCTCTGCTCGGCTTGGCAGCACTCTGAAAAAAGTCGGGCACAAGTCAAAGGACCGAGAGGAAACGAGCGACGAGGCGAACCGACACAGTACACACTCGCCTAAGCTCGGGATTCAGATTTCTGTGAATGGCAAGGAACTTCTGTTATTCACATCCAAGTTTCGTTTAATCACATTTCAACGCTTCCCTCATTCAATTTCCAGTTCCTTACAAATTAAGGAACTAAAGAAAACAAAGATTAACTAAGAACTAGAGAAAAAAAATATTCCTTAATGGCTTCATTCATTATTTTCGTACTTTTTTTATTTGAAATCCAATAATGTAACTGCAGTTTGCAGTGAAGCAAAATACACGGAAATA
Organism: Euschistus heros; assembly: GCA_003667255.2. Lineage (NCBI taxonomy): Eukaryota > Metazoa > Arthropoda > Insecta > Hemiptera > Pentatomidae > Euschistus > Euschistus heros. The sequence goes on from RCWM02000012.1 coordinate 2,628,355, forward strand.
AACTTGACGATCAGTAAATAAAAAAGTATTATATATATATATATATATATATATATATATATATATATATATATATATATATACAGGGTGTCCCAGACATAGTGTAAAAAAAAAAAAATTGGTTAATACTGCATGCTAAACGAATGGCGCAGAAACTAGTTTCATTTCTCAATCTGTTGAGGAGATAGAATTTTTTTTGTTTTTATTTTTAAAATCTTTATTTTTTCTGAACAATGGCAGTTTTCTCTACTTTGGCTTAGCGTAGAAACAAAAGCGATGATATTTTCTTAATCAGCATTAAATTTTCTAAAATATGACATAGGTCTAGTTATTTTAAATTCACTTTTAGAGTGCCTTTTAATGCGCAAAACACAAAACATTTATTAAAACTTAAATTTTTAATATTTTTTGAAAATTTCTCACTCCCCACTGGAGCACCATAGAAGCTGTCAAATTTCCCAAAATCTGCAGAATTAAGTTAGGTTTTTAGTGGTGTAACTCATGATACAGTTGCACTTCACCTTTTGAGTCTAACAGAAGTTTTTCTGATGAAAAACACACTAGAGAATGAATACTTGATTGAATAAGTGTATTAGTTATTTTAATTCTTGTCCATATGCATTAGGGGTAAAGAGTTGTGAAGGCGGCAAGCCCTCCCTCCCCCCCCAAAAAAAATCTTATTTATAGGGAGTTAAGGGGGGGGGACCCAAATCCTTGCTGATTACCTAATGTTATATAAACATACTTTTTTCTTTCTTTTTTTTTTAATATAAAAAATTACAATTTAGGATTATTTGAAGAAATTAAATTCACCAACAGAAAAATGACATTTCATAATGTGCCTGCTACTCATTAGCGCAGACAATGATATCATGTTCTGATTGGAATTAGTGGATTTATTTAGTTAGGCTTTGTAAACAATTAAAATCCCACTGTTTGCAAAGGTCATAAGAAGTTGTCCTCTCATTTCATGGCTGCATCAATTGCTATTCACCCTTCTTCTGCCATGGACTTCACTATACGTGAGTACGCAGATATGATTTTTGTCTACGGATTCTGCAATGGCAATGCGCTAGCAGCTCAGAGGGAGTATCAGAACCGATACCCAAATTGTCGGGTTTCAAGCTAGTAATCAGCAAGAATTTGGGTCCCCCTCCCCTTAACTTCCTATAAATAAGATTTTTTTTTGGTGGGGGAGGGGGAGGGAGGACTTACCACCTTCACAACTCTTTACCCCTCATGCATATGGACAAGAGATAAAATAACTAATACACTTATTCAATCAAGTATTCATTCTCTAGTGTGTTTTTCATCAGAAAAACTTCTGTTAGACTCAAAAGGTGAAGTGCAACTGTATCATGAGTTACACCACTAAAAACCTAACTAAATTCTGCAGTTTTTGGGAAATTTGACGGCTTCTAGGGTGCTCCAGAGGGGAGTGAGAAATTTTCAAAAAATATTAAAAATTTAAGTTTTAATAAAGGTTTTGTTTTGTCCGTTAAAAGGCCCTCTAAAAGTGAATTTAAAATAACTAGACCTATGTCATATTTTAGAAAATTTAATGCTGATAAAGAAAATATCATCGCTTTTGTTTCTACGCTAAACCAAAGTAGAAAAAACTGCCATTTTTCAGAAAAAATAAAGATTTTAAAAATAAAAACAAAAAAAATTCGCCATTCGTTTAGCATGCAGTATTAACCAATTTTTTTTTTTTACACTATGTCTGGGACACCCTGTATATATATATATATATATATATATATATATATATATATATATATATATATATATATAAAAGCAATAAAAAAAAACATGAAATCCTAAAAAGTTATTTAAGTCGATTTTTTACAACTTCTAATTAAAGAATAAGTAGGTAGTTAATTAAAGTAGCTAAAATTTTCTTCAAAAATTCGCTTAAAATAAATATCCAATCAGAAAATATCAAATAAATTTGGACTTATCCAGTCCAGCTCCGATGAATGTTTTTATCCACCATTTTTTTTTTTTTTTTTTTTTTTTTTTCTTTTTTTTGCAATTATTCATGGTTATGTACACATAATTATAATATGCGTGGGCTGCAATAGCTGCAACCAGAATCCTCACATCCATCTTCATTAACTTCCAATAAAACACTAGCTTTAGCTTATAAAACTGAACAACCCAACTTCTACAAAGCTCTCCTTCCCTCGTCTGCGAGCCACTCGGCGAGTGTGTACTTGCACCATTCGTGTACACAGCTCGCTTCCGCTCGGCTCAGGTGGCCTCGTTGACGAGCGCCTCGGCGAGTGTGTACTGCCGGCATCAGAGGCGAATAAGATCATTCCACTGACAACAGTTTCATATTCAGCTTCTTGATTAAAAAATAACCCATTTTTTGACAGAATCATTACTTGTGATGAAAAGTCGGTATTGTATGACAATATTTGGCGATAATACCAATGATTATCAGCTAATGAAGGATCAAAACATTTTTCAAAACCTGATCTTTATCAGAAAGAGGTATTGCTGATTGTTTTCTGTACAAGCAAATACATTGTGCACTATGAGCTCCTAAGTCGGGGGCAAACTATTACTGCTGAGTCCAATATTTGTGCGATATTAGACTGATTTCAGTCTAAACTTTGAAAATTCGATCCAACTTTGGTAAATAGAAAAAAACCCACCCTTACTCCTTCAAGACAATACTCGGCCACATACCGCAAAGATAAATTAATTATTTATCCATAATATGATATCCATGAATTAATAATATAATATTAATATCCATAAATAATGCTAATAAATTAATGGAAATTAGATGGGAAACATTGTCCCACCCACCATATTCTCTCAACCTTTCACTCACTGATTATCAACTTTTCAGATCTCTTGACAATTGTCTCCAGCAGAAATGTTTTGATACCAGCAAAGCCCAGAATTGAAATTAAATCAGTATTTTACCACCAAAAATCAATCATTTTTTAAAAATGGTAGTTGGGGTCTTGCATCAGAGTGGGATAAAGTTATTATCTGTAATGGAGATTATTATAATTAATAAACCCAAAAATACAACAGGACTTTTGAAATGACCTGGTACATGATATTTCTTAATATCTCACGTCATGAACTACAGTAAGCAAGCAACACATTACTATTTTAAGTTTAATTATTTCCAAAATTTATTATTCTAAAACACAGTGCAAGAGAAAACAAAATAAAAATTTGTTACCAAATTGTTGTATAGCCCTATCAGCACTCCAAGGTAATTCAAGAGTAATGTGCACTCTTCTTCTTTGATTTCTAGCTCTTCGGTCACTTTGAAGTGAAATACCTGAACTAGCAGCTTCAGAAATAATAGCCACATCCTTCAAACCATCCATAAACCTTTGTTTTTCTGAAAAAACAAAAACAAAAAAAAAACAAATATAACTTTTTTACAACTTTCCTAACAGGAGCAAAATCATAATTTTAAAAACTGAATATATCATATAAATAAATATACAAACATTTTTTTTTTAAGAGGAAACAAATGTGTTAAGTAAAAATTTATCAACAATTCAATTTTTTTGATGAATAAAAAAAAAAGAAAGTAATCTTCATGAGTTCTACTAATTTTCATATTTATTCCAAATGAAATTACTCATGTCTGAGAGTAAACAATGCCTAGAACTGTTGTATTTTGGTTATAGTATTCACTGGGATTCTTAGAGATTGTCAAAATATCAAAGAATTAAGAAAGATCAATCAATAATGTTTCCATCAAAGCCAGGCTCAAATAAGCATCGTAGAGTTAGGAGTCCAGTGCTTATTTAACTGAGCTACAACAAAAATTACACTCAAAAGTAAAATAATGGTTTAAGTTCATGGAAATGAAGACCTTACTCAATGTAAGCCGTAGGTGGAGATTTGATAGACAAACACTTCCACGATGACCCACATTCCCATAGAGCATTAAATATCTTCTTTAAATTTTTAATTTCATTGCTAGTTTATACAATTTGTGCATAATTCACAACTAAATAGAGGATACATATGATAACTGTAGCCGATAAGGGTATTTTTAATTAGAAAAACCCTATTTCAACAACCAAATGTTTATTTTATCATTTTAAGTGGTTAAGCTATAAGACAATGGAAATTATGGGAGAGGGTAATTGATAAATAAAAAAATGACAATTAAAAAAACCACAACCAAATCAAACAATATAATAATAAATCAGAAAAATATTATCATCATTAGAATACTGCTCAATCTTATAGTCTTCACTGGTTTCTCTGATAAGTTAAATGTTTTAATCATTTAAAACACCTATGATATCCAGCTCACCAACCATAATTGTACTTTTTATTTACTTTAGTACTTTATTATATAGTGAAGAATACAAAAATTATAGAAACAGCAATAAATTTTTAATACAACAGAAAATAGATGTGTTATAGAGAATAGATTCCAGATCAATTTTTAGCATAGAAAATGCTGTGAGATCCACTATAGTAACTTCTGAAGTAAAACAGAGTTTGCTACATATACTGCCATCAGGTATACAATGTAATTATCTACAATAGCACCATAAATTTAGACAGAAAATAAAAAATACTACTTATTATTACCTAGAGTATTTCAATAAAAACAAAAAAAAAAAATAACCAAACTTCTAAATAACAATAGATAGAAACAATTAATATGTACTTTTCTATACAGAACCAACAAGAAATAATGGTTATTAAAACAACTTAAATAATTAATTTTAATAAGTATTTATCTTAAACAACATAAGTCTGTAAAAAAAATGGGACATGAACTTACATTAATTAATGATGCTGAATTAAATGAATACTGTAAAATGGGGCCACATTAGTACGGTGGAGTGAAATTGGTACACAATAGTTTCTGTGGAGATTTCCTTCTGGCAGGCTGTTGTGTCGACTTTTACCAAATGAGAACCCACTGAAACGACTCATTCTACGCTCTCATTTGGTAAAAGTCGACAACAAGCTGACAGACAGAAATCACCACAGAAACAATTGTGTACCAATTTCACCCCACCGTACTAATGTGACCCCATTTTACAGTAAATAATTAATGCTTTAAAAACAATGTAAAAATAATATATTTTAAAATACAGTATTAAAACTATTAATTTGATTTGATGTCATTAAGTTATTTTTTCACACTGCAACAGCTAATAGAAGAGAAAGAAAGCTTGGTTAAGAAATGTTATACAACAATAAAAAACAAATTACCTGTAAGATTTAGAGTTTCAAGAGGAACATCAACTTCTGATCTAGATTCATATTGAATGCCATCTTCTGTTTGAACAACCCTGCCTTTTCTTCCAGTCATCTATAGAAATAACAAATATAAATAAGGACTGAATTTCAATAAAAATGCGTATGTATGATTTGAATAAGGTTTTGTAATATCATTTAAATCCAAGTATTTATGAAATTATCCAACACCAAAGACACTAATTTCCATCCCTCTTTTAAATAAAAACAGTAATAATGTGCTATCAATAATATTTCTTTCATCTATGAAGATGAAAAGACAAACCAAATTTCAATTCGATAGTTGTAAGAGAACACTATTTTAACTTTAAACCCTTTTTCAAAATTTATAAAATGAAACACATCTGTTAAAATATTTTATGTAACAGATGATTAAACAATTACAGCAGTCTTTCTTTTGAACGGATTAAAGTAGGGGGAGGGTTATCTGGTAAGGTAATGCAGAATTAGGAAAAATGTAGTATAGGTTTTATAATTAAGAGACAATGAATTCCAGGATAAAGTTTATTTTTCATATCATTAAATCACATTCCAACTCATCCTACCATTGTCCTCACCACTTACACTGATGACACATGTGTGTTATCAGTAAACAATGATCCCTTCATTGCCTCCCAAACACTCCAATCCCATATCCTAACCCTTCAAGAATGGTGTCAAAAATGGAGAATCAAAATAAATCCAAAAAACTCTCACCAAATAACCTTTACCCTTCGCCGTAAGCCCATGACTTCCTGTCCTACAGTATCCTTTAATGATATTCCACTAATCCCTGTTGAACAGATCCGCTACCTTGGACTCCACTTGGACAAAGGTCTTACTTGGAATCCACATACAAGACTAAAAAGACAAGAAACTGCCCGTTGTTACAGATTACTTCAACATTTATTAGACAAACGTTCAAAGCTCCCAATTAATTACAAAAGATTAATATACATGACTGTGATTAGACCTATCTGGACATACGGAGTTGAGCTTAGGGGCTCCACTAAACCATTCAATTCATCTCGTATCCAATCCTTACAATCCAAAATCCTTCGAAAAATCCTAAATGCACCTTACTTTCTCACCAATAAACTTATCCATAAAGATCATAATGTTCCATATGTTGCAGATTTAGCCCAAACCAGATATCTATCCTTTCATAATAAGCTCCATAACCACTCAAATCCCCTAATTTCTCAACTTGCTTCCAACACTATTCCTGATAATCCCCCGAGGCATCTAAAAGAAGATGGCCCAGAGACCTTCTAGTGTAGAATTCTTATTAAAGTGCTACTGATGGGTAGTACTTTTCATGTTTTGTCACGTTATTGTAATAGTTAACAGCACATTTACTTGATGTATAAAATTTGTACAGTTGTAAATTTCAATAAATTGTTATTAAAAAAAAATAATAAAAAAAAATAAAAATAAAAAAAATCATTAAATTATACCTGTTTTATAATCAAATATAATAAAAACAATTTTTTTTTTACCTCAGCGACATTTTCTGGACCTCCTAATTCATCAATCAGTTGATCAAGAGTATTTGGAGGCAAACTTTCACCTAATTCCTCTATTTTCCTAAGTAATTCCTCTTTCATACTGCAAGCTCTTTCTATTGCCATCTGTCCAGGAATACCAGATGGATCACGGTGGTTTGAGATTTGACCTTTGGTTTGCTTTATTATCAATGAATCTATTTTTTCTTGGGTAGATAATGTTTTTTTAACAGGTTTTTTAGAACTTTTACCTTTTTTTTTCCTTGACAACCATGGATCTAAAATAAGAAAATTCTACTCAGTTAAAAAAGTTATTGCCACTGCAATAGTTTTATACTTTCATAAAAATTCAAAAATGATGCAAATCAAAACACATTTTACTCCCACCTCAAAAGAAAATAATGAGAGGACAAAAATATTTTCAGAATATAAATACAAAAAAAATTAAAATAAATAACTAAAAATAAAATAAAAGAAGCTTACATCTGGCCCTTCTTAATAAATAACAATTTAGTTATTTACCATAAACTTATAATGATCAAGAGGGAAACTGATAAACTTAATCATCAAGAGGGATGTTTTTTTTTATGACCATGGTGGTTGAAGGATGTAGTTATAGCATTAGCTCTATCACAAGGCCTTCCCTAATTAAATGCGTATTAAAGTACTATAATAATAAATATCTAAAGTCAATGAAAACTGGTTTACTATGCTAGGTTTTTATAAAAGTTTATATTTTCCACCATTTTAACTTTGCCTACAGTAGCTAAAATTAGATTATAATTCCTGATTTTTTATTTCCATAACTAAAATTCTTTTCATCTTGATTTTTTTTTTAATTTTTTTTTTTTTTTTTTTTTTGTTTTTCACCCGACTTTGGCGTACGTTAGACCAATCACTTCTGAATGCTCTGTGCCTTTCTTTCAAACCCAGTATTGCTTCATTCTTTCTGATCTTATTTTCCTCTCCTCTTCAGAGATTTGGATTGTTGGTTTTGTTTTGATTTTGAATCTATCTGTTTTGTCCTTAGTTATTTTTTTGCACTTTTATCCATGAGTATATTTTCTGCTATACAGAGTTCGATTAAGTCCTTTTCTGTTCCCTTAAACCAATTTGGTTTGGTCTTTTTGTTGCGGAAGAAGTCAAAAATTTTTTTAGTTAGTCTATTTAGGTTCATTCTGAGGATGTGTCCATAGAAATGAATTCTTCTCTTCCTCATTGTGTCTGAAAGTTTCTCAATTTTTTGGTAAAGGGTTTCATTTCATTTCATTTCTGAAATTTGGGGCATAGAATTTGTCTTAATATTTTCCTTTCTTTGATCTCTAGCTGTTCAATTGGGCCATGATTGGTAATGGACAGTATTTCAGATGCATACAGTGCTTCTGGCTTAATTACTGTGCTATAATGTCTTATTTTTGCATTCCATGAGAGGGACTTTTTGTTGTAGGTGTTTTTGGAGAGTTGGAATGCCAGTTCAATTTTATTTCTTCTAGATTCCATTGCTTTTTTCTCTAGGCTATTCCAGCTGATCCATTCTCCAAGATATTTGAACTCCTTGACTATTTTTATTTTTTGTTCGCCTACTTTAAGATGTTTTGGTGGGTTTCTAATGTTTGTTATTATTTTGGTCTTTTTGAAGGAAATTTCAAGACCTATTTTTTCTGCTTGTTTTTGTAGTTTAAGAGTCTGTTCTCTGGCTTCATCCCATATCATCTGCAAAGGATAGGCAATTGACTTTAATACCTCTATTTTTTGTTCCTAATCTGATTCCACAATTGGTCTTGGTGTTCCACTCTCTGACTACTTTTCCAGAGCACAGTTAAACAACAGTGGGGAGAGTCCATCTCCTTGCCTTACACCAGTTTTTATCTCAAAAGGGTCTGAGAGTTCTCCAATAAATTTAACTTTGCAGAATATGTTGGTAAAAGTTTCTCTGATTAGGTTAGTGGTTTTGTTGTCTAAGTTCAGTTATTTTAGTACAGAAATAAGGGATTCCCAGTCTATTGAGTCATACGCTTTTTGGAAGTCAATGAAAGTGATAACATATGATTTTACTCTTGATTTTTGATAGGCCATGAGGTTTTTGAGGATTAGGATTTGTTCTGGGCATGATCTCCCTTTTCTGAAACCTGCTTGGTATTCTCCAAGTTGATGGTCTAGTTGGGTCTCTGCTCTGTTTAGTAGAGCTTTGGAGAATATCTTGTATGTTACATACAGAAGTGAGATTCCTCTGTAGTTGTTGGGGTCTGTTTTGGACCCTTTCTTGTGGAGTGGGTGGATAAGAGCCATCTTCCATTCATCTGGGGTTCTTTCTTTTGTCTAAATTTCTTCAAATATATTTTGGAGAAACTCTATTGCATTTTTGTTGACGTTTTTCAAAAGCTCAGTTGATTTGGTTTTCTCCCGAGGCCTTATAGTTTTTGAAGTTTGATATGATTGATTGCAGTTCCTCTATGGTGGGTGGTTCCGAATCGGGGTTGGTTGTTGTTGAGGTGCTGAATTTCATTTTTTCTATGGGTTTTTCACAGTTGAGGAGGTTTCTGAAATATTCTGCAACAATTTTGCAATTATCTCTATTGTTGTGGGCAATATTTCCATTTTTGTCTTGGATTTGTAGGGTCGGTGGGCTGTATCTGGTTATTTTTTGTTTAAATGTCTTATAAAAGTTTTTTGTATTGTTGATATGGAGGAGGAGCTGGTCTTCTTGAATTTTTTTGATTTAGAAAAGGCTGCAGTCATATTTCATAGTAGGAAAATCATTAGAATGGAATCACCTAACTAAAATATTATTTCATGTTTCTCAGATGCTGAAAAACCTCTCAGTAAAACATAAGAATTCAGTAAACTTTAGTAACACACTAACTAAAATAACTTGACTAAAAAAAAAAAAAAAAAAAAAAAAAAAAAAAAAAAAAAAAAAAAAAAAAAAAAAAAAAAAAAAAAAAAAAAAAAAAAAAAAAAAAAAAAAAAAAAAAAAAAAAAAAAAAAAAAAAAAAAAAAAAAAAAAAAAATCTTTTCTCCTTAGACTAAGAAATTAATATAAAACAAATATTAAATCAAAATTCATTTAAAAAATCACGCTTAAGAGGTCACAAGTAGCCAAAGAGCTACCAACATCATTTTCTAAACGTGTCTTAAAGTAGGGAGGGCATTTGACTATATAAAACAAAGATTTACTGCCATATGAACTTTAGTTTGCGGTGCTTGGTAAACTGTTTAGTTGGAGACAGGTTCTTCTCCACCCCACTCCTATCCCCCAATGCAAAATATAAAATCAATCAGCAGGTTTCTGGTCAAGAACTTTTAATCATGAAGATTTTATCTTTTCTGGATCTAAAGTATTTAAAACAAAAGTTGTTAAAATTTCCTTTGCAACAAATAGTCTATGCATCAATGGTAAAAATTTTGAGCAGACCACAATTAATGATTTAACCCTTCAGTGGTCATACCGTGGCACAAAGTGCAACCTTATCGTCTTTTTGAATGGTTTGTCTTTACTGTTAAGGGCTGAACGTTTTAGGAGGGTTCTATTTTAACCTACACCCTTTCTATAACAGGTGTCATTGTCATTTCCTGGCCCTTCTGCTTTCTTCCGTTCATTGGTAGTGGTGATTTCGACAAGTTTATTGCACTCTATGCACAACGCGCCTGATAATGTAAGTAAATATTCTCTATTTTTATTACATTATTTTGCTAAAAGTAATTAATTTTTTTTTGTTTGTGTCCAATACTTCCATTGAAGTCCTATACTGGCCAGGGTGGGAAGGTCAAGATTCATTTTGTGGATCCGCCACAAAATAAATTTTAACCCGTCCAAGTGGGATTCGAACCCACGACCGTCGAGTCTGACTGAAGGCAGAAAATTTATATTCTGTCATTTCAGCCGTGGGTCGAATTCGAGGTCAGAAGACTTTCCAGTGGTACACCCAGCCTCTTAAAAAGTGGGTACCCTTGATTGGAGAAAAAACCTAGAGGTTGAGCGTGAATTCTGGCCAAATCACCTCCTTACACAACCGTTGGCTCAGAAACGGTATAGCCTTACTTAAGTACTGAACCTAAGAGCCCTTCATGGGTTATAAGTGGTACAGGTTTTTTTTTTTTAAATATAATATTATACTATAATATTATGTTATAATATACTATAATATTATATAATAATATACTATATACTATAATATATAATTTATTTTTTAATTGCTTTATTATGTAGTATTGAACCTATTATTATAGATATGTATATAGACTACAATTACATGTATATATTTTTTATAGTTAATTTTATGTTTATAGCATAGTATTTTTCCTGTTTCAATTAATTATATATTGTTAATATTCAATATTTGACTAAACAAAACATTTGTTTAAAAATGAATGTAATTTTATGATAAAATCTGGTTCTTATTTATTTGATCTTTATTTGAAAATAATTTTATTCAAATCACATATGTTGTTATGAGATGCATATGGTTATTGTCATTAAAAAATAAATTACAGCTATTGCAAAAAGAATAGTCTAGGTTGAAGGGAATTTGTGCCACGTTCCATGTTCCAAAAGTAGGCGTGCCTGCTGAAGGGTTAAAATGAATGTGATAATCATTAAATAAAATATTATTCCAAGAAATTATATAAACAGTACAAACATTTTAAATAAATCAGGATTAAAAAAAAACCCTTCAAGACAATAATATACCTAATAACAAATAAATAATTAAATAAAATCAGTTTGGATAGATTTATAACTTAACAGATAATGAATCTCATATATTAGCCATAAATAAAGAAATGTCCCGCAGGGGCTAGCTAAAGTGCTCAGCTAGTGGGGATTAACGCACCCCCGGGTTCTCCAGTTCAATATAGAGCGCATCCCTTACAGATCAGTACACTATACACATACAATGACACTAAGGTCACATACAGTCTATACCTCAGGATCATTTTCCCTGAGAAGACCCAAAGGATAGGGGGTATAACCTGACCACCAGTTGTCCCGAGGTTACAGGACCTCTTTCGCTGGGCTAATCACCCGTAAAAGAGTGAAACTGATTCAAAGAACCATAAATGGCCTTGGAACAAGCGTTGGATTAAGGCCCCTCCAGGCTAGTTATGGCAGAAGGAGGAAGATAAAGAAATGGAATAAAAAACAAATAAATAAATATATTAAGACAATAAATATAGATACAGAATCATAAAACAACCAATGACATCTTTTCTACGAATGCCACACAATGAAAAAAAATAAAATGAACTTACCTTCACTGTCACTATCATCATCAAAGGGATTGAAGTCACTGCTTAAATTACTTTCTTCAGAATGAAATTCACTCTCGGCTGAATCAGAAATAGATAATTTGAATTCTGATCCAGAAGTAGAGCCGCCATCAGAATCGTCTGATGAATCAGCTCTTACTCTCTTAACTGCTCTGGCTGCAGCTTGTCTAACTAAATTTGAATATAAAATAATACACAATAATTCATGGGTAATCACATTAATTTACTATTATTATATTAATATCATTATAATTAATATTTAATCTACAAATCAAGCAATAATTACTTGGCTTTCTTTTGCCACTGGATGAGCCTGCTTCATTATGGTTAACTACATTATTATTTATAGATGACTTCTTTTTATCAATTCCAATGAGCTGATTGATCCTATTTCGATCAGGGGCAGGAAAATGTTTTTCGACTAGTGTTTGTAATACTCCTCTAAAAATTAATAAATTAAAAATGTGTTCATAGTTTAAAAAAAAATTAAGTTAATTAATATAAAGAGCATTATGATTATATACTTGGCAGTAGAAACAAAATCAGTCAATTCCCCATCATCTCTTTCTAATTGTTCAAGAGTCCTAGCTTCACCAGTTGACTGCAAACCAATCACAACACATTTTCCACATTTCACTGCTTCCCTAAATATATAATCAATGTCAGATAAGTAAATACTATAACTAGAATACTCCAATAATTCCAATAAAAATCCAATACATTATAATAGAAGAAAAAGAAAAACTAACATAAATGTTCGTTTTTACTGGAACAACGTAAGATACAAGTGAAATAAGGTGTACTGTTACAAATTTAAAATAGTATTGAAAAGTAAAATGAAGTAACCCAAATCCTTCATGCACAGAAAAATAATGTTTAACCAATAGGGTTTGTTTGTTTTTATGCAGACAGCAAGCATATTTAGATTTAATTTGTTGATTATAAGCTCAATGTTAATTTTATTTATTAAATTAAAATTATGATGTACCATAAACGGGGGGCTCCTTTAGACAAATGCACTTTTAAAACGAAAATCCTTCTGGCAGGCTCAATCCACAAGCTAGCATTCAGCAGGGTTAAACATAGAATGTGATACAATCGCGATAAGAGCACATTTCGGCCGTCCTTGGCTGCTGTAAGCCTTTTTATCAGTGCTTATAAGTGTTCTCATAAACATGTCCAAACCTCATCTGGTCTGGCGTATGTGATAGCAGGATTGTTTCATATGAGTCATACATTGAGCACCAATCTAATCAGCAAAATTTTCTTTTTACTTTATTTTCTTTTCTTTTTATGTATCTAACTCATTTCTTTAATTTTATATCTTTTATTAATCGAAAAAAGGCAACTTGAAGAGCTACTTTGAACAAGTTGTTGACACCTTTTAGAAGAGGGTGTTACTTTAAACATTGTGTTATCGTCTGTTTTGTTATTTGGTGAATATGAACAATTAGATTCAAAAACTATTTTAGATTTATGCCTGTATTATACAGGGTGTCCAAAAAGAGTATCGGGTATTTGTTACTTCGATAATACAAAAACTACTTAAAATAAAAAAAAAAGTTTATTGTTAATTATTACAATATAAAGTATATAAATTATTTGGAAAAGATGATGTTATCTAAATGGTAACCGTTATGCTGCTGGTCCTCTTCTAATCGGGAACGAAGATTGGGGATCACATGCTGGCACATAGCTCTCAATATTGCTGCCGTTTCTGACCTGACGTTTTGCTTTAATTGTGTCAGGTTCATCAGATTATTCTCATAGACCTTACTATTAAGATATTCCCAGGCTCTGTTAAAGTCCTGTAACTCTGGACCCAAAAAGTTTTGCTGCATTTCGCAATAATGGTCACTATTCACACTGAATGGTCGTCCTCGTCGGTCTTCATGAAAATAAGGACCGATTATGCCTCTAGCAGACATAGCGGACCAAACAACGACATTTTGGCTGCGCAGGTGTCGTTCAAGCTTTCGTCTCGGATTTTCATCTGCCCAGCAGCGGCAATTCTGTTAATTGACACGACCATTCTGATGAAAGTTTGCTTAATCACTGAAGAGTATGTTATCAAAATAGTTGAAAAGTTTTTGTTTTATCGAAATAACAAATACCCGATTTTCTTTTTGGACACCCAAAAACTCAAGAACGTGGTTTCAACAAGATGGGGCCACTTGCCATACATAAAATCAAGCAATGGAAGCTGTTAACGAATTATTCCCTAATAAGGTCATTTAGCATGGGGGTAACATCAACTGGCCTCCCAGAAGCCCCGACCTTGGTCCACTTGACTATTTTGCATGGGGATACCTTTTAAGGTTACCTTTTAAAATTACTTTTAAGTAAGGTCTATGAGAATAATCCGACGAACCTGACACAATTGAAGCAAAACATCAGGTCAGAAATGGCAACAATATTGAGAGCTATGTCAGTATGTGATCGCCAATTTTCGTTCCCGATTAGAAGAGTGCCTGCAGCATAACAGCCACCATCTAGATAATATTATCTTTTCCAAACATTTTTCTACTTTATATTGTAATAATTAACAATAAACGTTTTTTTTATTTTAAGTAGTTTTTGTTTTATCGAAGTAACAAATACCCGATACTCTTTTCGGACACCCTGTATAACTAAAATTGATTTTGATTTGACGATGAACAAAAAGGATTATGGTTTATCAGGTACTAGTAAAATTAACAAATCAAGAACAATAAAATAAAATTAACAAAAATAATTAAAATTCAATTGGATATGGAAAGTAATATGTATGCACTTTTGTTCCTTAGATTCAAGTAATTTAGTCATTTGTGAATAGTTTTGTTAGGTAAGGACCAATGTTCCTCGAAAGCTTAAATCAAGTTTATGTTAATAAATAGTTTGTAAGTTTTTAATTTAAGAGGTATATTTTTATAAAAGCAATCGACATTAAAAAAAACACTTGTGTTTTTATTATTTGAGTTACATGAAAAAATCTGGTGAAGTGAACCCAATTGGCGGATTTATGGAAGCATTTTGCTGAAAAGTGATTTTTTTTTTTTTTTTTTTTTTTTTTTTTCCTGACTCAAAATAACAAAAAGAAAAACTCTAAAAATTTTTTCTACAAAACTTAAATATGATAATTAAAAGGCTCAAGAAAATTTAAAATATTCACAAAAAAAAAAAGATCGCGCTGCAGTGCTATATGTGCAAAACCTG
Organism: Euschistus heros; assembly: GCA_003667255.2. NCBI lineage: Eukaryota > Metazoa > Arthropoda > Insecta > Hemiptera > Pentatomidae > Euschistus > Euschistus heros. The sequence goes on from RCWM02000012.1 coordinate 2,643,570, forward strand.
TTCAAAGTAGCCCCTGTTTACGGTATTAAGGGAACCATAAGTAAAAAAGTCTTACATTATTTATATTACATAACTCTGAAAATTCTTATTTTTATTAATATGCCAATAATGAATTATTTTATTTTTAATTAGTTTTTTGTGTGAAGCTAAATAATAATACATTTTTTTCATTTCATAAGAATAGTTAATTTTATTATTTATAATAAGAATATTTTTTATCATATTCAATGTATAGATATTATGTTCATACATATCATCTTTTTGTTATTTCAATAAGTTTTTTTTTGGGAGGTATTTTAAAATAATTTTTTATTTTTTATTTAATGTATTATTTTAAATTTAAAATATATCAAATCAATCAAGCTCCTATTCGGCAATAATTCCTATACCATGTTTATTTTCTATTTCGATATATTGGGTTGTCACATATGAAATGACTGTTTTTAGAACCAGGAAGAAAATAAAAATTTGAGATCAAATCTAACATATTTTTTATTCAAAGTATTTACCATCATTCTTGATACACTTCTGCCAACGGCTTACTAAGTTTTCTATCCCAGATTTGATAAATGTTGAGTCACGTGATGAAAGAAATTCAGAAAATGCATTTTTAATGTCTAACTCATTGGTAAGCAATTTTCCTCGCAAAATGTTGTCCAAACTCCGAAAAAAGTGGTAGTCTGTAGGGGATAGATCAGGGGAATATGGGGGGTGTGGTAAGACTTCATAGCCCAACCCCTTTAATTTATTCACTGTCTGTATTGAAACATGAGGTCGGGCGTTATCATAAAAAAGGATAGGCCCTTTCTTGTTTACCAGTACCGGCTGTTGCTTGATCAAATTTTGATACATTTGGTCAATTTCTTGGCAGTATGATGTTGAATCAATTGTTTTTCCTGTCCACGGTGCAGATTTTCTAATGTCATATCTCCTGAGGAAAATTTTGTAAACCAACGATGGATGGTTCTTTCATTAGCACTTCCTTCACCAAATGCATGATTAATATTTCTTGCTGCCTGGGCAGCGGAATGACCAAGTTTGTACTCATAAAAAAAAAAATAATAATAAAAAATTGTTCGGAAAATGGCGTGTTTCCATAGCCATGGTTAAAATTATACTAAAATCTGTATGCCTACTTGGGAAAAAAACAAACAGTTTGCAAATAGAGAATTAACAAGTGCTTATTATAGATAGTAAATAGTTTGCTAGGAATCAACAGGCCATGCTTTAATCATCTATAAAGAAAAATCGGACATTTCATGTGTGACAATCCAATAGTTCCCCAGAAAGGGGTCTGACAAAGGTAAGGTTCAATTTGAAATCCATCACACCTAGTAACAAAACACCAATTTTTAAAACTTAGTTATATAGAAGCTACATCTACTTGTTTCTTTATTTGCCATATTTAACGAAAGCGTAAATAATCGAGAGAAACCATAGTGATAAATAATTGTCTTTGTCTCTGAATTTGTACTACGTACAGAGATTAAATAAGGCAGTCAAAAGTCAAACATTACATTGAATGAAATTAATGTCTGCTTTTATAAGCTACATGAAACTGATTCCACAAAAAAATTAAAATTCATAAGATCAAAAATTGTCTAATTTATTTTTAAAAAAATGAAAATAAGAAAAATTTATGGAAGTTTTTTTTTTAATGAACATGCTGAACAATCTTCCTGAGTTCATCCTACATTGATCCCATCACCTTAATACAGATGGCTCCCATCCTAAATGTATCTATCCTTTTCGATCTGCTAAATGCATTTGCTAAAATTTAGGAAGATGACAGAATTTGTGCCTGGGCCAACTTGAATAATTTCAAGTTTAACACAGGAAAAACCCAGGCCTTTGTGATGGTTTTAAGTCCACTTTTATGATCCATAACCAATTTTTCTATTTTAAAACTGAAAGATCAACATGGTTTTCATTGACTATATACAATCATAAAATTAAGCAATAAAAAAAACGAAAAATAATGGATTAAATAACATATTTGCAAGAATACTTAGTGTCAATTAGCTTTAACTAGTTTGATTAAAATACACTTATATAATTTTTAAGAAGTTTGCTTGAAGAAGATATAATCATTTTCTTTTAGATGTACCAACAGCTATAACAATAATCACTAACTAAATATAATCAATTTGGCATGTTTGACAGTAAACTGGTAAAAAATTATTAAAAAAAAAAAAATGAATAAAGCGCCCACCTGGCTGTAGCAACTGCATATCTCACTTTTGCAGCAATACACAAATACTTGAAAAATCTCTGGTGTGAGGACCAAAACTGACCCCACATTGTTTTCTTCATTCTATTTTCAGCATCAATCAATTCAGCTGCTTCTTGAAACTTCTGCATAGCTTCAACCCACTAAATGAAAAATGATTGGTCAGATTAAAATAATATAACCAAAATGTATAGTACTTAAGTGACTATAATACATTAAAAAGTAAAAATATGTTTAAACAGCTTTTGCTATTTTTAAAAACAATAATTATTATATAAGCTCAACTGATGAAGAATTTTCAATCACCTTACAACTATTACATTATATCTTATGATCATTGGTCTTATTCATATTCATTAATTTAATTTTTTATTGGAAATGGAAGAAGTAATGTTTCTTTTAAATTGTTATAATATTGTATGCACATGATACGCTTAATAGAGAGTTAAAGTAAAAAAAAAGCCACAAAACAAGTTGTATCTATTAAAATTATCTTTTTTGTTTCTTAATAGAAACACAACATATAAATCTGTTACAAAATCTATTTTCTTCATAATTTTGATGGGCAGAAATTCTAAAAAAAAAAATCAATGAAAAGATTAAATAAGATAGTGTAAAATGATGTGTCATAATTTTCATTGATAGTGTGACGTCTCTTAAAACTCTCAATAACACACCTTAGTCAAGGTTCTTAACTAGGTTAGGGTCAAACACTTCTGATGATGGTTTGTTATTTATTTCACACTTCAAAAAAGTTCCTAGCTACAACTTAAAACAGGTAAGAAATTAAAAGAAGTAAAATCCAAAGGGTCTTTAAAAGTGGTGGCGATATAAACAGACATTAGTATAATGAATGTATAAAACCGGCCAAAACAACCATAAGAAAGAATGCCATTGAATCTAAGTAAGAAATCGAACCACAGAGTAACCTGAGGTTCAAACAAACTGTTCTATGGCACAACAGAGTTAACAAAAGAAGATGAAAACACTGCTTCTCGCTCTTGCCCCATTTTCCTTTATTTAGTAAATTTTAGAAGATTTAACAAATACTTTCAATTGCTGATAGCAAAAGAGCATGCATCCCTACCCCACACAGGTTGGGTAGCTATTATTAGCTTAATAATTAGCTGTAAGTTATTGTCTCTTTTAAATAAATGTTCTTAAATTTATTCAAATAGTGGTATTTCATTTCATCAAAGGCTGATTGACCATCTATATTTTTTAATGAAATCTCTACAAAGTATATCAGATAGATTATCAATGAAAACAATCCTTACCCACCATAATGACTTGCCATAATCACATTCTGGAACAATTCATCAATGCATAGGCTAGGAGCACTTTGGGCACTCTGCACACAACTGGATCAGTATAGAATTGACCTTAAAGGAAGTCCATTGGATTGGGAGTGGTTTAATAGAAAAGGAATACCACTCTCTTGACTAAAGCTGCCACAATTAAATGTGTATCATGGAGACAGGGTTTGTAATAAGAGGAAGTAACTGTCAGTTTGTAATTGACTTCTGCCCAACTATCCCTTAGTAATGTTAAATTAGACTTAAGGGTATATTCATTGATTACACATTCATAAATTCTCATGCAACAACAGAAGTAGGCAAATATAGGGAAAAATATATTTTTAGGAAGACCTTGAAAGAACTTATGCAAGCTGCTCTATCACGATGATAAAAATTTTGCTAGATTTTAATGCAGTTAGGAGAGGGGCTCTGTCTGTCATCCACTATAGACACAGGAGCCCAAGAAGCAATTGAATATTCTGACAAATCTAAGATACATATAAGAAAAATAATGTATACAGGAAGATGGTCCTATAAGAACAATATATATATATATATATATAAGAATATATATATATATATATATATATGTATATATATATATATATATATATATATATATATATATATATATATATATATATATATATATATATATATATATATATATATATGGGCAAAATAAATACAGCAAACCTCTTAGTTACTTACTAGTTTCACTGAGTTGTCATAAATTCTCACAAAATCTTGACTAAGAGGAACTTCTTCAATTTTGAATGCAACACCATGAAAACTTAATTGCCTTGCTATATACATTCCCCTAAGTTTCATGTCCATTGCTACTATTTCCATAGCTCCTACTCCTCTGAAAAATATATTAAAACCGAAACTTAGGCTGACTGTCATAAAATATTCATCTCAACAAACAGTTGAACTTGAATGAAAATATACAATTTTGTAGCTATTTAGTAATTTATGATTATGAGTTATATACTGATTTGGAACAATACAACATTTTTAAAAATAAACAGAATATTTTTTTTAAATAATAAAATACTTTTTGTTAATATATTTTTTTTTTTTAACTGAGTAACATCGAATTTTTCAAACTTTTAAAAAAGACGAACTGATGGAATAAAAAAAAAAAATCATTGGAAAGCAAGACATGGTATATTTAGAATTAGTGGAAATTCCTTCATACGAACCGCTTTTCTACTGCTGAAATAAAATCTGTAAAATCAGGAAATGGAGTTCCTTCACCCCACATTCCAAGGCGAGTCATATAAGCCATATTACGAGGCTCAGATGCACCTGTAGCTGAAGCATATACAACTCTAGCTTTAGGTAGTTTATTTTGTAATTCCAAAACAGTAAGACCAGTTTTTGTTGGTTTTGAAGAACCTACTGGACATAAGTTTTTTGCACGATGGCATTCATCAAACACAATCTAAGATATATATAAGGAAAGCATACAAAGCAAAGATAATTATTGAACAAAATAAACAAAATATTAACTAAATATTTCCAGGAACAGCTTATAAAAATATATTTATTAAATAACACATACCTATTCAAAATCAATCCAAAGTTTATAAAAAACAGAAATGATTGGCATTAAGACAAAAAATAAAAATAAAATAAAATATGGTATGTATAATATACATTTTAAAGTTTATTACACAGAAAAAAATGTCTATAACAGTTTAAAGATAAACATTAAGGATACTAAGCCATCGAAATCGTCTCCACACCACTGAACAAGCTGTTTTAAACGTGATTTATATTTTCCACTAGACTGAGTAGATTCGCCAATTAATGCAGAATAGGTAGAAAAAATAACTCCTCTCTTGACATTTCCATTAATTGCTGAAGATATTTTAGCATACTTTAACTATAAATAAAACATAAATCAAAGTTAGAAGAATGACATTATAGAATAAATATGATTTATTAAAATAATTCAGTAATGATGACCTCAAAAAGTGTATTAGATCATCTATACCCGTAAGGGCCATTTTATAAAATAAAAGTTTCAATAATTATTCACTTTTAATATTCATTATTTTTATTATGTCGAAAAATACAAAACATTGTATTTTTTTTTATTATATTATTAATTTTTACTTGAAACAAGGCACTAAATGTTTTCAGTTCCTAAAGAATTTTCATTAGGAACCAAGTTAATTAAAAATATTGTGTTATGGGTAAGAAAGGAACAGCTGTTTTATATTCATAACAATCATATGATACCATGCTTAGAGGCAGTAAAAATATATATAAAATTTAAAAGCTATGATATTAAATATTGTTTTTATTAAGGGCTTAACATCCTTAGGTATTCTAACTATGGCAGGTAGGACAGGTTATCCTAAAGGTTAACAACCTATTCTAGTCAGAGTAAGAAGGCTGAGACTCATTTCGTGGGAATACCACAAAATAAAATAAACCAATCGAACCCACGACCTTCAGTACGTAGAGCTTCGAGACCCCAACTTGCTTGGCTATCATGATACCCACTAAAATATTGTATTGAATTTTATATAAAATATATACTTCAACTTTCTAAAAATCCTGTATAAATCAAGAATAGGATGATGTGGTTATCGTATAATTAAATGAAATATATTATGAAAATATCTAATCCTTCTTTTCTATAAATGACTTTTTCCTCTTACCAATCACCTGAACTTACTAGAAATTAAAAAAATGTTTGTTCTTAATCGCATAGTCTATACTGTATTCTATACTCTACACTTTTTTAGTATTAACCCTGATAAAACAATATAATATTGATTATATGATTTGCAATGAATTCCATGTAGATTATATTCAGCTTCTCTCACTGAAAACGTAACATCATATGTCAAGCCAATGTTACCTAAATCTTAGATATTTTTTTTTTTTTTTTAAATAGTGATTGACTTGAGGTACACATGATGGTATAGATTAATTAATTAGATTAATTATGACTTAATTAGAAAACTAGTTTCGAATCCTAAACATTCATCTTCAGTTCTAAAACATACACAATTTTCAACATGTTACATAGATTATATACACTAAAGTTTATATAAAAACCCTTCTCACAATGGGTATATTTTAGTTCTCTTAGAAGATCTCTGAGATCTTCTAAGGTGAGTACTATTGTTTGATTTCTTGTCTTACATTTTTGAAAATTGAAATTACAAAAAATATGTATAGAAAAAATCCCGTAGTAAATTTAATAAGATTTAGTTTTTATAAAAAATATATTTTTCTTGAGTCCACCATTTCCGAGATATTATTGAAAAACCCAAAAATGGGACCTTCTCCTCTCTTCCCCACCGTATGCCCCCCCCCCCCCAGGGGCAGGGACTTTTAGTATGTTTACCTTCTAACTACTCCTAACGAAGCCCTGAAGTAAAAGATTATCGCATATTACATGTAATCTACAGATTTATTGACTGGACTAAACAGTACGGGGTTCTCAGTGTGGGTGTTTCTCATGAATTCTCATGGGTGTTTTATAGAACTTGATATAAATTTCATAGATGGGTCTCATAGTAAATTTAACCAGCTTTTAGAGGAAAAAAATAAATTTTGAATCAAACAAATAGTTTCGGAGTTAAAGCCTAAAGAGTACAAAAAAACGTGTTTTCTTGGACTAGTTCTCAATTTCTATCAGTTCTCAACACTTTTCTTTACAAAGTGAACTTTCCTTGTAAAAGCAGATCAGGTGGAGGGAGGGGAGGGAAGAGCTGCCTGATTTCCTTCAATCATATTTTCTTCAACCCTTTTACCTGAACTTCATAGTTCTTACACTTCTAACCAGGAAGAAATAGTACCCATTTCTGGTTATCACATTTCAAAGAATTATTAGACATCTTATCATTTGAATATTGTTCAAAATATATCAAAATTCGAAACAAATAAATTTGAAAATTGATTAAGCTGTTAATCAATCATGCTGTTTAATCAGAACAAAAATAATATATTTCAGTGTTCGTTTTCCATTTTCCTGAAAAGTAATTCCATATTAATTTTTACAAAGAAAATACATCACTATAACACAATCTATAATACACATTAGCGAGGTTTTTCTTTTTAATCAAATTCAATGCTCTGTTGAAAGATTTTGATAGAAATTTAGGGCTTAGTATAATATTTCAATGCCTGTTATAACATTGTAATTTTGAACATATAAAGAAGTTTGAATTAGAAATTCATGCATAAGAAATAAAAACTATGAAGAAAGAACTTTCGTTATGAAAATTGAAGCACAATAGTAAATTTTAGCATTAACTACGACTTTTTCCTGAATTTTGCCAATTTTCTGCAAATTCCTGACAACACAAAATCCCCAACATATTCCCAGAATTCCCGGCTGGTAGACACCCTGATAATACCATCAAAATTATCTAGTTTCCGTTCTTTGCTAATACAACTTTTGTTATTTATGATTTTGGGTAGTAGAGTCATAAATAAAATAGAAATAAATAAAAATTAGAAAAGATTTGCTAAAATAAACTAATGACCAAGGAGGACTTTATACTTTAGTAAAATGTTGAGAAAAATATATTATAATATAAATTTTAAAAAATGCATTATTTTCTGAGCAGTTCATATATTTTAAGCAGAAAAACAGGAAAGATTTCACCTCTCAACAAATAAATATAATGATAATAATAATAATCCATGTGGAGTTGCTAGTCTTCCATCGGACGCCTCCCCAGGTGGCGGATAGGGGAACACTCACCAGATATGGTGGGCACCGGGGAAATTTAATACCTGGGGCGGACCAAAACTAGCTCAAATCCAGGTGCGTCTGAACCCAAAATGGGCGGCATCCTGGTCAGCGTCTGATCCTCAAGTTAGAGGCGGCTGTTCAAGAACCTGGCAGCAGGTATAAAATGCACCTAACCATCAACATGAAGTTATGTAATAGAAGAATTGCCTTGGAGTAAGGGCTGCTCTGGAGGGATTGAACCACCAGCCCTCAACATCGGCAGGCAGTGCGAGCGGTGCTCCGGTGTCGTATGGATCCGTAAGACCGGCTGCCATAGGACCTACAATAAGAAACTCTGAATCACGCTTGGAGGTTATTGAATCTCCCGCGCGAGGAAAAGGACAACCCCGTCAAGATAATAGGCAAACAAGGATGAAGTGGAACCGCAATATGAATATTGCAGCAATCCGAGCCTAATTCTTGCCTACAAACAATGAATCAGATAGAACAGGTTATCGGAATAGAATCCTCAATTATTGGTATGAAAAATTCCCAGATATCACTGTCACTTCCCAAAGACTAGCCGATCAAGTAAAACAAATAAGGCAGCGAAAATTCTTATCGAAGGCAGAAATACATAGCATCAAGTTAGAAGTAGAAGGTATATTGGGCCTAAGTTCAAGAAGAGAGAGAGAACAAATGGTCGGAATTGGAAGTTGAAAGCTTGTAGAGACTGGACAAGATATGGAAACTTCAAACACAGAAGAAGAGCCAGCTAGTGAGCTGTGTGACAAAAAATAAATGAGCATATCTGTTACGAAGGCATCCCATTGAATTATAGACCTCAGATCCCAAAAGTTCCATATTCCAGATTGACATTAAAGACTGTTAAGACTGTCAATGCAGAACTCTCTGCATTTGTTACACCAGAAGCCTCATTGGAGCAGGTATGTCACTGGGTATATACTCGTATAGGAGCACGCATAGTGGGAACTAAACTTGGCATGATAAAAGAAGTTCCAACAAAGCGAAAACTCGCAAAATTAAATGCTATTGCTGAACCATCATGGAAAACAAGAATCAGGAAAAGAATTGTGAACCTGCATAAGAAAATTGTTGTATCTATTTGTTATGCATAAGAAAATTATCTACAAAACCCTGAAAAATCCTCAACTAAATTAAAGAAAAAATTGATGGAATTGTGGTTCTGGATATTAAAGATGCACAGATTGCTACACTTAATGAAACTTTAAGAATCTACATGGAGAACCGAAAACAAAAATTGGCTGTATACGCTAACAGAATGAGAAGGTACGTGGAAGCAGACAATCGGAGAATGAAAAATCGCACATTCCTGTTAAACGAACTGAGGTTTTATAGGCAATTGGGTTCTGAGAAGAGTGCTAAACCAGACATCTCCCCAAATATCAATGAAGTTTAAAATACTGGAAAGGGATTTGGGAAAGTGAAAAAAATTACAAGAAGGATGCCTATTGGCTGAAAAATACAACTTACAGTGTCTCACACTACCCAAACAGTGCTGCTACTAGTATAGTTGGAGAGGATGTCACAAAGGCACTAAAACAAATGAGAAACTGGAAATCCCCAGGCCCAGATTATCTACAAAACTATTGGTTCAAAAATTTCACCAGTGTTCACGCAATATTAGCAAAGTGCTTTCAGGATCTCCTGACAGGAGATACTGAGGTGCCACCAGACTTCTGTACTGGTATTACCTACCTAAAACTAAAAGGCAGTAAAGAAACGCCAGGACCTAGAGACTACAGACTGATCACTTGTCCTAATACGGTCTATAAGCTATTAACTTCAATAGTAAGCTGCAAAATAGATCAGCACCTCATTCAAAACAAGACCATGGCCCCAGAGCAGCTGGGGAATAAGAAAGGATCTAGAGGATGCAAGGAACTTCTTCTTATAGACAATTTTATAGCCTCGCAAGTGTCTAAAAAGTTTCGGAATATAGCAATAGCTTGGATCAACTATCGCAAGGCATTTGATTCAATGCCAAATGATTGGCTTCTAGATGTTCTGACAATATACAAAGTTGACCCCAGTATAACAGATTTATTGGGACTCCTAATGCCTACTTGGAAGGTCAATATCTGTGTCCAAACGGTTAGTGGTGCCAAGTTTAGTGACCCGGTTTTTATAAAGCGAGGCATCTTTCAAGGAGATTCTCTCAGCCCGGTTTGGTTTTGTTTAGCCCTTAACCCACTCAGCAGATTGTTGAACGAGACTAGGAAGGGATATGCCATCAGCAGAGACAACAAGATCACTCATTCTTTTTACATGGATGATCTTAAAATATATGCAAAGAATGAGAATGAGTTGACTTCCCTGCTACAAACGGTAAAAACATACAGCGAAGATATTGGAATAGAGCTTGGAATCAAAAAATGTGCTTTACTGATCATAAAAGGAGGAAAAGAAAGCAAGATAGTAAATATAGAGATCCCGAAAGACGAACCCATTCGGCAAGACCAAGATTCATACAAATATTTAGGGATGCATCAGCTATATATCCAGTGGAAACTTGGTTAGTGCATTCAATTCTTGGGCTGCACCAATTCTAGCTTACTCCTTTGGAGTTTTAAAATGGAGTACTACAGATCTTGAGGCTTTGGATCGCTACGCAAGAGTCCAAATGGTGCTTTGCAGAAAACGGCAACCAAAGCCCTCAGTGCCCCGGCTGTATCTGCCTAGAAAGATTGGAGGATGCGGGCTGACTAGTCTGTTGAAAGCATGCCGAATGGAGGAAAACAATATTTGCGACTATGTGCTATCTAGTGACTCGTCTTTACTATCCCTAATTGCGTCGTTAGATAATAATTATAGCGCCCTCAATTTGTTTACAGGAGCCACCCCATAAATTGTTACTGACATCACCTGGACTGATTCCTGGAAAAATAAAGCCCTGCACGGAAGATTTTATCATTCTCTTACGGACGAGGGATTGGATATCGAAGCATCCCTAACTTGGATGAAATATAGCAACATCTTCCTGGAAATCGAGGGATTTCTTTTACCTATCCAGGATCAAGTTATCGCAACAAAAGCATACAGGAGGCACATCTGTAGGGAGACCATAGATGATCAGTGCCACCTTTACAAAAATGCCGTAGAATCGATCCAGCGTGTAACTTCTGGAGTTTTAGCTGAGAAGAAGAGGAAATACCAGAAGCTGGCAGAAGAACTCAAGCAACTATATAGACTCAATAAGTGCTGTGTCTTGCCAATAATTATATCTTGTAATTGGCTGGTTCTAAAAGACACAATTTGTTCTATAGAGAAGATGGAGCTGCCAAAAACAGTGCTGGAAAAAATGCAACAAGCGGCATTGTTGGGAACTACAACAATAGTTCGGAAGTTTTTAAACTCCAAATAAACATTGATGGTTGACCATGTTTGGTCCCCAGAATGTTTGCTACCACTAGGTGTGAAAAAACAAATAATAATAATAAACAAATATCGATTAATTAAAATAATTTGTTTTTTTCTTTATCCATTTAATGAAATTTACAACTATACTTAAACAAAAAAAAAAACATAAATCCAGTAAATGTATGTTTAATAACGTACACATTAGCATGACAATTGCTAGTGAAGTAACTACTCAATAGGAGCACTTCAATATAAGTTCTATATGAGGTCCTGAGGCGACCTTCTTTTTCTCTGAGGGTCTCTGAGGGTTGTCAAGAATAGAATGAATTTAAGTTAAAAACATTGTTGGCATTAACTGATTTTTTTAAAATTCATTTTTATTTTTGTGATTTTTAGAAATGGAAACTTTAAAAAAAAAAATTATAGTTAATATCATATAATAATGAAAAAAAGAAAGATTATTTTTACTTTGTTAAGAGAATAAACATCTATGTTTGAAGCTCCAATATCTTTTAAATCTCTTTCAGCATCATATTTTAAATCGTTAGAAACTGAGACCCATATGGCGCGTTTCCTTCCTTTTAAATAATTTTCATAAATCATGCCTGCAATGGTTCTTCCTTTTCCTACACCAGCACCATCTCCTGTAACATGATTCAAAAAAAATATTTAATAGATTATGAGAAACTAGGTAAATTAAGGAATATGATAATCAATAAAAAATTACAAAAAAAAAAAAAAAAAAAAAAAAAAAAAAAAAAAAATCCCTTAAGTATTTTATTTAATCTGTAAGAAAACTGAAAGACCAGGTTTCATGAGATATTGTTTAGGAGTAATATTTTGAGGGAAAAAAATCACTGCTGCCTTAATAAAAATAACTGAGAAAATAAATATTTAAAAAATATACAAAGAAAGATGGGAATTAATGACTTCTAAAACACTCTAGAAATAAAAAGTTGTTATTTATCAATTTAATGACATACGAGGTTTTGGTTTTGTTCAAGGAGCTTCATATACAAGATGGTTATCTAAGTTGTTTTAGAAGTCCACAAATAGGTTGTAAACTTTAAAACAATGAATTTTGAACACTTTTAAAATAAGCCACTCACTTCATTTGTCTAAAATAAAATCACTGTATTTTATATAACTTTATTAAAATATTATTTAGGCTTTTCATATACTTGTTTGCTTCTCTTTGTGATTTTATCTCCAATAATATATTAAATTAATTATATCATTACCTTACTGTACTATTTACAAGTATACTTAGATTAATTCACTGATAAAATAAATGAAGGGGCAAGGGGAAAAAAACGTTCATGTCTATTTTTTATCGGATTTGGGTTAGTGGTGGCATTCGACCTACTTCCGACTAAACTTTAGATCGCATATTCATTTTGGTGTAAGAAATGTTTAGGTATGGCAGCATGTGGGAAAGAAACCTCAATGTCCACAATACAAGGCTTCTCCCTAAATGATACTCACTCAGTGTTGACATTCAAAGTTTAAACTAAGATTACTTATTTGACACAAAATATCTACTTGTACCTTTTCAGTTTTATTCCGTTTGTCAATTAGTGCAAGTGCAAGTCAATCAAGTGATCAGTGCAAAATGGAAAGCGATTATGGGTACAAGTTCAGGGCACAGTGAAAATTAATGTAATAAAAATCCGATTGTAAAATAAAGAATGAAAACTGGCCGTTAGGAAGATGTCATAAAGAGGATGAGAGCTAGCACTCACGGATCTGGTGCAAATTGCCACTGGAGACGAGATCAGAGTGGTCAATATTGTCAAAGACACTAAAGTTCACATTACACACTACCTCATATTTCGGAGCGTTCATTAATTCTTTGATTCAAGAAAATGTAAAAAAAAACTAAGAAAAAGAAAAGCACCACTCCAGTGACGACGTTGAGCCCTTCATATTCTGGCCCAATTGCAATTAAGTTAGGTAAATACAGAGATCTGTAACACCTCAAGTTTTTACAAAGGGCTGATTCAAGGTATTTCTACTCCAACTTACGGGCAGACATAGATGATCAGGACGAAAATGAGGATAAATACAAGGATGACCCACCAACAGACCCTGATGACACAATCTACTAGGGAAGAAATGTTGTTGTTTCAGAGAATGTCTGGAAATGCACCATTCATAAATGTTATTTTGAAAGAATCTCAATTTTTCTCATAACATTCTATGCAATAAACAGTTTTTGAACAGGGCTGTCATTTTTAACAAATTTTACTAGCTATTATATGGCAAACTTTATTTTCCTATTTTCACAATACTTACAAATGGACTTAAACATTTTTTCCTCTGACCTGTCAAATTATATTGAAGTAAAATAGAATTTAACAAAAAAATTTAAGTATTTAGAGTACAAAATAAAATGCCTATTTGCTCACCTCACCCAAAAACTATTTGTTAACAATATGTCGAGGAAAAATATACAAATACAAGGTGTACTAAATTTAAGAAGTGTATTTACAGTGGTGGTGAACAAAACATTTAAGTCCCACTCACTTCCCATTAATAAAATTATTAAATAAATCGAATTCCTTGAATTCACTAAAAAAACAAAAAAAAACAACAACTAATATATATGCACACACGAACTAGATATAGATAAGTAAGAATATTTCCATAAATTGGATAAATTATTTTTATAAATAACTAGATCACAAAAAACAGTAAAATATCAGAAAACAGGTATCCAAGCAGATTTAATTTTAAAATTCTAAACCACAATGATTTAACAAACTAAAGTAACTGTAACTCATATATAGCACCCTCCTTTAGTAGCAGGGAGGACCAGATCTTTATATTCAGTATACTTAAGTAATGAAATTTTGTTGTGTACTCTTACAAACTCCCTCCTCTCTGACTACAATTTCCCTCCTTTCAAGCACCAATGTCTTCCTAAAACACCATCAAACCCATAGCAACTGCTTCAGCATATTCCTGTACGGGGTGTGTAAACTAATACTAGGTTAAATACAATAGTTTACTAGTCCTCAATTTAGACAAACTAACCAACCTTAATGTTTCAAACCATAAGTGTCCCCTTATAGAAAAATCAATTCACAGTCCTACATTCTTCAAAAACAGAGTGGACAGCCCTATCCAAGTAACAATTTCCCTCTCCACCTAAAATTTCACTAGAGAAAACCTCATTGAATTACTAAAAAAGCAAACTCGGAACTTAAATAGAAACTGATCTCTCCACCACCATCAATCTTATTAGAATGTAATATGGAAATAAAACCAATAACTATTATGCAATCAACTAAAGCTACTGAATAGACTAGACCTCTGGCTCAACAAATGGGACACCATTTCCTTTTATGATCGATCCAGAACAATAAACTCAACTCATGGAAAAAAATTATAGAACTATAACAAGTTCTACTCCTAAAATAGTATGGGATAAAAACCAGGAAACAGAGAGCTAGAGATTGTAAATTACTGCCCAATATTCTTAACTTGCTGTCTCAGCAACTTAATAGAATTAATAGTCAATAAAAGACATATCTGGATCCATGAAGAAAATCATTTCAGATGGAATTTCTAAAGTGGTTCAAGAAAAGGAAGATCCACAATAAATCATTTAGTTCAATTAGATGCAGAATCACCATTTTCCTTGAATTAAAAAAACAAAAATAGGGCAGAATCATCATTTTACTTTAATTTAAAAATCATAGTCATTAACATGGAAAAAGTGTGAGAATGGAGTCCTTCTAGTCCTACTAATTCACTTATCTCAGTTGAAAAAATCCAATTATTGTGAATCCATTACAACCAATGTTTTATTAAGATTCTTATACAATTAATCTATTAATTGAAATTTACAACTGTACAAATATACATCAAGTAAATGTGTTAAAAACGTTTACAATAACATGCCAAAACTTGAAAAAAACTACTCATCAGTAGCACTTCAATACAAAAACTACACAAGAAGATCTCTAGGCCATCTTCTTTTCAGACGCCTCGGAGGATTATTGGGAATTGAGTGGGAAGCAAGTTGAAAAACTAGGGGATTTGAGTGGTTATGGAGCTCACTATGAAAGGATTGGTATCTGGTTTGGACTAAATCAGCAACATATGGAACATTAAGATCTTTATGGATAAGTTTATTGGTGACAAAGTAAGGAGCATTTAGGATTTTTCAAAGGATTTTGGATTGTAAGGATTGGATACAGGATGAATTGGATGGTTTAGTAGAGCTTCATATACGAGGTGTGATCAAAAAGTTCCAGGACTGAATTTTTAAACATTTATTCATACAACATACAGGTTATTCAAATTTGCCTCCTTCGAAGTACTCCCCTTGGGAAGCTACACACGTTTCCCACCGGTGTTTCCACTGATCAAAGGCCCCAGAAAACTCTTCTTTTGTAAAGGTGTTTAGCAGCTCCGTTGTTTTTTTCTTTAATTTCATCAACTGTTTGAAATCTTCGTCCTTTCAGGTGTCTCTTGAGCTTCGGGAAAAGAAAAAAGTCGGCTGGAGCCAGGTCAGGTGAGTAGGGGGGCTGAAGAATGACAGTCATTGCGTTTTTTACACAAAAGTTACGGATAACTAATGCAGAGTGGACAGGAGCATTGTCATGGTGAAGGACCCAATCACCACTTTGCCACAGCTCAGGTCTCTTTCTTCTCACAGCATCTTTAAACCTCTTGAACCACTGATGGCAGCATGATCGGCTTAGACATTCTTCACCAAAAGCCTCTTGTAACATCAAAAAGGTTTCAGAAAACGTTTTGTTCAGTTTCACACAAAACTTCACACAAACATGTTGCTCTTCTTTCACATTCATTTTCATAAAATAGCCAAACTCTATAAAACTAACCTCAAACAAACTGTGCTAATGTTACTTTCAGTGATGTTATGATTGATCTGCAAACACAGCTGTGTTCCTGTTGAGTCAGGCAATACAATGCTGCCAACCGCATCGCTGTGAGACATTGCATTCCCATAGTATATAAAACGTCCTGGAACGTTTTGATCACACCTCGTAGGTCTAATCACAGTCATGTAAATGAGTCTTTTGTAATTAATTGGGAGCTTTGAACCTCATACAAAACTAAAATAATCAGAAACTACTTGTCATTTCTGACTTCAATACTTACAAATCAAGCTCAAAGTTTCTGATTAAGTACAAAAGGTCTATTTATATAATTGTAACCAGAATTACTAGGACACATGGATTTGAAATTTGAAGTTCCACTAAACCACCTAATTTCTTCTACATTTCAATCCAAAATCCCAAATTGTCCAGTGAGTCAATAATAATACTATCCACAAATGACCTTAATGTATTATCTCATATGTTGCTGATTTGGCTCAAATCCTGTACCTATAATTAGTAAAATCTATACTCACTCAAAGGTTGTGGATTAGTATTCCTTTAACAAAAAGTTATAGAATGGAATAATCATTCTTCCTTTAAATAGCTACTCAAACTCAAGTAGTCAATATCGTAAATCATTGAATAAAAGCAGGAATATTACATAAGAATCTTAAAAATTGTTTTTATTTTGCTTCATCTAGCCTTTTATTTAAAATCATTTTCTTACAATGACATTTGGATGAATATAAAGAAATTGTTATCCTTTGTGATTACACACTATTTTTTCTACTCTTAAATATATTTTAATAGCATAATTGATTTAAATACCTATTAGAAAACCAGCCCTACTACCATCAGGAAGAAAATGTTCATGTTGTTGAGATGCATAAACAATAGCTTCCAACTGTAATGCTGAGAGGGACCCAGTTGAAATGGTACTTTCAGGAATAGATAATTGATACCATACATCTGTCGGTTCTACACTTGACAAGGAAGCTGTCTCTACCACTGGATCAGGATGTTTTTTTCCCAGTTTTACTAAAATGATAAAGAATAAGAAATGTTATACAATAGATAGATCAATTAACAATAAATTATTGTATAATATATAGTATAAACAATACACTGACGGAAGCCTAAAACATAAACACATGCAAATACAGTAGAACGTCGATAGTAAAACTAAATGAGATTTGGGAAACTGCCATGTCATCCAATATATAATAAGTATAAATTATTGTTAGTAAATAAACCTCAAAAATATTTTTAGAAATGAACTGTATTCAGGGAATAATTGTCCCCTAAGAATAACATTCAGACACAATGGTGACTGAGCTTCTTTTTTTTTCAATCGCTTTCTAGTGGCCAATTCTGGAACTAAGGGAGTACTCTTAACATGGTTCAGATCTGTCATTGTTTACTTTGGTTAAGGTTAGTTAACTTTAAGAGTTATTATCTTTAAGTCTGTTATTATTTTTTAAATTATACAATAACTAGGCTAATATTATATTAAAAACTATATTTTAGAAAATTAATGTTGGAAACTATAACATTAAAATAAAATAAAAATATAAAATAAATACTAACAGTGACAACTATGTATAATGAAAGCAATATTGTGAAATTATAAACATTTAAATTTGGTAATAAAAATTGTGAAATGTATACATACATAAGAATTTATCAAGTAATTGTACTCAGTAAAAAATGGGTTATGATTTGAATAAACATAAATCATTAATTAATTACCCAAACAAATGGCGATGTCCAGATTATTATTACTAGCATTAGTTGTTACCATTTTCAATACTTCTTTATATATGCATTTCATAACTTTTATAATCAAGTTTTATATTTTTATAATTTCACAAATAATTTTTCATTATATATTTGAGCCAGTGAAAATGATAGTGGTTTAAGTAAAAAAAATTCAAAATTGGGTTTATTCAATATTATTGCTTCTTTATCACTGATCTAATTACTTAATTCATATTGTCAATTATGTCTAACACTTTATCTAGTGCTAGTAAAAACACAAAATCATTATCAAATTTAACAAAAACGGATATCTTTTGAGAATGAGAGTGGTGTTTTGTTTACAATTCTCAATAACAATTTGTTTACAATTCTCTGATTATTCTCTTATCATTGCAGGTAAATACCTTTATTTTTTGTTCAGTTCCAATGTTCTTCTGATAAAATCAACCTGTGAAATATTTGTTTAATGTTGAGCGAAATGAGAGAGAAAAAGCAATATAAAAGATTATGTGTCAGTTTTAACAGTTTTGATTATGAATCGAGTGATGAACAGAGTATAAAAACTTTCCATTCTTAAAATGTCTAAGGAATAGAATAATTTCCGATTCCTTCGAAAGTGAGTGCAGTGTTTTAGTTGAATCATTAGCTAAAATTAAAAGTAGGAAAAGACAGTGAATTCTGGACAGACATAAAAGAAATGTAAGTACGGCACTCAGAAACCACGGAAAAACGTTCATGAATTCAGTTGGTAATATTGTTACCGAAAAATAATTTCATGATATTCCTGTACTTTTAAAAATAATTGTGGTGACAAAATAACATTTAAAAGTTGGCAATCAATGTTCGATTCTTTTTGGGGGATTGGTGAATTTAAAAGGCAAAATGCCTTTGTTTGTGGGCTAATTAAGAGAAATGAAATAAAACAAAAAAGAAAAAGGGTTCTACGATGTGGTTCCAATAAATATTTTTTAAAAGGAGATAATAGCATGTCTTTGGCTGTGTGTAAATTGTTTTTTCTTAATACTTCGTGTATTTTTAATGGACAGGTAAGTCAAACCATTAAGAAAGTGTTGGATGGAAAAGAACCTGGTGAAGATCTGAGAGTGATTGCTGGTTGTCAGTAGAAGAAAATTTCTGAAAATTGGATAGCCCTTGTTTTTTAACATAGCCTTCCTAGGAAGTTGTTAAATAAAAATGTGAGACCGGTTGGAATTTTCAAAAAAAAAAAAAAATGGTTATGTTTGATCTCCTACTACATGTTCCACCAATATACCATAGTTTTTACAAAAACCTTGCCACCACTACTTGTGTAGCTGCAGAGGATTTTAGGCCCTTAACCTCCCATGAAGAGCAAGAAGACTCAACATTATAACACTAAAACTTATGAGCTTAAGACATACGCTAATAAAAATTGCCTTTTTAATTTGGTTTGTTTAATACCAATCAAACAAGTGTTTATGCTAAATGAAATTTTATTTGAAAAAGAAATTTAAAAACAGGTTGGTTGAAACAGTTTTTATTATTGATGACTCCTAATCTTTCTTTGTTAATAATGAAAATGTGTTATTGCATAGCGCTACTTCAAAAATGGTTGCTGAAAACATAACTTTGATTTGTATAGAACATGCTTCCCGAATGGAAAAAATTAAAAATAAAAAATGTTTTTTTTATATAATAAAAAATATTAAAAAACCAGCTTAACCCTCCAAGCATGTCCCTGATTTTTTCCCTCTTTTAACTTATGTAATTTTTGGGTATAACAAGAACATTTGCAAAACCATTTCCTCGAAGTGAAGGAAACTTGACTTCCACCAGTATCATTCTTACTGCTAGTATTCACCTTATATTCTTACTTTAATTTTATTGCTATATCTTCTATTACTTGCTAACTAAGAATTTGTAATATTTTTCTATCTATAGTAGACCTCCCATTATCTGAGCAGACATCAGGTTGGATAAGGGATAAAGTTCCGTTAATTGAATGTTCAAATAATTGATGTTCCAATAATCGGCGCTCCACAATATAAAAGTATGATACAATTTTGAGTACTCCCCTCAGTTACCAAAATGTCACATGAGCGATGGAATCAAAGTGCATGGTCCCTATAACATGGTACTATCGGGAGTGATAAATTATTTACCGCTTCTTTAGGAATTTTTTAATTTGAAAACCAGTTTTGAATGTTAAACATTCATCATTAGATCTAAAGAAATACAAACATTTCAAAATATCAGCACTTTGCTAAATATATTATTTTTTTAAAATGTAAGACAAGAAATCAAATATACATATACATGTAGCAAAGTGCTAATTTTTTTGTAATTTTTGTATGTTTTTAGAACTGATGATGACTGCTAAACATTAGAAACTCGTTTTCAAATAATAAAAAAACTTGTGAAGAAAAATTATTACTTTTAAATGGGTTCCTATAGATATAGCCATCTCATATAATGTAGTCATTGATATGATTAAACACGACAATGAATTAAAACCAAAACAGAATTAAATCCATCAGAAATGTCACCCGGAGCATAACTCATTACTTTAGGGTCTGTTAAATTTATCTCTTGAAAGTACATATCTCTGGTTAATTATTAAAATCTAAAATTTCTTTAAACTTTATAAAACTTTAGTCCGAACTGACATTTATGCAACATATAAGAAACAGCCAAATTTGAAATTAATACTTAAGTTGGCTCTAACATATGACAATATGCCAAGAAGTTAGATAAGTTTCCAAAAAATTAATAAACAAAACCTGCTTTTAAAAGTAAATAAAAACCTGTTAATTAAAAATGTAGATATAAGAGGCATTGATGGAAAACCAATAATATATTAAATGTTATTGTTGCTTATGTGGGCCATGATGGATGAGCATGTTGAGACAAGGGTCGAGTGCCTGGTTCAGAAGGTTGAGGGTTCGATTCCACTCGAGTCCATTAATATTTATTTTTCAGGTGTCCCGTTCTGGATAGAACTGGGTGGCAACTTCCTCATAGCTATCAGGGGTAGGCAAGAAGGACCTAAAGGCCCATAAGCAAGACTAGTTGTTCTATCAATACCAGTACTAGCATTGTTGGTTATCATTATATTATATGATTTTATTTTAGCTTTGGATAATGTAAAAATGAACTTAAAGTATGTAACCATGAACAAGCTGAACAAAATTAAATTTTGGTAAAAATACAATTGCTTATTACTACCTGAGAGTACAGCTAAAATTTCTAAGAAATGTAGTTTCTAACAACATGGGCAATCAGTTTTCTGACCTTTAAGGTTTAAAACTGGAGACATGGCAGAAAACCTTTCTGCTGCCTACTAATAAAAAAAAATATTAAGAGGTTACATAAAGCCAAAAGGGTTTAAAGGTAATTTTTAAGTTTACTGTCTTGAAACTATATATATATATATATATATATATATATATATAGTTTAAAAAAAATATATATATATTTACCGAATCAGCTGATAGAACTAAATTACGTCAAAATGGTTCAATGCGCGAAGTGTGAAAACTCAATTTCAAGGGACGACAAAAATAGTTTATTTTTCTCTAAATGTAAAGGGATTTTCCACGGCAGATGTTTCAACCTCTCAGACAAAGACATTGAAGCGCTAAAACACTCCAAAAAACCATGGTTTTGTCACATTTGTGACACCAAAAAGCAAAATTCAAGCACCGAAAAACCTTCGGAGCCATCCGGTTCCGAGATACTAGCTGCAGTAAATACAGTAAATGAGGAAGTTAAATCCCTAAAAACCTCACTTGTTAAATACGGGGACTTCAGTTTCGAATTGAGTGAGAGGCTGGCAAAAATCGAAGCTCATCTAGAGGGGCAGACAAAACCTATAGAAGAGTTGGTCGATGAAAATAGTAATTTAAAAAAACCAAAGTTTGCCCGCTCGAAATCAGGGTAAACAAGGCAGAGCAGGGACTTTTGAACAAATCAATGGAAATTCGGGGCATCCCGGTACGCCCAGGAGAGACCCCCATGGCATTGGTTACAAGTATTGGTGCCGGTCTCGGCATCAAATTAAACATAGAAGATTTTGACCTAGTGGAGTGTCGGAGGCCCAGGAAAGATGATGCGCGACCACTGCCTGTAATCGCATGATTCGTCAGACAATCTCTGAGAGACGATCTAATACAGAGGAGAAAAGTCAAGAGGGACTTCTCGACGCGCGATATCGGCTGGCAGGAGAATGACTCCCACCGGATATATCTTAGCGAGGAGATGACTCCGACCAACAGGCATCTGTATTGGCTCGCCCGTCAGAAGAGATTAGCCGGCAAATTAAAATATGTGTGGTTTTCGGGAGGGCGTGTGCGGTGCCGTAAGGAAGACGGCCATCCAGTAATCTTCATAGACCAGGCTCAGGACCTGGATGTTTTCGCCTGACCGTCTGGAATTCTTTTCCTGTCTGCACTTCCTTGGTCTACACCCTCTGCTGGTGAAACCAGTGTATTCGTAATTTTTTTTTTTGTTTTTCTATTATTTATCCTTGCCAGATTAGTTTTCAGTTTTTAATTTATTGGTGTCACTATGATATTACTTTTAATCAGTTAACGCTCATTTTTCTTTACTATTTTCACTTGTTTATGTATCTTTATATCTTATTTTGTTTTTATTTTATTTTTTCTTCTTCTTCATCTCTTCTTTACCAACTCATCACCCTTTCGTTCTATACTATTCTTATATATTCACATGTTACTACTTTCACATTCCATTATTGTAAATATTTCTACTTCTATATATACTTTGTATATATTATTTTACTTTGTTCTTATCATCAAAATGTATTTTTTCTTCTTGGTGTCTACTACTGTTTCTCATTTTCAGCGTCATCCTTTTACTTACTGCCCTATGTTTCCCTAACTCCTTCCCAATATGACTAACATCCTAACCGCCTGTCACATAAACTCACAATCCCTACCAGCCCATTACGATGAGTTCCTAGAATTTGTCACCCAAAATTTTTACATCATTACAGTCTCTGAAACCTGGCTTAAACCCTACATTCCTTCTTCCTCGGTTTCTCTCCCTAACTACTCCATCATTCGTCATGACCGGGTTAACCGGACCGGCGGTGGAGTAGCGCTTTATGTCCATGATTGCCTGAAGTCTCGTATCCTTTTTCTTTCACCTCCTTCAAATCTCCCAAACATTGAGTCCTTATTTGTTGAAATATCCATTAATGCCCATCCTCTCCTGTATGTAGTGGTTTACCGTCCCCCACATGTTCCCTCTGACGAATCATTCGAATCTAACCTTTACCATTATGTTCCTCTCTACTCCAATATAATCATCTCTAGTGACTTGAATACCAATCTCCTATCTGACTCCTATGACAAAATCTACCTTGAAAACCTTTTTTTTTCCCTCCACCTTTTTATTGTACCATTCAATCCCACCCACCTGCATTCCTGTTAAATTATTGAAATTATGCCTTCCTGAAATCCTTCCGGTTCTCCTCTTCATATATAATTTTTCCCTCCAAAACTCTGTATTTCCCACTTCCTGGAAAAAGGCCTTAATTCATCCCATCAACAAGAACCCAAACCCTATATCCCCAAAGGACTTCCACCCTATATCCATACTTTCCAACTTTTTTAAGCCCCTGGAAAGATTGGTGCAATCCCAAATTTCCAATTTCCTAGAAGATTGCAAGTTACTCGATCCTTTTCAATCTGGTTTTCGTCCCGGCTTCTCAACACAATCTGCCCTGATTAAAATTATCACTGACATCCAAACAGCGATGGACAAAAAAGAACTGACCATCCTGATCCTCCTTGATTTCAATAAAGCATTCAATTCCTTAGACCATAATATCCTTTTTTCCAAATTGAAATCATTGAACTTTTCCTACAGCTCCCTCCTTTGGTTTCAATCTTTCCTTTCCCACCGCACCCAAGCAGTCGCCACTTCTAACCAGGGCCTATCCTCTTTCCTCACTCTACAGTCAGGAGTAGCTCAAGGTTCGAGAATTTCCCCTCTACTGTTTAATTCCTACATCAATGATCTTCCCCATTCAATTCACCATTGTTCCCACCATCTTTATGCCGATGACTTCCAAATTTACTTCTCCTTTCCTCCATCCGAAATGTTAGCTGAGTTTGCCAAAATTCAGGAAGACCTAGACGAAATCTGTGCCTGGGCAAATCTGAACAAATTAACATTAAAGGCAGCTAAAACTCAAGTAATTGCCATAGGATCACATTCCCTTCTCCATTCAAATGCCAACTTTCCCACATTATTCCTTAATGGTCATCCAATAACTTTCCATTCCTCTGTTAAAAATTTAAGCTTAACCATTGATCAAACCCTCTCCTGGAAATCCCATATTGCACAAATCTCCCGAAGGTCAATCGGTATCCTAAAACTATTTCACCGCTCCCGTCACCTCCTTCCCCTACCCACACGCAAACTTCTAGTATCCTCCCTTATCTTCCTCCAATTTGACTATGGTTGCATGATATATGGCGGGCTCTCGACAGTTCTTGAAGACAGATTAAAACGCATCATGAATTGCTTCATTAGGTTTGTCTTCGGAACTTCGAGACGTTCCCATGTTTCGCATCTCTACACTGAGTTAAATAGGCTTTTCCCCTCCTTCCGCAGAAAATACTTCCTAGGCACCTACCTATTCCAAGTAATCAACACCCGTCACCCTCCCTTTATTTACAGTAACCTGAAATTCAAGTCTGCTATCAAATCACTGCATACAAGATCTCGTCTTTCCGATCTCTATACTCCATCCCACAGAAGTACTGCATTCCAATGTTCCTTCCTTGTCCGATCCTCTACTCTTTGGAATTCCCTCCTCCCCCCTATATCCGCAATGCTTCTTCCCTTGGAACATTCAAAACACTACTCTTTCACCATCTTCTTTCCCTCCAACCCGACGCTCTCCAATTATAAGGATGTATGTACTATTTATGTAATCGTCTAATTTAATTACTAAGACCTTCAGACATGAAACATTAGCAAAAATTATAGTTTGACTATGATAATGTTTTGATTTCTTGTAATAATAATTTTTGATTTTCTACCTTTTATTTTTCTTTAAGTTTCTGTTTGTTTGTTTTCTCTTCTGCAATTTTGTTTACAATATTAACCTCTATTTTGTATATTTATTTTTTCACTCTCTTATTATTAATAGTTTTTTCTTTTTATATTTTTTCTCTGTATTTTTTTTTTTTCATACAAATTTGTATTTAAATTTACCTTTGTTATTTTATTTTTAACAGCCTCTCGGCCAGTTATGATCTTACTTTGTATTATTTAATGTTATTCTTAAGGGACTTTGTCTGAGAATAAAGTTTTCTTTCTATTCTATTCTATTCTATATATATATATATATATATATATATATATATATATATATATATATATATATATATATATATATATATATATATATATATATATATATATTGCTTATAGGCAATTATACGTTGAAATCACTTTCAAAAAACATAGGAACTAAACATATAAAAAAAAAAAAAGCAAAATAAAACATGTACAGCCTAACATTATGACAGAGAAGGAAGTTATAGTCACTTTTCAAAAAAATAAAAATCCACTGTTGTTCAACACATGTAAATTAAATACTTCAATTCTATATAAATGAAACTAATTACAACTTATTTAATTAAAAAAATAATAAATAAAATTCAATTTCGCAACACGAATGCAAAAAATAAAAATAGAATTTACAATTTTAAATAAGTTACATGCTTCCTCAAAGTATATTATCTAACAGTTGTAAAGGTAAATTCCATTTGTTATCCATGAACACTGACTACGAAAATTTCAAATCTAACAACATTGAACATACTACCGACTACAAGGATTGGCTACACCCAGCAGAATTTCCTTGTATTGCTGAATGCTTGTCTGACCCCAGAGACTATGAGGTATATACTGACAGAAGTAAGGATGGCGAATATGTAGCCTGTGCTAGCCTCATTTTTAAAAACAAAATTTTAGAAGATGTAATGAAGTATAAATTAGGCCCAGAATGTACCAACAATCAAGCAAAACAATTCGCCATCCTTAAATCTCTAGAATACTTTCAAAATATGAGAACAAAAAATAAAAAAACTATTACAATGCTAACGGACAGTCAATGTACTCTATACATGATAAAAAACAGACACTGTCACAATCCCATCATTTAAAAAATAAGATCATTTCTAAGACATCTACAAACTGATGGTAACAATCAAATTTCATTTAAGTGGGTAAAAGGGCATTCCGACATAGCTGAAAACGAATTGGCTGACAAGGCTGCAAAAGGGGCTTCAAAGGATCCTTCTTCTCCGATATCATATTCCCTGATATCTAAAGAACACTTAAAACACATGCTAAATACACAAGCTGTAGACCAGTGGTAGACACGTTGGAACACAACACACAAGGGAAGACATCTACATAACTTCATTCCAGACTTACGGACCTACATTAAATCAAACTCATGGACTAACTATTACATTACACAAGGAATCACAGGACATGCGGCACTAAATAGTTATTTCTATCGATTTAAAATAAGAGATTGACAAATTAACAAATTCATATGGTAGTTTCTAATATTTCAAAATAGCAAACATGTAAGAAATTAATACATACATGCAAAAAGATCATACATTCAACAAATAATACTCAGAAAAAGTATAAATAATATTCACATTTAGGAGGCATGTAATCAGCATATGTTTCTGCAACTCCCATGTCTTCATCTTCATTATCTTCTTCTTCTGCAGTTGTTAATGGCATCTAACCAATAAAAATATTCATACTTATATATATATATATATATATACATAACAAATAAATTATAATAATGATTTTCCAAAGAAGTAATAATTACCTTAATATCTGAATTCATCCAAAAATTAGAAAGGGTTTTGTTACTCATCATTGCATTCATCCAATTGGCTTGATTAGCGTGAAATGGGTTCTTCTGGGCCATTAAATGATTAATTAAAGCTCCATTACCTTGCAAAACCATAGGATTTATGCCACCCATATTAGCATAAATTAAGCCTGGATCTGTCAATCCAGTCAAGCCTGCCATTTCCAAACCTAAGCCATTTTAAATCACAAAAACTTTCAAATAATATTTTTAAAAAAGAAGACATTACATGGGTGATAAATACACTACATTAAGGTCTAAAAATAATAAGCTGACATAACTTTCAAAATTTATGTAAAATAAAAATGTAAATATCTTCAAAATCTTAAATGACTAAAAGTTCTTCACTAATTGCCTCAAAATTTTTATACTATGTTGCATTGAAACATGTACATGTTTTTAAAACTTAGTATATGAATGTTATACATGTTACAGATAAAAATACGCTTTATAAAAACATAAAATAAAAACAACTCCATCTATTGGACCTGAAAGAACTAACACTATATTGCAGTTTTTTACGAACAACTAAAAAGAAGAGAAAAAAAGTGATAAAATATATTGATGAAATGCATAACATCAGGCTAGAATATACATTAGCAGTAATGAAACTGTATTATGTATTATTTCATTCTCAATACAAAGTTGTTCACTTGATAGCAATCAGAACATACATTTATTTCACAGGAGCAGGAAATTGCCATGAATCCAATGGCTATAAGGCTAACTGCTTTCTTTGCATTCTGAAAAATTAATGCTTTTGCGAAAACACTATTTTATATTCAAGTGCCAACGTACTACACAAGGGAGGCATGGTAGCTCGGTGGGTAAGGCACTAGACCAGGGGTCTCCTCTAAACTTTTCAGTTTTTGGGCCATACTGATTACTTCCAAAGGTTCCAAGAGCCAACTCTGTTTTAATTTTCCTGCCAGTATCTATAATTTCTAGAATGGACGCCAATTACACGCCCAGAGCGAGCATAAGCTTGCTTAATTCGCTAGTTCAATCACTATTGTGTTGTATTATATCTGATAACCACAAAACGTGATGCCATCCGGTGATTACAAGCCGATATAGGTAATGAACCCTCTCTATCCTTCATTAACAGATAACTCTCGAATCTCGTTGAACCTTGTCGGTTCAAGAAAGTTCTGGTGTATTCACTTCTAAATGGTAGTAATTTGGCTCGACGGTACACATTTGAACAAAATAAAGGTGAACGTGTGCTCATTTAGGGCAAATGCTCAAGTGTATATGCACCTAAAGGGTGCGTCTTGGGCTGGATTGATTATAATGACGGGTGGAATTTGGCCAGCGAGCCATAGTTTGGAGACCCCTGCACTAGACTACCAAGCTCCTGGGCCTGAGTTCAGTCCGACTGAAGGCAGAAAATTTATTTTCTGTTATTTCCGTTGTGACTCGACTTCAAGGTCAGGGGACCCTCCTGAGGCACACCCAGCCTCTACAAAGTGTACCCTTAAATGTTTACAATCACCATCAAGAAAGGTTTAGAACTGTGCAGTTTCTGACATAGAAAATTGTGTTGAAAGTACTAAAAATGGCAAATCAGATAAACTTTATATCTACACAGTCACTGGAACAGTAAAAATATAGTACATTCACAAGCATTGCAACTTTAACATATTATAAACAAATTCATTTCCTTCTGTTTCTTAAAAATATCGGTTAATAGAAAATAAAAATCATAATTACTTTGTTGAAGGAATTGAGCGGGGTTTGTTGACACCATTGAAGGATAACCCACAGAAGATGGGAAACCTAAAGCACCAAGCATATTTGCCGTAGACTGCAATGGATTGTAAGGAGTCCTGACCATTTCATACCCAGGAGATACATCTTTCATAATCAGCCCACTTGGTAATTTTCCTTTGTTATATTGTTCAGATTCTACAAAAAAATATATAATAAATAATAAATTTAAAAATCTTAAAATGAATAAGAGGAGAGGAATTGCATTTAGTAGACAAAAAAATTAATGACCTGAAAAAACTATTTTTATGACACAGTAAAGTGAAATTAAATTTTATTGAATTAAAATATTATGTTGATGTTCAAAATTAAATTGAAAACTTGAAACATTTAAGTAAAACTTCTGCAATCTTATCTGTTAATATTTAAATAGCTTAGTATTTTTATAGTTTATTTTGTGATACAAGACTCTTATTACGCATGAAGATTAATGTTTGCTACAAAAAAAGTAAAACTAAAATAAATGCATAGTTGAGAAATAAACATTTGCATACACCTTCCATTTATCTGACATAATTATATTTTTATCTTTTACAGGGGATAAATAATATTTAGAGTGGATACAAAAGTATAAATGATACTATATAAATGTAATGACACAACTGATGAACAAGGGATAAATAGAGCATATCATTAAGAATGAAGGATGGTCAAAGAAAAAACTCCAAAATTCAGAAGAGGCTATTATATAAATGATACAAAAAAAAAAAAAAAAAAAAAAAAAAAAAAAAAAAAAAAAAAAAAAAAAAAAAAAACCAAGGCTTCCCTTGGAGAAACTGTTTCTCACTTTTTATTATTCTTCACACTGGTAAGTTCTTTTTTATATAAACTTATTCAATGGTTTTCATTTATATATGTACATATAAAACCATTTTACATGTATTCACTTTCCAGTACTTAAAACTTCTTTTGTTATTTTTATCTGTTCTATTCTAATAATATATGTTTATTTAAATCACTCACTTACTTGCTTTATCACTACATAACCTACCAACATAACATAATAATCAACACAATTACCATTATACTTTAATATTTCATTTTCATTAAATTATATTTTATATTAACTTTTATTTTTAATAACCTTATAGTTCCTAAATAATTATCTTGTATTTTAAATTAATTTTTATTTTCGCTAAACTTTAATTCATAGTCATTTTTATTTTCTATATTTTCTTCATTAACCTACTGCACCTCCCTTTCTTTTCTTTCTTCATTAACCATTTTTAAGCTAAATTTATATGATTTTTAATTATCTTTTATTATTTTGAAGTGAAAATTTCAGTTGAACTAACAATGCTTTTGTACTCTGACTGTTTCCTCTTAGATATAAATTAAAACATTACTTCAATCATATTTTTTTAAACTTCTGTCAAGTGGATAATCTCCACACGCAGAAACAAATGTACTATAATAAAATAAAAACTTACTGGTTTTTAAGTTGTTGGTTGATACATCTTTGAGTTGTTTACTTTCGGCCTGGGGAGTGATAGCAAAGGCAGTGGCAAGATCTTTTCCCCCACCTTAAATTAATAAAAATAGTTATTTCTTTTAAATTTCTTTAAATTTTATTATTGATTAAAACTGTGACAAGCTAAAGTCAAATGACTTTCGGAATAGCAAAAAATATAATGTTGAAAATGTAAACACTATGACTAAAATTTTAATTATATAAAAAGTAAAAAAAAAAAAAAAATAACAAAAATTATAGAAAAATGTAATGTAATATTTGCATTTAGAAAAAGCACATAAAATTTTAACAAGAGAAAATAATTTTTTTTTACTGGTAAAAGTTAACATATTATAGTTGTCTTATTTGGAAGATGGATTAAAATCACAAAAACTATGAAGCTTTGTGTCTCCTAGAGATATTTATAACAGAACAATATTCTGACCAGAAAAACTTATTTATACAGAGATATTTATAACAGAACAATATTCTGACCAGAAAAACTTCCAAACCGTCCAACACTGGTTTTGGTCAAAACTTTTTTGGTGATTCTACATTGAAAATAAATCAATACATATTTTTTCTTTATGTCCAATGGACCCTAGGAGCTGAAAAGAAAAAGAAAATGTGCATACAATTTTATTTTATAACTTATTTTATGCCTAGAGTTCGAAAAAGGACATCAAACAATTTTTTTTTTACACAAAACTGGTGTTTGTTTAGCACCTTAGAAAACCCTAAAATTAAAAAAAAAAAAAGATATGCAAAAAATTGAAATCTAAGCAACCACCTATAATTCCATCACTCTTTAACCAATTTAGATCAATTTAACATGTTCTGATGTAAACGATCGACTTTAACTAGAGCGGTCCAAATCGATTAAGAGCTTAAGTTATAAGCAAAAACCTTCATTTTGTTTTTATTTCTCAGTCATTTTTTTTTTTTTTTTTAAACCAAATTTTAAAGGTAACACAATGATTATTTATATCAATAAACATAAGAATAACTCCTCTTTACAATCAGCAATGAAACATTGAAACTGGACAAACATGAAAAGATGCACTGCCTCAAAATGAAACGTAAATTCATGTTAGTTAGTTAAACATTATTTTTCTTCCTCAAAATAGCTAAAAAAAAATAAAGTTTTTTTGGTGTGTTGAATCAAAATCTAACATCATTTTCATTACAAAAAAATCTATAAGGGAAGTTTGCACAAGGATTTAAATTTTTTTAATTAATTTGTTGACAAAAAATAATATTTTTTCTAATTTACATTTTTCACTTGATCAGCTCCAAAAAAGAAATATTTTGATAAAAATATATCTTGTTTGAACTCAAAGTATAAAATAAGATTTTCAACATTTCTTCTCGGCTCTTAGGGTCCATTGGACAAAAATAAATATCATTTTTTTTTTTTTTTCAATGTAGAATCACCAAAAACGGTTGGATAAAAATCAGCATCAGATAGTCTGGAAGGTCTCCAAGTGAGTAAATTTGGCATCATGCATTCGCTTTTTCTCTTTACAGGACACTTTCTATTAAAAGCAATTCAATTCTGAATTTTTTTTAATAGAACAATATTAAACTAGGCTAATAGTTTAAATACTACTGCCAACACCTGTGTGTCCATAGTGAAATAAATATTGATATAAAAAAATAAAATAAAATAAAAATAACTCAAGAAGGAATAGAGACAGTTTTTTAACTTGGCAAAGGTTTTATTAACTGGTTTACTTAACGACCTTATTAAACACTATATAACTCCTAGCTGTATTGTTAATCTTTACTAGATAGGTAAAAATAAGATCAAATAGAAACAATAAAATCCATGCTTGAAAATTTTCAACTAAACTTAAAAAATAAATATTCAATCTCTCAATATATGTAGAAATTAAAGGGTTTGTATATGTAACCTTGCTTAATTAATTAATTATTTTAATGAAATTTAATTTATTCATGAAAAATAATTATTTTCTGTTAATATTACTATCAACTATTCATTTACAATACCTGGTACTTCAATCTTGTCTGGATCATCATCTTCATCAAAATCGCTCTCAGATGATTTACTATCCCTATCACTAACTTCTTGCTTTGCAAATTTCATTGTTTTTATAGATGAGACATTCATTGAATAATTAAAAAATGTCCAAATTCAAGAAAAATCTAAAACAAATAAATATAAAGTTAAAAATAATAAAGTTTATAAATATATTTTACAAAATAATAGAACCCTAGTTTTACATTCCTATGACACATAATTATGATGTCTG
Organism: Euschistus heros; assembly: GCA_003667255.2. NCBI lineage: Eukaryota > Metazoa > Arthropoda > Insecta > Hemiptera > Pentatomidae > Euschistus > Euschistus heros. The sequence continues at coordinate 2,676,229 of RCWM02000012.1, forward strand.
TTATAGATGAAAGTAAAAATGTAAAGTAGTATGTTACAAGTTAAAGTTAAATAAAAGCATAAATTACTCAATTCGTCTGGTTACAATTCAAATCAATAAACATCAAGTTTCGCCAATTAATTAAGTTTGCCAATAGCATAGGAGCAGAAGTTTACATTTGTAATCTGTCTAAAACAGTAATCAGTCCATTCTCTATAAAACATAAGTACCAAATAAAGCAAGATTGCAGTAGTAAAGTAAATTATAAACTAAACTTGGAGGATAACAGTTGTAGGCATACCCCAACTGATCATTCTACAATCGTACTTTTTTTTTTTTTTTTAACTTTTCATTTTCATTTCACACCAGTGGAACTCTTTGAATATGAAGGTGAGGACTTGAATCTTTGTAATCTAATTGCTCCGACCAGCGTTGATGAAAGGATGATTTGAACAATCTACAAAAAGAGTGATCGGCTAGGGAGTACAAATTATAAAGGAAGATATCTCCTGCTAGCAGGATATAAAATTTTAAATGGAACTCCTTTCAACTCACTACAAACAAATATTAGAAAAATATGAGACAGGCTCTAGAAGGAGGAAGTTTACAATGGTTCAAATCTTCACCCTTTCAAAAGTTTCAATGAGAAGAAACACACAGGCATGCATTTATTTGTTGTACCTCAAAAACTCATTTGACACTGCATGACACATGGGTTTCATACATAAACTAATTACTTAAAAACTTCCCACTTATTTAATTCTTATCGTTCATTCATTTTTGACCAATAGACAATTTTTCATTTAAATAAACACATCTTCCTTCAAGACACTCCCTCTCAACTTACCTCCCCAAAGTTCTTTCCTATCTCTAAACTTTATTTAACCTGTACTTTTCTGACTTCAAAAATTTAATAAAATCTTAGTATGCTGATAAAACAGCCTTATACACATTTTAATTTTGTATTGACACAATAGGAAACTGGGAGCAACAATCATTTAAATACATTAATAAATATTGTTAAAGATGGAAGTTAAAAATCAAAGCTGCATTTTTGTTTTTACAAAACATAGGCCTCACATAGATAAACAACTCACCTTAAATTCAGTTCAAATTCCTTGGTCAAAAACAGAGCATTATCTCAGACTAACTCTAGAACAGATCCCTTACTTTTTCAGATTATATTGATTGGAAATCAGATGAAACTTAAAAAACAATACACAAAATGTTCCCATATTTTAACAACAAATCTAAGCTAAGCCCCAATAATAAACTCATACTGTAAATATCAGTTGTCTGAACAATGATCACCTATGCCTCATCTGTTTGGAGTTCAATTTGCATAAATAATAACAGGAAACTGGAAAGTATTAAAAATTTATTTATGCAAATCATAAACAACTAACTACCCTCCCTACACAAAAAGAACATCTATGCTTAATGAAGTAAGACTTTCCACAATTCAGCGATTTGTTCTAAATCAAACACAATAACATATTTTCAGAAATATATAGCCTAGGAAATCCTGTAAATTCATGAAATAGAAAATTATGACAAAACTCACTAAAATGTAATGGTCAAAAAACAAAACAAGCATTATTAACTTAAAGTGTTATTATTTCTCCTACTGGCTAGAAGAATACATATAAAAACTATTCATAACTGTAAATATCTAACATGTAAAAAAACTATTTTGTAATATGTAAACTAGTAAAGAAATAAAACCTTCAACTAATATAAAACTATAAAGCATTAGAAGTTTTAATAACCAAAGATAACCTGCCTGGTTAAAATGACCATGCAAGATGTCAGGAGTGTCATTAAGATACAAGGAGGATAAATTCTGAGCTGATAAGGTTCTGTGAAAAGGTTTTGAGTTGCCAAGTCTGCTGTTCAGATTAGTTTTTGAAACGGTAGAAATAGATTCAGGATTAAAGGCAACAGCAAGCATTGTGAATCCAAAGCATTCATCGAGCTTTGGGGATGATAGTGGAATACCAAGAACCAAAATTTAGCTAAAGAACGTCTTTCTGGCTATGCAGTAAGCATGTGCACAGTTGGATTTTTAGGCAAATAAGGCCAAAACTAAATACATGGTAAGAAAGGAGGTAGAGAATGGTAGGAGGCACAGTAAGTAGAGTGGAACTTTTATTGAAATTTGGCCTTAAAATTTTGAAAGTTCAGGAATTCACTCTTTCTATCTTGGATTTCTTATCACATCCATCAACAAAATAACCAAAGAAATAAGTAAGAAGAAAATGGATGATTGATAAAGAAGAGCCACCAACTCACAAGAGCAATAAAATTAAGCTTGTACAAGACATTGATTAGACCTGTGCTAAACTTAGCATCACTAACATGAATTATGATAAAAGCTGATGAAAACGATCTGTTGGTGTTTGAAAGAAAAAAATTGCACATATTTATGGCCCATTGAGGGAAGGTGAAATCTGGGGAATAAACTTTATACCCTGCATAATGACTTAAATGTGGTAGACTTAATAAAACTCAGACGATTAGTTTAGGCTGGACAAGTGACAAGTCGATAGAATCATTAACTGAAACAATTTATGGAAATAAATGCTCAGGAGTATAGTTAAAATAAAATAGAGAAAACTATGTAATTTATACCAATAACGTTTCAGCTCATCTTCAGAGGCTTATTTAAGGGAACTAAGAAAAGATGTAAAACAAACAAAACAATACATTGCATAATACAAATAAATATTCAAAGAATTAAGAAAAAATCCTACAACAAATTAGGCCAGACAGAAATGTAAACTTTATTTGCATTTAAAATACATATGCATTTAAAAATAGACAATATATATATATATATATATACACACACACACACATACATACATATGGATAAATTTATATAAAAGTTATTATTAAATGTTTAGTAAGGTTCTTAAGGTTCAGTCAAATAATAAAAACAACTATTTTGATAATGTTTCGAGACTATATTGTTCTCATAATGATGCTTTTGTTACAATATAGAATTATATATATATATATATATATATATATATATATATATATATATATATATAATATATATATATATATATATATATATATATATATATATATATATATATATATATATATATATATATATTTATTTATTTATAATAATTTATAAATAAATATATTTATAAATATAATATATTAATAAATATAATTTATAAATATATTTAATTATATATTTATATAAAGAAGATAAAGAATATGGTAAGATAACACAAATGTTAATTATTATTAAAAATGCAACAAAAATTTGATAAAAGTATAGTTGACTGTTAAGATGAATGGAAAAGAAGATTATCTGGGATGCAGTCAAAGAGGAATACCATGTCTAAGTAGAAATACTTTAATGCGTGTCAACGTTTTGATCTGCCTTGCAGGTCTTCTTCAGGGCCACAACCACACTGGAGGGAGACGAACAATGACTGCAAGGCAGGTCGAAAAGTTGGCACACATTAAAGTATTTCTACTTAGACATGGTGTTCCTCTTTGACTGCATCCCTGATTATCTTCTCCATGAACCAAAATTTCTATTAAAATAGAATAGAATAGAAAATAAACTTTATTCTGGGACGATGTCCCCTAAGAATAATATAATGTACATAAATGAATACAATAAGTCTAGCTTTCATAAGATGAAATAAAATAAATTAACAATCTGCTTAACTATTTACAATTTTACAAATAAAGAACAAAAACAAAAACAGATGAAATAAAAATTTTAAAAAATCCAATAATTGTAGGAGAAAAATAAAAACCTATGTACATCTACTGAATGCTTTTTTTTTTTTTTAGTGAGGTTTTGCTAGTCAGTATCATTCTGGAGGGAAAGGAGGTATTGAAAAAGAAGGGATTTAAATGTGGACAGAGATGGAGCATTACGGATATTACAGGGTAGAGAATTCCATAAGGAAGTAGCACGGGAAATGAAGGAGTGGTCAAATGATGTACTCTTATGGGAAGAAGTATACAGGTCTGAGGAGCGAGATCTTGTAGTGCGGGAGGAGACCGAGGATCTGAACTGGAAGATGTTATAGATGTAGGAGGGATTCCGAGAATTAATGGTTTGGTAGAGGAAGGAGCTAGGAATAGATATTCTAGATATATATATATATATATATATATATATATATATATATATATATATATATATATATAAAATTCTATATGTAACATTATGAGAACAATATAGTGTCGAAACGTCGCCAAAATAGTTGTTTTTATTTATTGACTGAACCTCAAGAACCTTACTAAACATTTAATAGTAACTTTTATAAAAACTTTTACATATATATGTATATCCATATGCATGTGTATGTGTGTGTATATATATATTAAAACACTCTCAATATTACTCTTGTTTATTATTTACAGCATAAATATCTATTTTAATAGAAATTTTGGTTTATGGAGAAGATAATCAGGGATGCAGTCAAAGAGGAACACCATGTCTAAGTAGAAATACGAAGTGTGTACCAAAGTTTCAACCTGCCTTGCAGTCATTATTCGTCTCCTTCCAGTGTGGTTGTGGCCCTGAAGAAGACCTGCAAGGCAGATTGAAACGTTGACACGCATTAAAGTATTTCTACTTAGATACGGTGTTCCTCTTTGACTGCATCCCAGATTATCTTATTCATTCATCTTAACAATCAACTATACTTTTATAAAATTTTAGTTTATTTTTAATAATTATTAACATTTTTTTACCTTACCATATTCTTTATCTTCTGAAATTTAAATAAAATTAAATAGAGCACAGATCCAATATATTAGATATAAGGAAACAAGGTATAAGTAAGGAAAGAAATAACAAAGAGAATGAATACAAATGTGAATGTAGGGTGAAATTTGAAACCATTAAATAAAAAGTAAACATGAAAAAAATTAAAACTAAATAAAGTAAAACATAATTAAAGCAGACACTTAAAATAAAATAAATTACAAATAGCCAGTTGATCAAATAAGAAAATGTATGTTACTCCTCCCCCCCCCCCCAACATCATCCAAAAAATACAATTTATTTACAGGATAAATAACTATTTTAATAGAAATTTTGGTTTATGGAGAAGATAATCAGGGATGCAGTCAAAGAGGAACACCATGTCTAAGTAGAAATACTAAGTGTGTGCCAACGTTTCAACCTGCAGTTTTTATTCATAAACTACAATATTTGATTAATTTCCTAATACGATAAATCCCCATAGAATTATTTATAAAAGGTAACATTTCCAAGAGATCACCTTAGTACAGGTTCTGGGGATTTTGCCCCCCCCCCCATCTCAGCGGTCCTGCATAAGATAGGAGAGTAACACAACACATGGAGGTAATCTAAAGAGAGTTAAGAGCCCATGGCAAAAACCCTGACAGTTTATACCGCTTAAGTGTTCTATAAAAGTTTCTATTAGTGATGTGTCAGTATCAGAACACCAATTCTGAATTCTTGATAAAAATACCTCGGTTTAAATAAATTACTATCACAAAAAAAATCCACATGACAGCTAAAAAATAAAATAAAATCTATTTCAAAAAAATTAATTAATAATTAAATAAATTAATAAACAGAAAAAAACCCATTTATTATCAACATTTAATAAATAGGTAAGTTACAATTCAGGCTATGTACAAAAAAATATTTCATTATACAAATTCTTAGGATAAATATTTCAAAGGTTCTGTTTCATTTATTACTTGAAGAATAGCAAATGTGACTAAAACCTTTTCACTAAACACTGTACATTCGAGGATGCATTGATATTTATCTGATATCTGGGTGGTTATCTGGGTATTAGGGCTCAACAACCAATATGAACATGTAAAATGAAAAATAATCTTTATTCTGGAATAACAAGAAATCTAACAAAATATTGATACTGTATAGCTGTATTTATTTTGTTAGCGCTTCAGCTTCATCAGTTTCAAATAGATATCTTATTTCTTAGTTTTCCAATAGGGATATGTTTTCACTTCAACAATTTGATGTTTGGCTTGAAGTAGCAATGCTTGATTTTTGAAGAGAATTGTTTTAAATCCTGCACCAAGCATCAGTGTTGATCTAGTACATGAAAAATTGCTCTGTTATTAAACATGAAAAAATATCTTCCATAACAGTTTTTTTTTTTTTTTTTTTTTTTTTTTTTGTATCATTAGGGAGAAATATAAATGTATAAAAATACATAATTAGGTATAAAAAAAACTATCACCAATGTCAGTGGTATTGATCAGTTCTTAGGAATCAATTTTGTATCATCCATGCTTAGTACCGATTATTTTCTCTGGAATCGGTGGAATCAAGAATCAACATTTTGAATTGAGACATCCTTAGTTTCAATCCACCATTTAATGTTAAAATACCTGATTTGGTCAGTGCAGCTAGGGAAGGGAAGGGTTGATTAATGTATGGTTGTCATTCAACTGTGGCTAGTAAAGGTGTAAATTTAAAAACAACATTGTCATATATCATGAAGGAATGATATAGGTGTTAAGAACTTCCTCCTGATGGTCTCATTTCCTCATAAGCAACCAGAAACATTGATTACATAAAAATGGTCATCAACAATTATCAGAAAACAGGTTACATCAATGGGATTTCTTGTTATGGCTACCTAAATATATAGTCAAATTTGAAAATAATTAAATTTAACATAAAACAGGCTACTAAAATCATTATTTTAAAGTTGATTTGAAGTAATTAGGGAATTGATTGGAATGAAAAGGACACGTTTTTAAATTAAAATTAACACAAGAATTAGAGGGAAACCCTGACTTAGATGGCTGGATGATGTGGAAAAAAAACCTCTGCCAGTGAGAGGATGGCTGCAGACCAAGATGGATAGATAAGACTTATTGAGGAGGTCAAGGTCCTGTTTTAAGGGCTGTGGCATGAACCAAAAATAAGAAAAAAAAATGAAAACCACATGATAAACTGAAAAATATTCAGGTATTTTGGTCCCCTTAATGAATTGAAGTTGTAGCAATGGCATCTTGCTCACCGAAATTCTATAATTTGATGTCCTTCACCTCTATGATTAGTTTAAACATGTACAGACTGTTTGTTTGTTTAAAAACCTTGCTTTAAGCTAACTTTAACAAATTCCATACCATTGGACTCATGGTTTAGGTCTCTGACTAATTAAGATTTCATTGATGCAGTAGACGATATTGCAGTGTCCATAGTTCTAAACCAATACTGAACTATAAGTCTGTTTGGTTAAGAATGAAGAAGATAATGGGAAGAAAACTCCTGTCAGCTCCAGAAAATACAAATGAGAACTTTTTCTTCGGACCCTACAGTTTTAAATGTTGGAGATTCAAGTGTATTTAAATTTAGAGAGGACAAAGGCAAGATGAATAATCAATCGGTGAAAGTAGAAAAATAATAATAGAGAATACTCCGATCAGAAAAAAAAAGGTTATTTCACCTATACTTGAGAATATATCTCGGGATACAAAATACAAGCAATAGTAATAATTTCAACAGAAGACGACTAAAGAAATTCTAAATTCTTCTGGAAATTGTGATTTGTGCTTCTCTCTCTCTTTCTTTTCCTCCTCATTTCTTCTTCAGTCAGATTTTCTACTTAGGAGTGTAAAAAAGATCTTGTGTGGATTAAGGGATAGAAAATGCGTCAAAATATGTATCTGCATACAAATAAATACTTGATTATAATTTAAAATTTTATCCAAATACAGAATTATTTATTCATATTTAATATTCAACACCAAAGTTTGACTCTTAATCATTAATATAAGCAACAAGAAGAGTTATAATAAAAACAAATGGGGTGTAGTTCCGCAGACGCCACCATTTTCAAATGCCTATTTCTTCCATGTCACTCGACCAAAACATAAATCCAATTAGTGCTATTTAATCTACATTTGACAAATTTTTGTTTAATATTAAACTCATTGAAGTGTTTCAAGTTATCCTGTAGAAAATATTAATTTAAAAAAGTTGGGGGCGTCTGCGGAACTATTTACCAAGGGAAAAAGTTCCGTAGACACCTCCGGGGAAAAAATTTTATTTACAAGTTTGGATTATAATAAAATATAATAATTCATTGAAAATCCTAATTGGGGTCTCTAACATCTCGTCTCCAAAGATATTCACAGAAGCATGAATATAAATTTTGGGAATGATTTCCGCCCGCATGTATTCCTCGCTTAACAGATCTCCATGGTGATTCTATGTTTTGAGTGTGTGGCGATGGATTAGGATCTATAAAATGCTAGCTATGGTTCATTGTGTGGTGGGTGTGTCCCAATTTTGCAAACTGATTGTACCTTCTCCATTCGTCTGTAATGATAGTGCTTCCCGGTTTGACATTTTTTATGATCAGAGGTAGCAAAGTTGAAGCGTCACGCTTATTGTGGGGGCAAGTTTCTATCCGGAACTTCTTTTGCCCATCCTGTTTTATCATCACCAGAATCCAACCCCCGTCCACAATCCTTCCTCGATTATATTTTCTTGCCACAGTGATATTAAGAATCACAATGGTTTTTTTTTTTTACTCCAAGGATTATTTTGTTGATACAGAGGGTTTGAGTTTAGAGATTAAATCGGTGAAACAATAAACAAAAATGTCCTTAAATTTTAGTTGTAACCTACGATGATATTTCAACATCATTTTACGTATCAAAGGGCTGGGGGCGTCTACAGAACTTCTTCTCTTGGTAATTAGTTCCGCAGACGCCCCTAACTTTTTTAAATTAATATTTTAAACATAATAATTGTATACACTTTAAATAATTTAGTATGAGAAGAAAATTGGTTAAGTGTAGATTAAATAGCCCTAATTGGATTTATGTTTTGGTAGAGTGACGTGGAAGAAATAGGCATTTGAAAATGAGGGCGTCTGCGGAACTACACCCAACAAATGTTTAGGTAAAGTTTATAGTAAGAAGTTAAATGTAGAAAAGGATAATAAATTGATTAAATAATATGACTTACTAATAAAAAAAAAAAGGCCAACTAAAAAAAAAAATATTTCAATTGTAAAAATTCTGATTTAAATTAAAAATCCTGTTTAGATTTCTAAAAATCTAATTTTAAAACAAGTATTATTTTTATCAACTCTTGTAGAAAATAAATCAAACAAAAAGGGTTCACTTTACTTCTTGATACGAGCTACCTGACTTCAATGGCTTAATGATATGTTATATACCAAAGGAGAAAAATAGTTTTAAAGACTATGGTTAGGAAAATCAGCTTTAACATAGTATAATAACTTTAATACATACTGGATAAAAAATAAATTTTCTCATGAAGAGGACATTTCTACTCAAATAAATATTTCAAACCTTCCTTAACCTATACTGCTCAATCAAAATCACTAGGACTACAAATGATAATAAATAAATTATTCAAGAGCAAAACAAGAAGCTAAAATGTTTTTAATATGGCCTGACACTTATCAAGCGATTAGAAATTTCTATAACCATGGGTGTATCTAAAATAATAAAGTTAACAAACTTGATAGAAATATGAAGGATTTTCTTAAACCAGAATACATAGACATTATCATCAAAACCGCATTTAAAGCTAGACCTGTACACTTTTTGATTAATCTAATTATAGTATGATAATAATAAATCTGAAAGCTGGAATTATATTGAGCATAAGATAGTTAAGAAATTGGTCAACTTCTAACATAATAAAATAACTTTCATTATGATTTATAAAAGAGTAAAGAGACTTACCAAAAAATATCTTTGCCTGCATAGACCAGAGCCCGTATTTTATTTTAATATCTTAAAATATATACAATAAAAAACTTCTTCACATGAAGGGCAATGTTTATATATCTTCAATAAAAATATTTTTCTGGAAACTTCTTCAAATGTAATGATTTTTTGAAAGATCTTGTAACCAGCCAAGACTTTCTTTAATAACACATAATAGAAAATAATATTTCCTTTTGAATTTCTTCCGGTTCACAGTCAGTCAACTTAAGACATATTAAGGTTCACAGAGATAAAAAAATGCTTGAGACAAATCTAAAAAATATAAATGAATTAAAAATTAAACAAATACACACATAATTAAAAATAACTTAATAAAAAATTTAATTAAATTACAAGGATATAAGGCTCAAATTAACTAAATAACAATTGCAAAATAAAAATACAAAACACACATAACGTTCACTTAAAGTAATTTTTGGTTTAGAAACACATTTGAAACAAATATAAAATAGAAAACTGGGCAATAGAACAACTATTAAAGAAATAATATTGTAATTTTAAAAACAACAAAAACAAATGAAGTTCAAATAAAACATATTATAGACACCAATAACAAAGAGATAAAGAACAAAATATAACATAATAGTAATCATACAATGCAGCTTTTATATACGAATAACGATTAATGTAAATATAAAGCTGAATATAACAAAGAACTGATTCAATTCACATTCATAAATAAACAATGGGGAAAAACACAAAAACAAGAAGTATTGCCTTTTTTATAGGGATCAGATGTAAATCAAGATTGTATAAAGTTACAATTACAATCACTTACACCCCTCAATATCCAAGAGAACGATAATATCTTTTTTATCATCGCGAAAAGTTAAATTTGGAACCTGACAATTTTTTAACCAATAGCTTGGTCTCTGCAACCTCGACTGCGGCAACGAGGATTGAAACGAGCATGCGCCAGAATGTTTTCATCAATGTTACCAATGCAATGGTAATGAATATAATGCTTCACGATAGACAATAAATAGACCATATATATTCTATTTTAATCATTATTTCATAACCCTTATAAAATAATCACGATTAATCTTAATCCACAATAACTAAGAATTTTAATTCAATAAATCGATTGATAGTAAATAAAGGAACGAGCCGTTAGTATTGTAATTATTAATTTAAATATAGTCGTTTTAGTTTTTTGTTATGCTGCTTTGCAGTAGTGGTGGAGACTCAAAGAATTTAAAGATCAGTTCGTATGTTGTGGAGCTTTCTAGAAAAGCATTGAACTATTCAAATCATTTTGAAACATAACTATGGTAGATACTATCAACTTCCAATGAGCCTTAAGCCATTAAAGTTGCGAAATTCACGAAATGTGGAGGTAGCAGTTCACGTTTATTAATTCTAAAAAAAAAAAAAGTTGGAAAGCTTATAGCGTAGGCCGATATGTCGGCATAATAAATTAAAATTTATATTTTGATTATGTTTCCATAGCTGCAAATCCCAACTACCTTTATCTTCATTAGTTCCACAGTCAATAAATACTTCATGAAAAAAAAAAAAAAAAAATTGCTCGGTGGTGCCAGTAGATCCAACAACATTTGATTTTGCGTGCTAGTTGTGCTCTAACAAATATGGAGCTGATAGCCTTCATTTGCGGCTATATATTTCATGATGGATTCTTTAATCCTATTTCTTTTACTTAAATTTCAATAAAGAATCCTCAAACAAGGCATATTTTGGAAAGCGAATTAACGGAATAATAACTTAAAAACGTATTATTAGAAACGAGGCCGATAAAAGCTTCTAGAATATATAGAAACATACACTTTTACCTTAAGCCCACTAAACAGACCCTCGAGAATCACTTTTTAGAAGATAACTTACAATGACCAAAGAAGGAATGAGAGTACTAGAGATCTGATTAAGGGCCACAAGACAACTCAATATTTCAATTTTCTTCAAATCAGAGACGAAATAAAAAATTAAATTAAAAAATGGATTGGGAGGATATTCTAAAAGAACATTCCAAGGAATTTGTTTGGAAAAGTTGGGTTTTAAAGGAGATGGGATTTATATCAAGACAATAATAAAAGTGATAATAGGCATAATCCTGTAAAAATTGGGTAACGATTAAATTAGTACATATCACGTTACTTGGTAAAATTGATCTTGTGGATAAAACTCTTTACTTGAGGTACGCATGATGGTATAGAAGGATCGATACTATTAGGATTAATAAATGAATTGTCACTTCTTTTGGGATTATTTTATTAGAATACTAGTTTCGAATGCTAAACGTTAGATCTCCTCAGAACTGAAGATGTATGTTTAGCATTGGAAACTAGTATTCTTATAAAATAATCCCAATAGAAGAGGCAATTAATTCATCAATCCTATTGATAAAATTCCTGCTTATTTCATGTCCTTCCAATTCCAAAGTTGAATCTACTGTTAATACATACCCTCTGAAAGCAAACAACCAAGAAATGAATAAGTAATATTCATTACTTTCATTATATCAAATATTCATTAGTTAAGTTACCCAAACTGTCTTACGTTAGAGATGTGGAGAGGAAAGATAAAAAAAAAAATTAAAATTAGAAGTTAGTTTGATAAACTAACTTGCGCCGGAATGTAGTGTATGACATAAAAGAAAAATATAAAAAAATAAATGCGTAAATAAAATGAAAATGAATATACAAATTGAGCAATGTTAATATAAATATATATATATATATATATATATATAGATACAGGTAACATAACATAAGTTGTACTCCTAAGAGCGCTCGGTGGTAAAGTAAAGAAAATACCAATACGTCGATTGCTGTTGATATTGGACAGTTGAGTAGAGCTGTAATCCTGTTGAAGTCAATACATACAGCTCGATACTCCGTTGTTCTTCAGTTTAAATAATGTGATTCATAACAATAATGAATAAATAAGATGTAGTCTTTTAAATGGACTGTTTACATCGTGGCAAGAGTATATAGTCGAGAGAAAACCAAATTTATATAAAAGATTATATCGACGTTTATTTATATTTATATATAAAGTCATATAAAATATTTGTCATATAAATATTCGTATATTTATATATCGAGTCATGTAAAAATGACTGTAAAAACATAAGCAAAACAGCATTATTACACCTCACACAAAGGTTAGGTCATATTTTTTATTTTGAACATGTAAAATATAAAATAAAGATAAAAACTCATAACAGAAAAATTAAAGAAGCAATCTATATAAATAAAACAATACCGAAAAATGGGGTCACATTAGTACGGTGGGGTAAAATTGTACACAATTGTTTCTGTTGTGATTTCCTTCTGGCAGGTTGTTGTGTCGACTTTTACCAAATGAGAGCGTAGAATGAGTCGTTTCGTGACCTCTCATTTGGTAAAAGTAAATAAGTAAATAAATTAAAAATATAAATTGTCTAAATTATAATAAGAAATCTACAAACAAAACAAAAATAGAAATAGACCCTTCGCAAAAATAAAAAATAAATCACTAAATATAATATACGATATTTACAATATGTACATAATTAGATTCCGGCCCGAACAAAAATTATATTGAAATTGCTGTTATTGACTTAATATATTAAGGAGTTAACCAAGCAAATGTAAATAAAGATGTTTTAAAAGCGTAATATGCGCCAAACCTGCTACTATCAAATATTTCAAGCTCCTCATACTCCTCACAGTCTAAGGAATGAACTGATTTTCATGCAACACAAAGTAAAATGTATGCTTCATGATTGAAGTCCTTGTAGAGATGACACCTGGCTTGGTTGCCAGGTTGTAAAACACTTCGATGTTATTTTTTGCTTCGTTGGGATATTAAAGAAAACCTTCTTTTCTGTCTTCATAAATTATTGAAAAAGTATAGGATCCATGGAAACCACGGATAATGAGTACAGGCTGATTGGCAAGTTCTGGTGTTGGTGATTAGAGGACAGACTGTCTTTTGTGTTTCCACGTCCCCACCAGTTAGAATTGTGGTGGTGACAGGTATTTTCTACAATATACGTTTCTTTGGGATATTGTGAATGGGAAACGTTTTGCCCCCAAGGTCTCTATTAACATACTAACCGCCTTGATTTCGTTCTTTTTGTTAGAAAGAAAGCAATCCTGCTTAACAGTCCACCATGTCTCTATCAATTTTTGTATCAACTGACGTTTTACTTTATATCTTCGAAGTTGGCTGATGAGCCCAAGTGGTTTGTGGGAACATACATCCCCAATTCCTCAAATAAGTAAGGCCTGTTAGACTATTGCTGGCAACACACAACGACTTGGCGTTTGAATGGTGATCCCATCGTGTGTATCTTCATGTGGTATTAAGTGGCTTTATAAGATGTATAATAGCTAGGAGATTCGGTTCATAAACAGTTTCTTCCAGAATTGTGTTGTGATGTATTGATCCTAAAATAATAACGACAGTTTTTTTTTTTTTCTTTCACCTATCCTTCTTAGTTAGGCCTGAAACTTGTAGACCTTTCTTATATATAACTATATGTATATTGTTTTCCAATATATTCTCCTTTAAGCTTTACACACTTAATATATTCTCCCTAAAGCTCTAAACGCATAGGCAACATTTCTTTTTCATTAAAAAAATCTTCTTGAAAATGTTCGATGGCCGAACAGGACTCTGCTTAAAGATGTTTTTCATGGAATAGATATGTTTATTAACATTTAGTGCGAAGAGTTCAAATTTGAAAAACAATAACACCTGTTTGTTTTTTTCACCGTTCCTTCTTCTTAGTCTGGTCGGATATATAGATACCTTACTAATTATATAAATATATACAGTCGTGTTCAAAAGTTTCCGGGCACTTCAAGTTTGTTATATATAATCACTGTTCACACCGAATAAGATATATATCAGCTAATTCTAGTAACAAATGCACCCCTAACAAGATATGTTTGGCTGACCTGTTAGCAATCTCTAGTCTACATTTGAGGCTTTTCATAAATTTTCATAATCACAACTTTCCGGCCTCCCTTTGTTGTGACTGTTTGCAGGGGATTAAACATGAGCTAATCTAGTTCTAGCTAATTCAGTTTATGCCTGGCACTGTGGCTATCAATATGTCTCTTCGCACCAGTCCTCATCTTCGAGAAAATATTTTCTCTTTCTCTCTAAAAATACGTAGCGACCATGGTCTAGAGCAGGGGTCTCCAAACATTTTAGCCTTCGGGCTATTCTGATTACCTCCAAGGTTTCCGAGGGCCAACATCTTTTTAATTTTCCTGCCAGGATCTATAATTTCTAGACTGGTTGCCAAGTAGGCACCCTGAGCGAGCATACGCTAGTTCAATCACTATTGTGTTGTACTGTATTGCTACGACCACGACACTTAATGACATCTGGTAGTTACACGTGGAAATATGTAATGACCCTGTAAACTAAGATTTGGCGAAGAAAAAACTGACGAACTTTTATTCTCAAAGGATCTTTATGCTTTTGGGTTGCAGAATCCGAATCTGAAGTTATCTACCACATCATCCGTTGGCTTCATACACAAAATTTCAAACAAACGCCCAAGATACCCGTTATTTTCGGTTTTTGTACGTATAACACGACAAAGAAGCGTTTTTCGAAGAATGTCTTTATATATTATCTGTAGCTGGAACCAGTACCTAGAAAAATAAAATTCACAACTTCGAAATCGGACTCTTTTTTCGCGAAGTTATGGTCTTGGAAAAAATTGTAGAACAAGTACTTCTCCTCAAAAACACGTTTGTCGTACTCTTTTGGCTATAACTCCAAAACATCTAGTCCGATCTAAAATTACTTTTTTTCATCTTATAGCTGGTTAAATTTACGATATATATGAAGTTTTAATAAAGTCTAAAGTTTCACAACAGCACGCTAAAAACCGCGTACTTTTGTGAGATCCAAGTTTTTTGGAACATTTTTCACTATAATTCAAATATAAATTCAGTAAATTTAACCAGGTTTTAATTTAAAATATGAATGTTCAGATTGGAGAAACAGTAATGGAGTAATAGTAATGGATTTGCAAAAAATGTGAAAAAAAAAAACTTGGATTTCAAAACAATAAGCGGTTTTGAGGGTGCTGACATGGATATTCAATGGGACTTGATCAAAATTTAATATACAGGTTCTTATAGTAAATTTAACCAACTTTCAGGTGAAAAAAGTATATTTTGGATCGAACTATTAGTTTCGGAGTTATAGTTACAAGATTACCGAAAATCGTGTTTTCGCGGAGAAGCGCGACCCCAGTGAGAATGCTGAAATGAGGGATGTAGAGTGCATGAATTATGCAACTATTTTTGACTTCACAGCTTCGTTAGGAGTAGTTAGAAGGTAAATATACTAAATCCCGGTCCCTGGGGGTACGGACATATCCAGTTTATGGTGGGAGAAGAGGAGAAGGTCCCATGTTTAGGTTTTTCGATTATATCTCGAAAACGGTGGATGCTAGAAAAATAAACGATCAAAATTAAAGCTGATTAAATTTCCTATAAAATTGTTTCTTTACATATTTGTCCAACTCTCAACGGTGTTCGAGATATATGTTATTAAAAATTGATAATTCTAGAGAAAAAATATTTTTACCTAATTTTTTGTCAAACATTTGATTCAAAACGTATATATGAAATTAAAGTGAAATTAATGCTCTACAACTTTATATTTCTGACAAACAAATTTCGAAGGCACTAAAAGCATTTGTTTTTCCGAACCGGTGCCCGTTTATCCTTCTCCGCGCTATATCTCGAAAACGGTTAATCCTAAAAAAAAAAAAGTAATAATAATAATAGAACCAAAATTACGAAGAATATTATTATCTACAAATATTGAAAGTTTCTTGATTGACGCCCGATGCATATAAATCGAGATATTTGAAAACAACTGATTTTTGTGATCTTTGACCTTGAATATCTAATTATGCTAACACGATGAGGTCGGTGACTTTTTACCCCTAATTTAGGAGGCCAAACAAAGGTATATGCAGAAATTCAGCTTCTTTGCATCCTTTCCGAGATTTGCTGTATAAAACTCCTTATTTGACTGGGCTAGGTACACAAATGAACAAAATAAAAGCGAACGGGTACTCATTTGGGGCGAATGCTCAAGTATATACGCACCTTAAGGGTGCGGCGCGTATCTGTCGCGGGCCGCATAGGTGTAACTGGCGGGCCGGATTTGGCCCGCGCGCCATAGTTTGGTGACCCCTGGTCTAGAGGCTCGCCTTAGGAAAGGAAGGCCGAGGAAAACCTCAAAGTATGGATAGAAATATTAGTAGACTTTTAAAAATAAACCTTGGTAAGAGTGCCGATGACATCTCCGATGAATTAAGGCGCCAAAATATCGCAAATGTCAGCCAAGTAACTGTCAGTTGGCACCTCCATGAGCGTGGATTATACAGCCGAGCTTTTTTGAAGAAACCATTCATCAGCAAGAAAAATCAGAGCCTTGAATTTCCCTTTGGGTATTTTCATTGGACTTCTAATAATTGGGAAAATGTGAGCTTTTCGGAAGAAACAAAATTCAGCTTGATAGTTAGTGTTGGTAGACAGTATACAAAACGACCTAGATTTACAAAGAACAACGTCCAATAGCAAATACCTAAAGTTTGGTGGTAGGAATGTAAAGTTTTGGGGCGTTTTCAGCTTATGGTGTTGGAATTTTAGTGCTCATAAACGAACGTATAACCGGTAATATGTACAGGAATATACTGGAAAACAATTTACTGCAATATGGGCGGGGAAAAAATGACCCTAGCTGCATTTTTAAGCATGAAAACGATCAAAACACGTTTCAGCTGCTGCAACTCGATGGATGGGTTCAGTCAAAAAAGGAAAGGTTTTGAAGTGGCCAGCTTAAAGTTCGGACCTGAATCGGACAGAGCATTTATGGCATTAGTTGAAACGCCGTTTTAAATTCGAAAAATCCCAAAATCATAATGAACTTTATCAAAAAATTACCGAAAACAAGTGACAGTCCAGTCCACAAGACAGAATTTTGGCCTTAATAAATTCTATGCGCCGACGGTGTTCATTTGTTATTTCTGCCAAAGGTATGGCAACAATATATTAATAATAATTTGCAAAAAATACTCTCAGAAATACTCCTACAACTATTAAAAGTTGAGAAATGTTTTTTTCATCATTAGCATATATAATTTGTTTTTGTCGATTTTCTTTAAATTAATGATTTTTTTTTTTTAGAAAACTTTTTAATACTTAATTATATCTTAAATTAAAATAAATCATACCAAAATTTTAACTAAATAACATATGAAACGAAAGTTAGGTTGAAATATTGGAGTGGCCAGAAACTTATGAACACCACTGTATATCGAGATTGACCCCGAATCTTCAAAAACATTGACAACTGTCTTTGAAATTAAAGAATAACAAGTGTATGCAGTCCACAACTTACAAAGCTACAAGCTACAATTTGGTCAGCTAATTTTCCATTTTCGGTGGCCTATCTCGGAGATGATAATTTAAGATATAAATGGAAATACACCTTTTTGTATGGACTTAAGAGGCATTATTTTCTGAATAATAATACAGGGCTATCGATATGAGAGCCATAAAAATGAAATACAAATTTCTCCTTGATACCCCACCAGCTACTACCATGACACCTAAAATATATTTCTAGAACTTTTTAAATTGTATAAATTAATGCAGCGAAACTTAATTTTTTGGTCTCTTTTGATTCGAACACTCATTCTATTTATTTTCCAAGACTCCAGGCGCTTTCATATTCTTGGCGTATTCATATATCGAATCAAAGATTTTTTTCTAATTAGTTCAAAGGTTAATGGAAATGCTAATTTGATTTAAACATATATTTGGTCTGTACTTACCTCTAAAAAATAACACACAACCTTATACCCTTGAACTCCTTTCATTGGGTTCTCTCAATTACTTGTAATGTTCACTGGTACACGATAAGATTGTGTTTCGATGTTTAAACTCTCTTACATATAATTGCTTACTAAAACAAATCTTTTCTTATCTGTTTCTCTTCTTTTCGGAATTACTTACCTGTTTATTTTCAAAAACCTTTTATTAAACAATAATTATTCTCTTATTTGCATAAATAACTTTCCACTTAATATTTCTGAAACATTCAGAACTACGCGATTTAACCAAAAAATCCTTATTGGATTGGCGTGCTTATCCAAAATAGCGGCAGGAATGAGGAGGAGACACCAAGCTTCACTGGTATGAATAAAAGAGCTTATGATTAGTTCCAGAATTCGGTCCAGAAAAAGGTATATTGCCGGAATAATCGTAAAGTAAATAGTAATTTTCAGTATTATATGAATAAGAGAAGATGATGATTTGCTTTTAGGCGTATGAGTAATGAGATTATTGAAATGGGGAGTTAGATCAAGAATCACTGAATGATATTGAACAAATTAGAGTTTAGGGGAAAGGGAGCTACGAAAGAGTTTTTTAGTTGGAAGACTGAGATAGACTTAGCATGGGCCCTAAGGAGGCAAATCACGAGAGGTTCTGATATTTCCAGGCTCTTGACAAACTCTTATCCTTGTGTAGTAGTTCGCAGAAAATAAAAGTATTTAGAGAAGCGCTCTCATTACAGAAAACCATGAATTCTGACAGAAATAATTTATTTCACTTTTGATGAACGTATTTGCAAACCTAAGAGATCATCAAAAGTAACAGGTAATCAGATTGAGTATGAAAACTTGTATAAGAGTAGTGCACACTTGTCAATGTTAATAATTTGTTTTTTGTGAATTTATTAATGTTTGTTCAATTTATAAAAAACATTTCTATTGAATGTTTGGCGACTCCAGCGGTTTTTCACGATTGTCTATTGTTGAAATATGAATGAACAGAAAAAAATAAACAAATAAATTAACTGCCGATTTTTTTCTTGAACTATAGAATAGAATAGAATAGAAAATAAACTTTATTTTGGGACGATGTCCCCTAAGAATAATATAATGTACATAAATGAATACAATAAGTCTAGCTTTCATAAGATGAAATAAAATAAATTAACGATCTGGTTAACTATTTACAATTTTACAAATAAAGAACAAAAACAGAAACAGATGAAATAAAAATTAAAAAAATCCAATAATTGTAGGAGAAAAATAAAAACCTATGTACATCTACTGAATGCTTTTTTTTTTTTTTTTTTTTTAGTGGGGTTTTGCTAGTCAGTATCATTCTGGAGGGAAAGGAGGTATTGAAAAAGAAGGGATTTAAATGTGGACAGAGATGGAGCATTACGGATATTACAGGGTAGTGAATTCCATAAGGAAGTAGCACGGGAAATGAAGGAGTGGTCAAATGATATACTCTTATGGGAAGAAGTATACAGGTCTGAGGATCGAGATCTTGTAGTGCGGGAGGAGACCGAGGATCTGAACTGGAAGATATTATAGATGTAGGAGGGATTCCGAGAATTAATGGTTTGGTAGAGGAAGGAGGCTAGGAAGTAATTTCTGCGGGGTAAAGGATAAAGCCATTTTAACTCCGTATATAGATGTGATGTGTGGGAGGCTTTTGGAACCCTAAAGATAAACCTAACGAAACAGTTCATTAGTCTTCTTAGTTTACTCTCGAGTTCCGCCGTCAACCCACCATATGCCACACAGCTGTAGTCAAAATGGGGTAGGATAAGGGAAGAAACCAAAAGTTGACGAGTAGGTTTCGGAAGGGAGTCCTGAGAAGAATGGAATAGTTTAAGGATGGATATAACCCGTCGAGAAATTTGGGAGATATGAGGTTTCCATGAAAGGGTTTGGTCGAAGGTAATACCAAGGTTTTTAACTGTGGAGTGGAATTGAATAGGTTGGGAGTTCATAGACAGGATCGGGAGGTGGGGAAGGGATCTCAAATGGGTATTAGAACCTATAATAATAGCCTGCGTTTTTTCTACATTTAATTTTAACTTGTTATCATAGGCCCACTTGCAAATGCTATTAAGGTCCACTTGGATAAGGGAGAATGATTTTATTAAATCAGAGGGATGGAAGGATAGATATATCTGGAAATCATCCGCGTATAGATGGTAGGAACAGTGGTGGAAATAGAAATTATAATTCTTTTCAATAGTTACTCTCGACCCTTCTCGCGCACAAAATATCATCAATAGAGTTTGGATTGCTACCTGAAATAGGTATTTTCGTTATACCTCTAGCGTCTTCTGAAGGAGATTGTTTGGCAGCTGTTGCCCCCCCCTCATGGAGTTATAGTACTATGGAGAGGCCCTTCCTGTATATTGTTCCGGGAGGGGCGAGACCAAAACACTAACCGGCCACGCCCACTATGCCCAACTGGCGACTTGCATGCCATATGGGTTAGGGCAATTGAAAGGGTTCGTAATAAATGAAATAAGTAAACCATTAAAGGAAATAGATCACCAACATAATAACATAATTAAATAACAGCAGTATAAAGCCTAGTAAGCCAAAATTTGAACTGATAAGAGGTTAATATAATGATAATACGGTTCACACCAAGATTGCTGCCTGCCCTGGCTTTTGAGAGTTAAGCCCCCTCCACTTGTCTATAACTCCATGCCCCCACTACCGAGCATAGAACTAGATTGAGGTAAGTGAGATGTACCAAGGGTCCTCAATCCTTTGGGCATCTTATTACTCAATGGTCTAGTCTACAAACCACCTATTTGCTGAACTATTTCGTGGTGTTTTCAAGTGCTATTGTTTATCATTCTTTTAGATTATTTAATTACTGTGTGCTGTATCAACTGCATCATGTCATGCATATGGCTGCAACAACCGAAATCATAACAAGAATGCCTATTTGACAAATCACTCTTTTCACGGTTAGTAATAAATTGTTTCAATTATTATTATTATATTAGTTATTATACTAGGTTCTTCTTGTTCTTCCAATAGGCTTTCACTTTCCGAAAAGGTTTGTTTACGCTCTTCTGACCACTTTGGTCGGTACTGTTTTAGCTTTGGTTGCTCTGGTACAACTTCCCATTTGTCTACTTTGTGTCTGAAGTTGTTTCTTTCTAAAATGTCGGCTGGTTTTATTTTGTATGCTTGAGGTCCTTTCGAATTTCATCCAGCCAAGGTGTGGAATTCTTATGTGAAGTAACATAATCTAGAATTTTTATAACATATTTTGTACTTTTACTGGGAAAGAAATTGTTTTATTTATTCATCTCATTTTGCTGATGATATTGACTATCATATGATATTGCCTTATTGAACTCATAGAAAAATCTGATTTTAGTAAGATAATAAAGAAAAGTGATTAGACAAAAAAATGCAGTTTCAGAAATTATGGCAGCAGCTAATTAAAATAATTCATTTTAGAATACTGAATTTTGAAATTTGTTTCTATTTATTTGTCATCTCTTATTATTTTTTTATTATTACTTTTTTTTTTCCTCTCTAAGCTCATTTTATTTTTATTAATTTTAGCATGTATTGTACTTTTGATGTATTGTTTACAAAAGGTAAAACTTGATACCTCAATTATATGTTGTGAAAATTTGTTTTGTGTTTTTGTATCTTTATTTATAAATACAAACTTCAATTCCAAATATTAAATTAATGTAATATATGCAACTATTCAATGCATTTTTGCACCTCCTAAATCCTCCTAAAATGAGATGAAGGGAAGTGATTTTGGAATGACTAGCTAGAGAGAAGTGGGAAGCCAAGGAGTGGGGTGCTTGAAGCACAGCCCCACTTGGAACATGTCAGCTCAGTCTGTTTCTATACTCAGTCGTCCCAACCTTAGTCACCTTCTTTAAGATTGGAACTGTTATTTTATGATGCGTATTTTATCACTCATTCCTGTCTCATAGCTATGATAAGCGACCCCCTGAGGTTTTTAACTATTATTAAGGAGATACTATAATCTTTAATCTGTATAATTACCTTAGAAATAAATAATAAATAATAATCACAATTTTTGTTATACTTATTTCCATTTATTTCAACACAGGTTTTAACGATCTTCAGTTAATTTAACTATAATTTATTTCTTTCACGTTATCAATTTTTGTCACTAACACGTGAGCAGGGATTGTTTTAAAATATCAAATTAATAATAAGCCATCACATTAATAATGTAATTGACGACTCATCCTATCACACCATTTTTTTTAATAAAATATCTGATTTAGTAGAATGTCTGTCTATTACAGAATTTTTACTATTATAATGCAGAATCTTAAAAGCAAAAAATTTTCAACTGATTTATTACTTAGTGAATTGTCGATAACAAACTTATTGTTATTGATAAATCACGTTTTCTCGCTAGTTTTTTAAATTTTCAAATACATTTTAAGCATACCATATTATGAAAGGTTAAGAGCAACTTCGTTAGTCAACATATATTATTCAAGATATAAAAACAGTAGTGGGAAAGGGGGGGGGGGGACTTAAAATATTTAGAATCACACTCTGGAATCTCTTGTTAAATTATTTATTCTTCTGATAAGTGTGGAAAATATTGATAAGCTTGCCGATAATTCTGATAAAATCGTGGAAATGGACCCTCACGAACATATTACCATTGTATCAAACTCAGAAACAGCACTTACTCGGAAGATTGTAGATCCTGAACATCATATTCAGGCATCGAATTTTCAATATCGATAGAATGGCATTAGTTGAAGGATTAACCATGACTGTTTTCAAAGTTTAATAAAAAAATAAATACAATCGAGCAGGTAAGAACTGTTTTTATCATTACATATTTAAAATCTCCGTCGTAAACCTACGACTTCCTGTCCTACAGTATCCTTAAATGATATTCCACTAATCCCAGTTGAACAGATCCGCTACCTAGGACTCCACTTGGACAAACGTCTTACTTGGAATTCACATGCAAGACTATAACGGCAAGAAACTGCTCGTCGTTACAGACTACTTTTACTGGACAAACGTTCAAAGCTTCCAATTAATTACCAAAGACTATGATTAGACCTATATCGACGTACGGAGTTAAGCATTGAGGCTCTGCTAAACCACCTAATTCATTCCGTATCCAATCCTTACAATCCAAAATCCTTGAAAAATCCTCAATGCTCCTTACTTTGTCACCAATGAACTTATCGATAAAGATCTTAATGTTCCATATGTTGCTGATTTAGCCCAAACCAGATACCAATCCTTTCATAGTAACCTCCATAACCATGCAAATCCACTAGTTTCTCAACTTGCTTCCCACTCAATCCCCGATAATCCTCCGAGGTGTCTGAAAAGAAGATGGCCTAGAGATCTTGTTGTGTAGATTTTTATTGAAGTGCTACTGATGAGTAGTTCTTTTCAAGTTTTGGTATGTTATTGTAAGTGTTTCTAACGCATTTACTTGATGTATATTTGTACAATAGTAAATTTCAATATATTATTTTTTTTAAAATTAAAATCTGGATAAAGGTTATTTAAAATCAAGGGTGCTGACTAATGAAATTCCTATCACCTTGCTTATGAAACGCGGAAAACTAGGACCAGCAGTAAGTGTGGCGGCTACCTATGCTGCTGACTAAGAAAGCAGCAAATTCCAGATTGAAACACCAGATTGCGGTGTTTTTGTGCGTCAATCATACCACTCACAGGAGACAAAACCAGATAATGCTGCCCACAAATTATATGCTGTAAACAACTCAAAAATTGATGCTTTTGGCATTAAGAAGACAGAAGAAAACTATAATAATGACACCATTAGGGCTATTTGGATTTGCAGCCATATCATATAATTAGTAAAGGTACCTTAACTATTCAGCGTTTTATCAATCAACTACTCCAATAATTGGGCTCAGTATTTGCTTACCTTTGATGATATCTAGATTGAATCAAGACATCAAAATTTCCTTGAGGTCGATTTAGAACGGTGTGAAAAGTTTCTTGGCTGCTTTATTTCTGCTAGAGAATCAATGTTTCATCTTGTAATTCATGGTCATAACAATAGCAGATCGGGGAGACTGTTGTATTTGTTAAACATTTAGTGTAGTTTTATTTATTAAACTAAATAATTTCCAATTAAATTCCTGAATAATCTAAAAGGCTTATTAAAATTCTGATGTGTTGTGCTTAAGAACAGAGGTAACTAATAGTTATCAGATCATCACAATGTGAAACAATTTAGAAGGATTGTTTGCTTATAAATACTAGTTAAATTTTTTTTGTAATGTTATTAGTTTTTATTTAATTAATAATAAATATAGTAATAGCTTGTTACTCTGGATTAATAAGATTTAAGAAAATTAAAATGAAAAAGTTAATTATAAAATGATTATCCAATCAAATAATCAAGAAATGAGTAATTTTTAAAAATATACTATAAATTTCTTAAATAAAGAACTGTCAACAGTTAAAGTTCTCTTTGGTACCTGTGGTTTTAGGTGTTAGTAATTCATACAACTTTTTTTCACTCAGTTGTGCGATTGTTGGTTGCTGGCAACTTAAGCTGTACAGAACTGACTATCTTCTTTTCAGCCTTAAACGCGTCATATTCCACTTCTTCACATTTTGAGTGATAGTGTTCATCGGGTTCTTGACTGAAGTTCAATCACATCAAAAGCCTCTATTAAGATTTTTCAGAAGATAATCAATAACAATAATACTAGAACAATCGTCAATACGGCTTTCACGGTTTCACATTTAAATTAATGACAAAGCACCGAGTGAAAATGGTTCCTTTTTTTTTTTGTAAATTAGGTTTAGTTAGTTCCTGAAAAAGCCACCTAGATCTAGAAATCATGTTTTTCAACTTTTATAAAATAATCATGTACACTATCTGGTTTATAACGCGAATCACCTATGTCGCTAGAAATCATTAGGTGTTATGAAGATGAACGTTATTTCATTTAAGGTTAATAGATTTGTGGCTCATTACAGGACAAGTAAATGTAGTTTAATCTCTACACCATTAACTTTGTAACTGCCAATAAATCATTGTGAGATTATTAATGGTGCTTGAACAATTAAAAGCTCATTGTATTCGTTACTTTAAGTTAAATATTTTCTTTACAGGATGATTTAATGTCATTAGTAAGACATTACAAAGTCTGAAAATAATAATTTAACAGAACTTCGCTTCATAAGTTTAGTCTTCAAACGATTCAGTAAGCCATGGTTTGGAATCTAATACTATTTTTAAATAAACCAAAATGACGTCATAAGGTATATTTTATTGTTTTTTTGGAATTTCTGCGGGATAGTTTTTTTCTTCTAAGCGAGTAATTTAAAAGATAGTTCTTAAATTTTCTTCGAAAGAATAGCTTTTATCTACGATATTTTCTTCAACAGTCTTTATGTACTAAGTAACAATCTTTATAAAATATTAACTTAAAGACGTATTTATAAAAACGTTTAAATATACGTTATATATTCATCTTATATACGTTTAAAAACGTATTTATAAGAGGAACCCATTTACGATTTTCTGTAACGATATTTTTACAAAATCAGTACTCAATGGTAAAAGCCTACAGTTTTAAGGGTATATCCTATGCGAGCATTTTTCAATAACAAAATAAATCTAACCTGGGATAGAAAGGAGCAATCAGCCTCTTGTGAAAAGACGTAACTAGA